>CAJQTT010000031.1:0-391636 GCA_906901655.1 Sminthurides aquaticus | reverse complement strand
GAAAATTTTAAACTATCAAGTTGATTTTGATGGGTTTTTTTTATTTACGCAGTTCATGGGGCCATTGGACGATCGACGGAATTGTTTACTCAGAAGGAAGCGATCCCAAGCTTCAATGCATGCACGTCGAGCTCAACGGAACACAATTTACCACGGCTCCCGTTACAATTACAGTTCACCTGGAAAGCCAAGGACTGGATAACGGAGAAATTCGGGATGAAGAATACACAGCCGTTGTTTCCGACTTGCGCAATCCTGGCAACTGGGCTGTCAATTACCAAGGAAGTAAGTTGTATTCTACAGCGACTCGGTCCAGCGAATTTGTTGCTAAGTAGGATTTTGGATTTTAATGTGTTTAACTTCAATTGCAGTTGACTACGACTTTAACATTCTATCCGCTGACGAAAACTACTCTCTCATGAGTCTATG
This sequence comes from Sminthurides aquaticus, assembly GCA_906901655.1. Lineage (NCBI taxonomy): Eukaryota > Metazoa > Arthropoda > Collembola > Symphypleona > Sminthurididae > Sminthurides > Sminthurides aquaticus. The sequence goes on along the minus strand of CAJQTT010000031.1, from coordinate 391,207 downwards.
CGCTGATCTGAACGGCGTCGAAGTCCTACGGACGCTCTTGAGCGCCAGATCTCACGAGCCCTTGCCCGGAGAAATTATTCAAGGATTCTTGAACCGCTTACAAAACGAATTCCAAGTAGATACCACCCTCTTCTTCCCCGTCCTTCAAGGTGATGCCCTTTGTGAACATGCGAAGACTTACTAATAATTTTTAACAGTATCTTCAATGATTTTAAATCAATATAAATGCTTTAAATAAATAAGTTTTTAATCATACGTATTCCCTCCACAAACCTAAAATGCACTGCTAATGCTAACGCGGAGCGAAATCTACCGCATCTTACTTGAATCACCACCGCGTTAAAATTTAAAATTATACACCTTTGAGAAGTTGGTTCAAAGACAGTGACATATGATCCTCCAAATTGTGACACCGAATTATGACACCGAATTGTAACTAAAACAACTACTACAAAATCATTCTTTTATAAACTGTAAATTAGAGTCCCAGGAATAAGGCAAAAGTAATAAGGGCAATAAAGCTGCAATCTATCCACTTTTTGTATTACTTCAATTAGTTTTCACCTTGTCATCAAAACCATGGTAACTCTTATACCGCCTCTCATTTGTATTATAATAATTATTAACCTCTTGCGTACTGCTTCATTTTCTAATATTCCTGTTGCCAGCCACGGTTTCTATGGCTGAGAATTTGCCATACGCCCCCTTCTACACAGCCAATATGTGTAACCCGACCATTTAGAGATACATGGTTTCCATGTTTTAGCTTTGTTATTAACTGGCGGCAACTTATCTCCATCGCACGTTATGCTATTGGAGATTCAAAAGTTCTTAAAAAACATCAATGGGCTTCCCGAACGTCTTTTACTTGTTTTGTACAACATCAATTTCGTAATTGGAATGTCTTTTATTTGTGCGAGGGGGAGCTTACGGCCATGGCAACCGTCAAATATTTGTGCTCTCAAGCATCAATTTTGCTCATGGAGCGGAATTTAAATGTTTCCTGCCAAGCTTATGGGACGCAACAGGTTAAGATCCAAAGGTGAGTAACAAAGATAGAATTTTTTCACCAAAGTATATAAATTTTATTTCTCCATAAATTACTTTTTCATACAAGTGTTCTCTGGATGAATCCATAAAATAAATAACTTATAAGAATCCGGTCATTAAAAAGTACAGCCCTGTAATTTGTTTCCTAAATTCTCCAGTTTAATTTACCATTGGGCTGGGTTCATCAGTAATTGCTACATGCATTTCACCTCTCTTACCGCAGAGTCGTTTTAAACTTTAGTGGAACAGCAGATGTCCCCGAAGATTTCTTAAGCCTCATTCACTCTAATTAATAATAATCAATTGTGCAATCCTCCGCAAACACCATAACATTTATGTAGACATGGAACAACTTCTTTGAATCCGTGAATGGACTGTTTTTACTTCCTGCTTCATTAAAACTTCTTCACTTCATTCAGTTTCATCTTGCTTACGTCTTCGAACGATATGTTTAAACTGTGCACTCAACTGTGGAGTCGTGGAATCAGCGCTTCAGAACCCGAAACTACCCTGCACTACCTCGTTGGATTTAGCTCCGAATCCAACCAGAACCGTTGGTATGAGGAAATACTCAGGTACGAAGTCGCATTGAATTTCTAAACTGCTCCTCATTAAATTCTTTTTTTCATTCCAATTAAATAATTCTTCGACATAATTCTCCAGCAGAAGGCTGCTTCAAAAAATCCCGACGCCGTTTTGCTTGTTTCAAGATGTTTATCTTCAGCATTTCCCGCCCAACGTCGATCTTAATATTTCTCTTTTTCGCGCTTGTGATCCAATTCTCTGTAACCAGGCTTGTTACGACTCCGGAGTCGGCGACTCCACGATTCTGGCGAGGCCTGCAACTCAGCGACTCAAGCCGATTCGTAGCGACTCTCGACTCACCACGACTCACCCAAGATTTCGACTCAGTCGACTCTGGCATTGAGTCGACTCAGACCCCTCATCACTGATCCGGGTTGCTTATGGAAATTTGTTATCACAGACATGTGTACTTCTTGCTAATTAAGTTTGAGACGATTAAGTAGAAGCTAATCGATTAAAGCCCTTGCAACTAAACTGAAACTCGGCCGCAATTAAAAATTAAAATTGGCAATTAAATTATTTGTCGGGTACAATTAAAACCTTACAATTAAAATTAAATCCTGTCCTCCGACAATTAAGCTATACAATTCAAACTAAATTGTTGCCTGCTGATAATTAAATGACATTTAAATATACTTAATTTTGACCAAAATTAACAAAGTTTGACAAAAAAGTGCTAATTTTGCTTAAAATGTCCTGTTTTTTGACTATTTTTTTTTCGATTTTAATTGTCGTCAGCTACAATTAAATTCTACAATTAATTGAACTGTTGGCATAATTAAAAACTGCAATTAATAATTAATCTCAAGTTTTTCGACAATTATATCTATCAATTAATAATTAATATCATTTTTTCTGCAATTAGATCTTTCAATTAACAATTATTACGAGAATCTCAGAAATTTAAAATTAATAATTAAAATCAAATTTTCAGATTAATTATTAAAGTTTCAATCGATTGAGTTTATTAATTAAACTAACCTTGGAAATTAAATATATTGGTAATTAAAATCAAGGTTGGGTTACTTAATAAACTCAATCGATTAAAACTTTAATAATTAACCTGAAAATTTAATTTTAATTATTAATTATCAATTGCGTAGATAGTCGCACTAATTGTGAATTTTCGAACAATTGATATCAATTATTAATTGAAAGATCTAACTGTCAAAAAATTGAGATCAATTATTAATTGCAGCTTTTAATTACGACATCAGCTCAATAAATTGTTGACTTTAATTGTAGCTGCCTGACAATTAAAATTGGCGTAAAAAAAGTTTAAAAATAGTGAAATTTTTGCCAAAATAGCCATTTGTGACAGTTAATTTTATTCGTAATTTTTGTGATAATTAAGAGCATTTAATTGCCAATTTTAATTGAAACTTAATTTTCGGCAGCAAGTACTTCAATTTTAATTGTACAGTTTAATTTCTTGAGAAAAGGATTTAATTTTAATTGTCATAGGAAGGGATTTAATTTTAATTGTTAGTTTTTAATTGTGCCCAAGAAAATAATTTAATTGTAGATTTTAATTTAAATACCATTATATTTAAATTAATTTTAATTAGGAGTGTTAGTAAGAGCAAGTCTAGTTTTACTGAAGCAGCGAGAAATAACGGCAGCTTTAGACAGGTAGACGGTAGACATGATGAAAAATGGTAATTAAAATATCCATGACGTGTTAATTAATTTTAATGACGATTGTAGGTCAGGTCAAGTCTAGTTTTGCTGAAGACATAAGAAGTAACTGTAGCTTTAGGCTGTGGTTGACATATGGATCACATGAAAAATGGTAATTCAATTGATCATTATAGGCAACATATGATCACTGAGGAATCCTACTAAAATTTTATTGTCACAGAAAGGGATTTAATTTTAATGACGATTGTAGGTCAGGTCAAGTCTAGTTTTGCTGAAGACATAAGAAGTAACTGTAGCTTTAGGCTGTGGTTGACATATGGATCACATGAAAAATGGTAATTCAATTGATCATTATAGGCAACATATGATCACTGAGGAATCCTACTAAAATTTTATTGTCACAGAAAGGGATTTAATTTTAATGACGATTGTAGGTCAGGTCAAGTCTAGTTTTGCTGAAGACGTAAGAAGTAACTGTAGCTTTAGGCTGTGGTTGACATATGGATCACATGAAAAATGGCAATTCAATTGATCATTATAGGCAACATATGATCACTGAGGAATCCTACTAAAATTTTATTGTCACAGAAAGGGATTTAATTTTAATGACGATTGTACGTCAGGTTTAGCCTAGTTTTACTGAAGACGTAAGAAATAACTGTAGCTTTAGGCTGAGGTTGACATATAGATCACATGAAAAATGGTAATTTAATTAATCATTATAGCCAACATATGATCACTGATGAATCCTACTAAATTTTAATTGTCACAGGAAGAGATTTAATTTTAATTGTTAGTTTTTACTCAGTGCAAACTTTACACTATCAAAGTTGGTAGATGAATTTCTATACAGTTGTATTCTTTCGTAAAAACGTTCTTCACAACTTTCTAAAATAATGAAATATTAAATGGATTAACAACAATTTCAAAATAAAAAGCTTTATTAATTCTCGTTATATACAAGTGGTTAAATGTGTTTAGTAAACACAGTTTACATCAGGCTTAAAGTTATTATTTCTGAATTTAATTTTGAAGCAAGTATTTCTACTATAATCATCATCGTATTCTCTTACGCTTAAGTGCGGCGTCAAATGTACAGCAGGATTACATCGTGATGGTTTAGAACATGATAACATTACAGTAACTAAGCTGTTGTAGTTAAATCAGGGGTAAAATGCGAAATACACGTATGCATTTGGACAAAATATGGCACTAATAATAGATCAGAGCCATTTAGATTATTAAGTAGCAGTAATAACAATTAGTAAAGTTGATTCAATTAATTAAAGCATTACTGAGAGAATGCTTTGAACACGGATCTGCATAGTACATTGTTTCTTGCTTAATGCTATCATTTTAAAACTAAAGGATGAGACTATGTTTGAGCATCACCAAAATAATGAACTGGAAACACTGGCGTTGTTAATACCAGACGTCCAATCTGTTGACTGCTCTAAATTCGTATCTGCATTATCAACCTCTTGCTCTTCCTCATCCGCCCTAGCATCCTTTTCACATCTTGTCTCCAGCTCTTGGATTCTGCTTTGCAATTTTTCTACAGTTGTTGTCACCTTTGAGAGTGTTTCTTGAATATTTTTCCATTTCTCCTCTATGAGTTCTTGAGAATCTTCTGGCTTTTCAGAAACATCCTCTCCTCCTCCAGCGTTCACGTCCCGTCTAATTCGGATTGTGTTGCTTTCCGTGTTTCTGATAATAGAAGAGTCTAAAACTGGACACGTTGCTGGTTGAAGAGAGCTAGCAGCTCCACCTCGACCACAGCAATCTGAAGCCCAGAAGGCAAGCTGAACGCTTGGAATAGAGTCACAGTGAACCAGGCCAGATTCCATGTGAAACACGTCTTTTTTAACGTGGGTCAGGGCGTCACCGTTGTCGCACAAGATTCTAGCTAAACTCGTTACTTTTATTTGCGTTAGTTGCTCTGGTCGAAAAACTGAAGGGTTTTCGTACCAGAATCTGGAATTTAAAGTGTTTGATTAACGTTTCTCTAGCGTTGAAATATTTAAACTCTTATAATGTAATCTTGTTATTATAGCCTTTGAGAGCGTTATTCTGTCTTACCGATCACCGTCTCGAAGTCGTTTAAACTGCTCTACTAGAATACAGCGGAAAGTAGGACCTACACGAGAATCGTCCCACTCAATATCTTCAGAAACTCCGCCCACCCAAATATCAATGTTGTCAACATGGCTGTACACCTCTTCTAATTTTCGTCGGAGGACAGGGTCCGTTATTTCAGTCTAGAATTTATTTCCAAACAGTTTTAGAATATTTAATAAATATGATATTGCCAAAATTCACTGTGGAACTTTTGGATTAGGTGAAAAGCAGAAGCTTACTTTGAGATCATCAAAGGATTTTGCCCGTTTCAAGCCACAAAATTCTCGGTAATCGTTATAGGACGGTAAACCATGATCACGGCCACGCTGAATATTCATAGCTGCAAGATCCAGCGCAACTAAATGCGCTGAGGTGAACAATTCGTTTGTTAGATGAGAGTTTAGGAGCTGACTTGGCGTCTTGAGTTTTGCAGAAGAGCTGAATAAGCCTCGCATGATTGGATCTATTCCTCCTTCTTCGACTAAACGCCAGGGGGAGAAGAATGCGTTGCGGAGTGGCAGATCACCTTCACGGATGGTACGGAAGTTAGCATCCAGACGGCGAAGTACAGGATTAATTAACGTGTGACCGAATCTGTAAAATTATTAAACGGTTACAGATATCGTGCTACATTATAAAAAATCGCGTTGTAGAGTGTCACGCCGGTAACTTGCCTTAGCGCTGCAGTAGCAAATTCCGTTAAAATCGTTGGGTTTACATCTGGCTTGTATCCTTCATAAGGTCCGAGTAGGTCCATCCCCTTCTTACCAACAACGTAGGGTAGCCAGTGCGCGTAGGTTATGTGTTGCATCTGCGCACCGACAATCTTCCTCGTTTCTTGAAACACGACCTCATCATCCCACGTTGGATTCAGTTCTTTCAGTTGAGGCGCCAGGAAGTTGTGCTGACGGAACCAGATGGTGTGCATTGCCAACAATCCAATCTGCTCGTTAGCGCGGATGTCACCGCCGACAAAACAAGCAACGTCTCCGTCCCGCAAGTTTCGTCGACAATCCATAGGGGTATCATCCGTAGCAAATGGCATCAAATGCTTGCCTTCAGTAACGTATATTCCCTGCCGAAGCAGAATCCTATTCGTTTCGCTTCTCAACGAGTTGAGCTCTTGTTCAGACGAGCCGTAGACCTGTAAGGAATCGAAGCCAACGATCCGTCAAAACTTTTACTGTATGGAAATAAAAATTATGTAAATCGATTTAATTTATTACCTGTGAAGCATCGATAAAACTGGTCAGCTGATTAATCTGCTCACGTTGCTGAATGGTGTCAAACATCACTGAAGTAATACCAGATCCACAGACTGCAGCGCTTCGGGTAAACTCGATACATTTTCTAGAACGCACTCTTGCGTCACCTTCCGGAACTTGCATCGGAAAACAGGGTGCTACATTCTCGCAAGTCCTGTAAAATTCACCAAAATTAAATAATTTCAATCCAAAAAATATTATTTCATTATTTTATCAATTAAAATTAGTGGTTGTATTTCATCCAATACCTTCTGCAACTAATCCGCTCTCCAAAAGTTTCGATACTTAACGAAGGAAGCGCATGGTCCAGATCGTGGTCAAGGAATTGACCCCACTGCATTAACATATGCGTGTATGAAGTATCTGGAGAAATGGCATCTGTCGTTATAACCCGGTTCGATACCAGTCTTGCGTACGGTTTTTTGAATCCGTTGTACAGTTTGTTTGGGTTCCAGCCTAGGATAAAAACGCAATTTAAACACTGAAACCCATAGTTCATTTCCACCTCCTTGAGCAATATTGATTAATCACGTGGGGAACCACCCACGTGGCTACTGACACATGGGCGTATTCCAAAGACAGGAAGAGTAATGACAAGGAGGCTTACCTATGGGTAAATTGAATCCGTTCTCATATACGGGGTCAAGAAGGCGCGTAAAAGTTGTGTAAGAAGTTCCCCACATTGGCTCTTGGAGGTTGTTACAGGAGCCGTCAATGGAGCGATACCTGGAATGGAAGCACATTTCCGCGGAGCAATTTGTTTTGGGTTTGCGGTGAGATATACAACCAGAAAATCTGCTCAAAGATTCCAATTGGCTTCGTGTCAGCAGATCCTTGTAGGAGAATTCAACTGTGGAAGATGAAATCAAAGATTAGCAAGGTTCATAACATATTCAGCAGCTTACAAGAGAAGCCAATATTAATTTAAGTCAAAATAACAGCCCTGTATACCTGGTAGAGAAAAGTTCATTTTTTCCGCATGTTTTGCAATTATTTGCAAAGCTCTCTCATAAATTTCCGCAGCGCGAGCAATATCTCTTGCCTCAGCTTTCGGGAATCTTGCCAAGCGTAACAAATCCGAGGGAGATTTTATCTCTGCAGGGAGAAAAAGACCGGGAGAGAATTAAATAAAACACTTTGTTCAAAGAGAGAAGAGGAAACCGGAAGTCCGTGCTTTCACCAGCCGGAAAGAAAGCCGGGAGAAAGTTTTTAACACACACACACGCACAAAAAAAACATTAAACATCTCATCATCATGAGATCCACAAAAGAAGAGATAATGGCCAAGACAGTGAAAGTACACAAAGTGAAAGTAGGAGTGAAAGTTACCCGTTTTTGATATGTTCCCGAACAATTCCTCGAGCGTATCCTTCTCAGCAAGCTCTACATCAGCTCGAGCCTGATTGACAGCATCGAAAATTGTAGAGTCGTCAAGTCCCGTCTCGGTACGAAACAAAACTTGGACGTAATTCCGATCAATTCGAATTGAAGGAGACGTAATAAGTCCATGATCGTTAAAGGAGATGCACTCATATAAACCAGAATCCGTTACTGGATTGAAACGGCTGATAATCATAGTTCCGCTAGGGAGGAAAGTTATCCTCGAGGACTCGATTACAGTGAGACCATTCTTTTTCCATATTATCTGAGGATTTGGAACTCCGCTTGCTGAGCATGGCATTTGTAATTCACGTCCGGAATCAATATATCTGAAAGGATGAAAATTACTGTAAAGATCCTACTTGCCTTCCCAGCTAACTTCCCAACCAGTTTACAAATACATAAATCTTATTTACTCCGGACGCGGAAACGGATGATAAAAAATGAGAAGATGAAAAGAGACGGTTTTCCATTCTTTTCGAGTCATTGTTTTTTTCATCCACAGTTTTATTATTATTGTTATACTACTAACCTCGAGAGCTGGGAAAAATCCAACGTGAACTTTGGAGGAGTCCCCGTTCGTACAACTATGTTTGTGGCAACGTCCAAAGTTCCGGCTTTGTTGGTTGCTTTGCAAGCATATTCTCCGTCATCTTCTGGGACTATGGACTCAATCCGAAGCATTGTCCCTGTTGAATGCCCACAAACGCATTGATTTATGAATGAATATTATGGGTGTCTGTGTAAGGGAGGCAGATAGGAAAAAAGAAGAGTCTTTTAAACGAATCTTCCAAGCCTATTTGCTTACACACAGCCAGACAATATCTTGTTCTCCGTGACAAATTATGTGAAGACGTGTGGGAATTTCAAAGATTACATTGCAAGATTATGTGTGCGTAATCCGAGCTTGCACAGTGCGTAAGCCCAGAGTAGGAAGTTTTGGAAGTGGGAAAAGTTTTCTCTTTGGACTTCCCTGCAAATGGCTTAAGTGCGTAAGGAGGATTGTAGAGGAAGAGCTGAAGCGTGAGCTTCATGAGACATGTTAAATATTTGATAAACGCATATATTTACCATCATTTAAAAGATTTACTCGCTCTCCTAATGATTGAAGCTGCCGACCGTTATGTGTCCATGTTATCACTGGTAATGGCCTCCCGCTTGCCTCGCATTTCAAATCGATCGTGGATCCAATTGGCACCGTTTGCTCCAATGGAGTAACTACCCAGATGGGAGGCGCTGAAATCATAATTGTCAGAGTGTATGATTAATGATCGGGGGAAGAGGGAGACTATAACAATGCATAGTGTCTCGCTTGGTTCTATTCTTCTATTTAGCTTGCACGAAACTGACAAAACTAGAGGCAAAATCACCTTATAAGCAACATTTAGGTCAGTATAGCTACTAGTCAAAATTAATTGTCATTAAGAAAGAATTTGCAAGGATTCGCGAGCAAGAACCCTAAAAATTCAAAGTTTTAGTTGAATCAATAAATATTAAATTACCAAGAACCCGGAGCTCTGCGATTGTAGAAATCTGACCCACACTATTAGAGGCAGTGCAACGGTAAACGCCTTCATCTTTTCGCACAACGTTCCGAATAGTCAGCGATCCGCCTTGAGTTATCTGTAAAAGAGCACGTGGAAGCTTAAGAATTTAACCAAGTTTTTTTAATCAACCCGATCCCATCCATACAACAGCAGCTTCAACCCACTCACTCGAGCGCTGCAAGCAAATTTAATTTGATACTATACATTCTGGAGCACGCGGATTGAATAAAGTTGTTGCACATGATTTAATTGAGCTGGAAAGTGATAAGGATCAAATGTGAAATGTGCTGACGAGTGGAGGTTGAATTGTTTTTGCCCAAGGGAAATTAACTGACGGAGCTTCTCGCAATTTTCTCCGCCATTATCGACATAATGTGGTGAAATGGATCTGGTTCTGCGGGATAATCGCCACCACTTGATATCAAAACTCATCTCTGCATTATCATTAAATCAACGCTTCCACACATCTCCATTTTCGCCTTAGGGCGCTCAGATTTAATGGAACATGCATAGACACAAATTGCAAAGCTTCGGAGAGGAGCTCTTTCAAAAGAAATCAATTCTTGAGCAACTCTTACATAACCTTCTAGCTCTAACCTCTCTTCTCTGTCTCTACCTCCAGCTTCAAAGGTGTACAATTTTTTAACTGCATTGCAAAGAGGAAGCTGACTTTGGACTTGCTGATATTTATTACAGGTAGAATTGATTCAGATGGTGATGGAGGCGGCGGGTGCGTTTGGTGGGTGGGTCGAAAAAATATAATAAAACTACCTGTACGGGAGGCTGTGAATGCAGTTTCAACTTACCTCGTGTCTGGTGGTAATTAAAAGGGGTTGGTCATTTAGCGACCAGGCTATTTGACCTCCCGTAGCTTGGCAATGAAGAACCACGTTAGCACCTTCCGGCACTTCGTCGTCGACGGGAACTTGAATAAAACGTGGCCGGACTCGGGTTGTGGATTTTTTATGATGCATCTTTGCCTTGCGGGATTTAGCTTCCCCCACCGTGCTTTTCGCCATGCACTCATAGCCACCAACATCCTTGTCCTGAGCATTTGCAATCATCAGAGTTCCATCCTCAAGAACGCTGTAGCGTGGCTCCGAACGGGGCGTTATCTCGTTACTGTTCGTGTCGTGTGCGTGAGCATATGCAAAATATTTTGAATGAATGAGATTAAAAATTCTGCAGGATCCGAATGGATGAATAATAACTACATACTCTTCGGCGTCCGGGTTAATCAACTACTTTTAAATGTGCATAATTCATAGTCAGGACGCATTATTTTAATTAGGTTGGGCGTGAGGGCGTGAGAAGAGTAAGATTTCATTGGGATGGAATTAAAGAAGATAATTTAATGGGATGCATGGATTAGTGTTACTAGAAGATGAGGAAGGTGGGAGGATAGCCACGAAGGGGAGATCATGAAGAACAAACCTGTTGTGAAGCCAAACAATCTCTGGAGCAGGATCTCCTTCGGCTTTACAATTGAAATAAACCGTGCTACCAAAGTTCACTTCAACGTCACTCGGCTCCTCCATAATTACTGGCTTCCCTATGTGGAAAGGAAAAGATGCAAAATTAACACACAAAGCTCTAATATTCTCTTGTCTTCCTAGCTTACATCCTTGGTTTAAGTTTCAAAATCCTGTGCGTAAAATAGGGTGGAGCTGTGTGTCGAGTGTGTGTAAAGTGGGAGGCGGGAGGGAGGGTAGTTTGTCTGTCTGGCACTCGGTGTTTGTGTGTCTGTGTTGTTTGTGTTCCGGGAAAAATATGCGAGATGAGGTAGAAGTTAAAGAAAGAGAATCTGCCTGTCTGAGAATCCGCAATATCGTTTCTCATCTTGTCCTCGCCTTGCAAAACATTAAACTTACGGCATTGTAATTTCATTTCTTTTAGGGCTGTTACGGGTTTGCCCTGCATAGATGCTGGTTGCTGGCACGTGGCTGCTGCTTGTGTGTCCGGGTGATCATCCAACATTTGGGCCAAAGCCATCATCCCGCAATCGCATACTAAGGCGTTACTGTCCAAACGTCTGAAAATATACAATACAGAATAGAGAATTATGTGAGTGGGAAATCATGGTGCTGCTCTTGAGGCTCTTGTGTTCCTGAAGAGGATCGTGAAAGAATTCATGGAATGGGGAAAATAGCTCATTTCTCATCAAGATGGAACGTCAAACTTAAAGCAACACACAATGATTTAGGAAAAAAAGATCCAGGAAGCGACATACTTCCGGAGGAAAACGCATTCTCAAATGTCACAACATACACAAGTTTGAAGAATGGGACATTACTTCAACTCTTCAGCAGCAAGGCAGTGGGTTCATCTTGTTGTTGGTACATATTCTTAAGGAAATTAGGGAGACGAGAGAAAAACCGGGAGAGGAAACATGTCGTTAAGGAAGAATCATCGAGAGAGAAGAAGAATACAAAAAGAAATTCAAAGTATTAGAGTTGACTTACAGGCGTTTCATGTTATGCAAATTCTGGAAAGATCCGTAAGGAATCCTTTGAATACGATTGTTGTGAAGGAAGAGACGCTCTAGACGTGTCATATTTGAAAATGTTTCGGGTTCAACGTCCTGGATAGAGTTGTAGTGCAGATATCTAGGATTTTTAGTATTTAATATTTCCGCATATGAATTTTCTATGATGTTATATTTTCAGGTTTTATGCATAATTAATATGTCAAAATTATATTTGCGGTTGAATAAAATTTCAAAATCCGAGTCTTACAGCTGTTCCAGTTTGTCCAAGCCTTGAAACACTTTAGGATCCACGTGTCGAATCCGGTTCTTATAAAGATACCTGTTATAAACGGTGGTAAAACACTTAATTATCTGTAACATGACATCAAGTTTTGTACTGCAGTACTAGATTTTATCAAAAATGGTGGGCGGTATGATTTAAATCCATGTCCATGAGGTGGTTCTACTTAATGCTCAACTTGATAATGTTGAAGAGGGACGTGTTAAAGCGTTGATGGGTGAAATACTTTAAAGAGTATCAAATTCAAATATTCGCTGCTCAAATCTTCAGGTTATGCAAAAGTAAATTATCATTTTTCACAAGGGTTTTCTCAAAGAAAAATACCTATTCGGTGCATGCCTTTTGCAAGAAAACTTGTCTTTCTGACAACAAGTTATTTGTCATGTTCGTCAATTTGTCAACGATAGGTTAGATGTGGGATAAAAGGTCATAAATTGCGCACCCAACGCTGAGTAAGTTAACTAGCGTGTATCATATCATACGTACTATTTCTTTGATACTTTCCAAATGACAAAAACCAGTATTTCATTCCTAATCAAGCTTGTGTCATGTACCCGCCGCAATTAACCGTGAGAAAATCTGTTTCCTAGTTGACAAATAACAAGATAAGATTGCTGTTTTTCCGAATTCGCAAACTACAAGTCGGTCGGAATTAGTTAGCTGTCATCTGCTATGCCGTAGGAAATGATTTGACGTTCATTTTTTCTTGACAGAGTATAGCTGTGTTTGGCAAAATGTAGTTTAAAAAGCGCAAAGAAGGAGATTATGAACTCGACTTACAAATGTTGGAGCTGAGGGAGTCCATTAAAAGCTCCGTTTTCCAGTTTTGAGATGTGATTATTGTTAAGTAGCCTGCAGAAATTAAAAACGTTCAGAAACAATTTAGACATGCTAATATACAATTCAAGTAATTATTATAATCGCTTTTCGGTTTTAATGCAGCAAGGTAATCTGCCAGGCTAAAGCCTGTATAATATCTCCAAATCTTAAAAGAACATGTCAAAAGGCACTTACAGGGTGGTGAGATCCTTCAAGTGACGGAAACTGTTGGGAGGGATTTCTCGAATCCGATTAAATCTTAAGTCTCTGTTAAACAAAAAATTATTACATTGTTAAAAAACCGGTTTGCTGGAATCAAAGCCTACGCTGGCTCAGACTCTAAAACAACTACTGCGGGCAAAGAGTAATGTTGTTCAAAGATGATATCTTTTCCACTTAACAGCCCTGAGTTTTCATAGCGGTTCCGTAAATGGGATCTGGGAGGTGTGCACGCGACAAGTATCCCCTAGTTAAATCTCACATCTTCTCAGAACATTCTCAAGAACCATAAAACAATATTCAGACTAGGCAGGCTATACATGGAAGCGTATGGACAGATGCACCGGATTCCAGGTGCAGTACGGGTGATGCAGCGAAAGATGAAGTGGTACAAGACAAACAGCACAGACCTCTCAAGATGTATTTCCTAGCAAATGCAACCTCTCAAAAAATCATGCTTCTTGGTAATCCCTTCAAGGTACAGCATAAAGGATAAGCTGATGCTATAAAGAAAAACATGGATCGACTACTGGAGAAGCACCGAAACCATCCATCAGTCTGGACACTTTTGAAGAATATTGTTTTTTGAACAGCTGGATTCCATAAGATAAGACAAAAATGGAGAAACTTGTCGTACTGTAGCTTTACTCCATTCAGCATCATCAGAGCTGGGAAGACTTGCTAGGAGATAACCATTACTGATTACTGGAGGACAAAGAATTTAATGGAGCCTCAAGATGGGAAATTAAGGGTCTCTGTAGCTATAGCTAGCACATATCTGGACAATTCTGCTGGAGAAAACTTATGAAAAAGCTGTAAGTCACGCTACGCTATGGAAAGTTCTTCGCATACGAAAGTGAAAATTAAATGTGATGTGAATTTTAAGCAGCCTTCCTCCAACATCACCCTTGAGTAAATTAGGAAACCTGTGTCATTAGGGACATTGGTATTTGCATAGTCAGGAAACCCTGCGGAGTGCATCTTTGGAGACCTCAGATGATGCACTTTTGGTATCCTAGAATTGTTGATTTCGTCTGTTTCATGTTTACCGTGGAGCGGAGCTAACATGGTATCACTAAAGGAAATGAATTCCTGTAGCTTGTGGGTGTCATGAGCAATGAAAGCGATTTCGGGTGGGTGTTTCGTTGCACTGGACTGGCTTGCAGCGTAAAGCTTTCTCAAAGTTTCCACAAACAGATACGAACATGAAATCCTGAGTCCTGAGGAGTAATGCAGCCTTACTAACAATCCCAAAGGTAAAGTTTTGAAAAAGTTCCAAAAAGCTCAAGTCTTCGGATAGTTTTAAAAAGTTTCCCCAATCTTTGAGTAATATTCTGTCGCCAGGAAAAGAATAAGAAAAACTAAAAATATTAACTTTCCCTAAATAACTGCATAGCGTAGGTTGAAAATTCTGATTTAAACTTACAACCTTTGTTTTCCTCAAGGATGAGCTTAAGAATTTAATAAAATTTTGTTGGAGAAAGCTCAACTAGCAAAACAACATAACCACATCAAAATCAATTCTGTCAATGCAACGTGATGACGCAATGAGACCTAAGCTAAAAGTTGAAGAAAATAAGGATAAGAGAAGAAGACGAAGATATAAAACTAAATGAAGTTATGACTCGAAAGAAGAAAAAGAAGACGAGACGAGCTGTGAAATTAGTTGAAAGGGGATCAAATTAATAGCCGAGCAATAGAATCTGATCTGCGTATACATCTTGTCGGCTATGCAGAGGCTTGAAGAAGTTTTTTGCTGGCAAAACAGAGGTCTTAATTTGTATGATAACTTCCTACGACTTGTCTAATCCATGACATGATGGGTGATATGCCGAGGCCGTGAGCCGTATATCTTGTTGACTTGAATATAGTTTGCGCCCACGCTTCTCCTGTTCAGAGATTGCCATAATTTTTTCATGATTCTCAAACTTATAGCTCGACTCAAGCTAAATACCAGTATTATTTGGTAAAGAGCCTTGAAGGATAAGATGAGAGCGTATGTTTTTTAAATCCTTTACTACTTCTGCAACCTAGAAAAAATATTTCAAAGTGTGGGCTACTTGTTTTTCGGGTTTTTGCAAAATTAATTCATCCATTCCCCAATACCCAAAACCCACGACAGCATTAGCATAATTGCGACAAATGAAGCTGTTCCCACAGATTCTGAGATGGTTGGCGGTATTAACTGTTTTGGAAGCTTGTAGAAGGGTTCAATGTCAAATAATTTTTTTAGTAATGCTATTTTATGATAAACAACGCTGTACATGTAGTTGAAGAAAATATCCTCGTTTAAATAATTGGATATCGAGGTTATATAGCCATCAAACAGAATCTATAAACCCTGTGGGAATATGAACACACCAGCTTCGCTGATATGTTAGTTGCAAGCAAAGTGACACTGTTTTTACCAGGAGCGCTTAGTGTAGGCTGCTACATGTATATAATTTGAAAATTTAAAATTCGCGAAATATTTTTAAAAACTCTGCCAGAAGAAGGGAGGAGGGAAGTGATAAAAGTTAATGGATTTACGATCAAACATGATTGATTTAGTGGCTATTTTAAAAGCGTCCTTGGTTCTGCTTTTCATGTATTGGGAAATACATGAGAATTATAATTCTAGTTTTAAAGTTGAAGTGTTGATGATTTTATTTGAACCATGTGAGAAGGGAAGCTTTCAACGGATTTCATATCTTCTCTGCATCTTCAAGGATGAATGCAAATGTGACGCATGAAAAAAGGTTGTAAAAATTATATAAAAACACACATTTTTCAAGTATGATTTAAAAATATGTCGGTTCAAGTTACTAAAGGATTTTTATATAACCTCAAAAGATAGCTAAATATAACCTGGTCAAAGTATGCTCTTAGCTTCCGTGCTCATACATCCAGGTTTGCTTTACGTCTAAAACTATTGATCACATGGAAGGAAAGGAAGGCCGTGTATTACTAAGTACATACATGTTAAACTTAAATGAGCAGACTGTGTGACCATGTTCCTGGATGCATTGCCTTACATGAAACCTCTGATCATGTCATTTGTCGGAAACGAAATAACTCAAATATTTACTCAACCGCATGGTGGCTGTCACAAATGTGGGGTTGTCGTAATGATATGTGTGCGAAAATCCAATTGGCCATGCGGTCATTCGGGTCATGTTCCCCTGCCCGTGTTGATTTAATGTACGCATATAAGTGTGGGAACTGGGGAAACATGTAAATGGATCAAATTTCACATGGAATTATTTATTAGTTCTTGAACCAAACTACATATCTGGGCCAGTTCAAGCTTGAAATCAGAAGGAGTGGCGGAGAAATTCTCACGGATACCCGTCTAATATTTTATGGTATGTCCAATGAATGGAGGATAGTTTTTGCGAAATTTGAGAACTCGCAAGGTGGTAGCCATCAGACGGTGGTGATGGCTCTATAGCGGTAAAGTCTCAGGGAATTTAACGCTAGGTAATAACTATGTTAAATGCAAATATGTTTCCTGGGGTCAGTAAAAGCAAATTCTAAAGTTTGTAAAGGACATAAATCTTAGGCTAGTGTACCATAACGTTGTATTTTAGGCAAACCCAATGGACCGAATAGAATTTTTGTAGAGATAAATGAAATGAAATCCGCAATGCTACATTTGGCAAAGGGTTGAGAATTTTTGCAAAATACCCGGGACATGCAATGCTCTTTGAATAGCTATATGGGAGAACGTAATTCAGGTAGTTTAAGAGACATTTCATAGCAATTTCCGCATATTTTAGCAAAAACTGAAAAGGATTTGTATTTCGGTTTTAAAATTAAAAACTCATCAATATTTTACAACTAAACACAGACTTGACTTTAAAAGAACATCGGTTTAAGTAGGTTGCATAGAATATTAATGCATTTTAGTTAAAGTGTCAATACACTTGGCGAAGCGCCCTGTTGATATTACGAGAAAGCTCATATAAAATCTTAAACGATTCTTTCAGGCAGTGATGACTGATGACCGAAACGGAATACGGAAGAAAGGATAAATAGGATACTTGTTTATTTACTTTAAAATTAGCTCTTTGTAGCATTAATAGAGTTGAGTAAATTTGCACACTCGTGCATTTAGTGGAGGTTGATGAGAGGCTTGTGTGCAAGAAGAAAGTGCAGTGAAGAGAGAAGGGGCGTGGGAGGAAGAGATGGAATGGCTATTTCTGCATTTTTAGTGCTCAGGGTGCAGGGGTCACTGACAGAAATGTTATTTTATTGATTTTAGTTCAATCTGCAGTGCTGCTTGTCCTAGTATATCCACTGGCCGCTTCATTTAAAAGAGATATGGCCATATTAAAATCTTTAAGATGTTTGGGTGCTTGCTTGTCTAGCGAGCAATCATAGCTCTCCTGTAGGTATCAGTTTCTAAGACACCCGCAAAAGCCATTAGATAACCTTTTATGCAAAATTATAACCCAAACTATGAGCAAAAAATGTCTGAACCGCAAAAATCTCACTGAACTGGGGAAATCGACACATAACTGGAAGCTGTGACTGATCTCTGCTAACGTAAGTAAGAAATATTTTGACTACCACAGGAGAACCATAACAATTTTAACTGCTCCTGACTTTTTAAGATGAAAAAATATTTTAAATCTAAATTGCAATAACTTTTCATTCAGTAAAAGCAGTGAAGCAATCAAAATAAATGAGAAAGTTCTATAGAAAAATAGAGAAAAATAATAAAAAGCATGATAATAAGGCTTTCACTATTTCTAAAAGGCACGGCCGTAGGAATAAGAGGAGGGACGCGAGTTGAATGTGTGTGTTACAAAATGTCAAAAGTCAAAAATGAAAAAGGTTGAAAAGTTTGAAAGAAACTGTTCGTCTAGACAGGATTTTACTGCCTTTTCATTAAAACTCCCCCGCTTTTCCTTCACCCGCCTTCTTACACCCCAAATGTCAATGAATTCAAAAGATAAAACTGGGAGGAGCAGGTGCGAAATCCAAGAGTCTTAACCACCTTTTCCACTTCCATCCAACTCTAACAGAACAAGCGGCAAAGACAGCCTAAATACTTCAACCCGAGCCATAAGTTTTTAAACTGACAAAGACCTTTTGTTCGCTGCAGCTTAGCAACAGCCCTGAAAAGGAAGCGTCTTGAGAAAAAATCTCCGCTACTGCGTTTGTGATGTACTGAAAATTGCATTAATTAGGCAATGTAAGCGAACGTTTCTGGCGTGTATTTGAAAAAATCTTCTTCCTTCCTCCCGTATTCATTTTGAAAGTGCAATTAACATTAATTTATGTCCGCCTCCAGCTGCAATTTGTTATTTGAAAAAGAGGCGATAATCCCGGGTTTAAAACTAAAGCTTGAAGAAATCTCGACAGAATCAATCATCCTCTCTCATGGGAGGCAAAAGCCCTAGAAGCAGCGCTGGCTTCATGCGGAATCTACCCAGGCTTTACACTTTCAGCCCCTCCTACACTTCAACTCCTTTGCTACACAATAGTCGGTTCTTGCCATTGCCACATGTGCCCTGGGTTATCTGTATTTTTCTCTAGGGCAAAACTGACATAAAAGCCTCATCCACGTTTTTCACCCCGCCTTCCTTATCCTCGCTAACCAGGAAGAAAATCACGGGATGGGAGAGAGGGAGATTAAGTGCGTGGAATAAATGAAAACAAATTGAAGCATGAGCCAAACAATGCTAATTCATCGCTCTCCCTCCTCAAGTTCTCAGTTTCTAGCACATGTCAAACTAAAGGCCCCAAATATTTCTATGCTGGGCAATGTGTCGAGTACATGCGAGGCAAATATTCTCAAACATACCGTCCTCCAAGAGATTTTGACAGACAGGGTTTTTGCAATTAAGGACAGAGGCCCCTGTCACGTCAAAAAATCAAGAATGCTAAACAGGTCTTGGGTGAATGAAAGCCTAATCAAAAGGAGATGAATTCTGGAATGCTTACTAACAGGTGAGATTATTGAGACTGGCAGAGACAGTTATTATATGGAAATTTTATCATGTCGACAAAGCCTGGAGCTAATTACATCATCCTGACCTCCCACCTACAGCGTTAGAAGACGCGTCAAATGTTAATTAATAAAATACCCAGGCCTGCGAGCATATCTTCTCACTCAATAAATATAACTACAACATGTGGCAACCATAGCAACTAGAATAATAAACTTACAGAATAGTTGTATCGGACGGAACTTTTGGTATCTTCTCCAAGTGGAGGAACATGCAGCGGACGGTTGTCCGAAAACAAAGACACCGGAGGGGACAGCCGGAAACTGTATTTACCGAAGAGGCATCCTGCGCTCCCTGGCGGCCGCTGCTTTGAGCTAGCGTTGTAGACGTACAAATTACCAAAAAGGCTGCGAGTGTCAATAGACTTGCACGTTTCGCACTAAGTAGAAAACTCCCGCTCAATCCATTACGTAATCCTTCCATCCTGAGCTAAAAGATTTCTTTCTTCAGGAACACATTATTGCAAATGAATTGACTGGGAAGAGATCTTAGGATTATGTCGGGGATCAACTCAAATGTCAAGATGACAGCAAGGTATGAGCACTGTTAACACTTTGTTCTGTCTCGTCTCGTAGTATAGGATATTATGAATCCGTTGAGCTTATGAGTTAGTAGCTTTGAATTCGCAATTATCAGATGAGCCACTAGCTCCGCCTGGTCCAAGTGATGTGAATTACAGGAACTTGATTGATTAAACCATTCAAACTAAAGAAGCTTAAAGTTAACAAGGATTCCACACTGAGTTAGCCTCGTATCATCTCTCTGTTTGAAAGCGGATCAAGACTGAGTCAAGGTTGGAGGAAGCTGGCAAACTATTTTATCTTCGAAGATGACTGAGAGTCAAATCACAATCTCACACAAGTTAATGCAAAAAGAACTTGCTAAACACTCTCTCACTCGGTCGGCACCCCTTCTCCTCAGAAACTGGTTAAATTAGCATGTGCCTAAGTGTATTTAAATATCAAACTTATGACGGATGAATCGGCTTAAATAGTCTCAGGAGTCAAAGCCATCTGCCTCCTTTTCACATGATTTAGTACAGAGAAGAACAAGGTAAAATTTTAAATAATTGACCATATAAAGTCATGGATTTGATATCGCGGATTTTTACGGATTTATTATCAACACTACTACACACCGAGACAGGTAATAACATTAAAATCTGACGGATGATACTGCCAATTTCGCACCACTGTTTTAGCAAGGATGTTAGTAATGTGAATTGCTTGCAGTATGTACATACAGTCTCTCGCTTTAGACCACGTCCGTGTCGAGACGGTTGTCAAGCAACTGGGGGTGATCTTCGTGGACGGGAAAATAGATTGTTAATTCCTCCTTAAGAGGAGGCGTAATCACTTTTAGCCTTTTTAGTCAAATTAAGGTAGGCTGGAAACAAGTAAGAGGATTTAGTCTCATTAGGCTTTGTTTAATGGCTTGGGAAAAAACATTTGGCAAAATTTTTTTGCAATAATCAAGGGTGACAGTTGCTGGAGGCAGAGATGTAAATATGCAAACCGCTTGCCCTTACACTACGGGAAGACACTTTTGTGAAACACGAGCTTAGAGTGTAGCTGGACCTTTGGTAATGGAGACTCGGCGAATATTTAATGTCTTGAAAAAGTGATAGAAGAAGATGAGTATTTTCTTTCCGAACGTAGAGGGAAATAGAAGAGAGCAAGGCGAGAGAGAATTATAATCAGCTCAGAAGACACACTATTATTGTGGATTGAATGAACACATGGAGTGGATGGATTAGATAAAGAGACCTTTATCGCTCCCCTAAAGTTCAAAGACGATGATGATCCAGGAGGAGTGAGTGAAGAAGAGTGAGGGAGGATAGAATTTTAAGGGGAAAATATAGGAATAATGCACAGGGGAGAAATGATCCAGAACGGAGGGGTTTCAAACAAGTCTTCTTTCAGTTTCTATGGAGTTGAGAAAAATTTCTTCTCTATAAAATGATGAACCAAGGATTTAAATGGATTTTCAACGAGAAGAAAGGCGTGGACAAATTATTATTATCCCAAGTTACGTTATACGTCTTTAGCCCTACGCGTCCTTTCCCTCCAAATGCCAAGATGTGTCTAAGGGAGATCCCCTCTGTTTCCCAGAGAAGAACGTGATTTTCTCTTCCTCTCAGATTTCTAAGGCCCAAGTTTATTGAATGAAAGCAATGCTTAGGGCTACAACTCACATCAGAATACAGCAGAGCTGTACAAGCTAACAAGTTGGAGTTGGAGAGAGAGAGAGATGAGCTTGAGCTGGGATGAAGATTCAATAGAGAACAGGCTTAGGCAGCCTAAGTTAGGCTGAAGACAGAGCTTGTGCGTAAAATCCAAAAATCCCTTGGAGGGGAAATCCAAGGAGAATCATCGAATCATGAATCTTTAGGATTGTGTATTAACTGAAGAGCTAATAACTAAGTGGAGATTTTGTATATGTTAGCGTAAGCGGGATTTGATAACTCCTTGGAACGAGCACAGTTAATTTTTGATGATGCAGGAATTTGTCAATTACTGAGAATTTAACTATGATTAACTACAAAATGCAGTGGAAAAAATCCGTGCTGTGCTGACTGAGATGCAATGTTTAATTACAATCAGTGAGTATGAAAATACTTCAAACAGGTTGGAACTGAATATATGGGAGGATTTTGCTGAAAATAAATATTGCATGCCATAACTGAAGCTGTGAAAAGATACAATAGTATGCGATGCACACATAACATGCATGCAAAGATTTATGCTAATCAGCGTCAACACGAACCAAGTTTTCCTTTACCACCAATAAACGTTTCATCACGTACTTTTGAAAAAAATCCATAAAATCTAAGAAAATCATACTCTAAAACTGTTCAAAATCAGCTGCAGCTGGAACAACTACACAAAAGCTAGCTGCAGAAAAGCTACAAGCCCGGCCTTTAAACCCTAGGGCAATTGAGAGAATTTCTGGTCCTGGAGTGATAATGATGCTGAGTTTTAGGTTGATTATACAAGACTTGAGAGAACCTTTTTGGATTCCAAAGATGCTCCAGAGTGCGAGCCTTTGTTGATAAATATAGCTTTGGGAACTCTCTAAAGTCAAGTATGTAAAAGCCTGGAGGTGATGCAATTGTACAAGCATGCAGGATAGGGAGGATTTTGAGGATGCTACCATGGTAACTGTGAACAAATTACCGCCTGGAACGTATTAAGATAAGGGTTACTTTAGCACATGAATAGATTAAAATCCTTGTGTCCACAGTTAGTGTACTTTTGAAACTGAAGACATCAAAACAGCCTTGAGATACTAATTGCTTACTTTACTGATTACAAAAATAATTGTCCAGGTTATAGTACATGTTGCATGTAGATCAACAGAAGAGTCACTGCCTTGGTGCAGGAATTCCAGAACTCAAATCAATGCATAGCATAGGGCAGCGGGAGAAACCATTTTTAGCATAATTATTTTTTTGGGTGGCGACCAGTTGATCCGTTCCTGATAATACTTTCCCTCGTATAGAAAGTAATTGGAAAACTTAGTTTTGAATTTAATTTAATGAAAGTATCTCATTCCCATGAAAACTCTCTAGATTAAGCACTACCAACTATTCAGCCGCGATCCACAATCTCAAGTTAATTTCGAGATGGAAAAACTTTAGAGCTATTTACAAAGACAAGACAGTGGATAAGAAATTGGGTGCTGGTGAAAATAAAGGAACACGAAAACTGGAGAAACAAGACGATTTTGTTTGAATATCAAGTTTCATCATAGTTGCAAATCAAAGCAAAATAAAGTTTCCTGGATTATCATATTTCCACAACCTCACTTAGCTCATTATGAGAGTTCATCTACGCATATTCTGAGTCTGGAATAACAAATAACGGCGGATAGCTCAATTAAGGTGCAGCAGCAGAATTATCAGGGCTAAGGCTTGAAAGAGAGGGCTCAAGAATACGTAAAAACAGATTATTAGCCGAGAGACGTGGGAAATTTTTACCCAAGAGAACGTGGAATGAAATGAAATTATGAGGCGGGTTTTTTTTAAAGTTTCTTTATTTCTTGGAGGTGTTGGAATAACATGACGGGGAAGGAATAAGGAATAACACGCGGATTCTTAGCGTAGGTGTGGAAAGGTGTGGTGTGACTGAATACGATGAGTGGATGATACAAGACTGATTTTCACCATTTGAAGGATTGTAGTCCGAAGGAATTTGGTGGGAGGAACGAGGCTAAATACAGGCTGGTACAGTGCCTGCTGACATCTGAGCCAAAGAGTGTTTGGCACATCAAAAACCAAGTACATCGAGGCTATCGAGTATCAGGAAATCTTTAATATTTCAGAAGATTCGAGTTCGAATCAGAGTATATAATCAAATCACTGTGTACTACAATTTGAGCAAAGCTAGCAAATAAGTTAAAGAAACTTCGACAGAAATTTTTGTGTGTTCTATTCCGACACTGCCGTAGCTAGCCAAATTAATTGAGACAGGTCTTAGAGCCAGGACAAATACTCGTTTGTGCTTCACCCCTCTCTCATAGGATGTCCAAGTGCGGAGTAGCATTTCGTTTAGCAGCCTTTCTGAACTCAATTTAACCATGGTGATGTAGAGGTAGAGTCCAGTTTCTAGCACAAGCATAAATATGGTAAAAGCTGGGAACATGAGGTACAAGTACCAGGGTAAGCTATGAAAGGACGTTAGGGTAAAGTAGCCATAGAACGTGGTCAGCGCAGAAAAAACTGCAAAACATCCTGGAAAGAAAAGACTTTGGCCGAAATCGTTACAGAGCACGTTGAGGACTCTAAGTTTCATGTAAAACACAGAGTCTGGACCATTGAATCCTTGTGTCACTTTCTCAAAGGCATTTGACCACTGTGAGGCCCGAAGGCTGTCCCTGGAAGCAATTGCAAAAAGTTAACTAACAGTGGTTTAGCCAAATGAACTAAAGCTTCAGTTATATGCAGTCCGTACACAATAATTCCATACGCGTAGAAACTTCATAAGCAACTGTGAAGAACTTGTGAGCTGCACAGTCAAGTTTTTATGGCATACGACTTTTATAGCATCGTTCAGCTGGATGGAGAACCTTATGAAAATCTAGTGTAACGAGGGCGCTATTTCATAACGGAGTTTAAAAACCCGCATCCATGGCAGTGGCATAGAAAGTATGAGCATGATATTACTGCCCACAGACTGTAACCGAAGCTAAGAGCTCTTGATTCTGGAGTTTACCTTAATGATTGAAGCCAAATCATATTTTGAAAAATGTATGCGCAAATAACACAATACATGACGTTTAAGACGGATGAGGAGGACACGACGAACCAGGTTTCCAGGGCACAACAAGACCAGACAGGCAAGAACAAGAGCCATAAATAAGGACAAATATCACGTACCCTGTGATATAATTGTCACATATTTGTAGTACTAGCAAGCACAGGATATCACGTGATATCACGTATCCCGTGATATCCGGAAGTGGGGCAATACGGACAGTAAATAGTCATAAGATTTTCCTCGGCTTGCTGCATCCATTACTTCACTAAAGAGCGTCACAATGCCAAGCAGTTTGCATTGTTGGATAGCCTAGGTTTTCTCCTATATTTTAAACTAAATTTCCTGTTCTTAGGTCAAAGTTTGAAGATACTGCAACGCTGGAAGTCTACTGCCGAAGAAACCTGACTTTTTTCAGTGTAAGCGTTGCAGCTACTTTACACTTTGACCTAGAGAGATTAAATTTTTTATGTAATCGAGAAAACAAACTCAGCTATCCAGCAAGCCAAACCGTTTGACTCTGGGACGTTCCTGAGCGGAGCAATCGGAAAGAGAACTCAGAAAACTTTCGGTTCTCCACTACAGCGGAGAACCTGCTTGCGCGTGAGAATCCCAATGCTTCTCTTATGGGAGTGGGAAATTTGATGATGCCGCTCACTTTTATTTCCTTCAAAATTATGGCGGTTAGAGGTCCTTGCACCCCGGATTATTGTGTGCAGGAGACTTCAGATGTGTTTTAAAACAAAAAACACGAAAATCCGCCAAGAAATAAAATTTCCACAGCATCTCAACTAAAACATGCACTGAAGTTAGCTAAGGTTGTGATATTAAAATTGCAATATCACTAACTGTGTGATATATCACAACCTAGTGAACAGATATCACGGGAGCCGTGATATCCTGAAATCACAAACCGAGCATCCTTGTTACTGCCTGCCAGAAGACGAACCGCGTTTGCAAGAGGGTAGGAAGGTGGTAGAACATGGAAAAGGGTTTGTCTGGATGCAATGCGAAGAGGAAGGAAATTAAACCGGTCGAACAGGTCATTGCAAAGGCGAAATAGTTAACGCTCAGTATCGGAAAAAGGAGTTCATGCCACTTTCCTCCGTGACCGAAACCTGCGGGATTAAATGTTTTGAAAAATTCTAAAATCCCTTTGAATGTATTTAAATAATAGAGAAGTTGAACTAAATTCCGTTAGCTTACTCTCGCATTGACTCATCAACAAATCTATTTGAAGGATCCAACGGCAGGCTTCCTTGGGTTTGAGGAAGAGGGATGTGAAGAAGAGCATTGAAACCAAACATAAGGCCAGAAGAAGAGCATGAAAGCTGCTGCCCAAGTTGAGTCCATGGTGAAAGTCGTATTGGAGGAAGGTCAAAACTCGAAAAATCGTTACCCACCAAACGAAAGCAAATGACAAGTACCAAAGCCAGCGTTTCCACGTACTGGAGAATACTTGTACACCTAAACCCTTGCTGGAGATGAGCTCAAACGGTACGGATTTTATGGTACTTGCAAAATTAAATATCCTCCGAGTAGTCAATATCGTTAGTGAGGAAAATCTTGACATTTCAATGCTAAACTTGCAACTTTATGAAGAACGAGGAAGTGTTTCGGGCTGCAGCCTGCAGCTAGTTTCTGGCACAAGCAAGTGAACGCGTTGTTTCGCTTCGAGCAAAGACAGTAAGTAAATGGGGGGCTATTTCAAACTTTAAATTGGTATAACCATTTCCTTTTATCCGTCTTCTTCTAAACTGGCAACTGTTTTTATGTCGATTTGGCTAGAAAATAACATTTTTCATTTCAAGGAGCAATTTCGATGTCTATCTCAATATTTGTGCTTGTCCATTACTGATTACTATATTCCATGGCTTGTCCGATATTCCAACCTTATAATTATCCTGTGCATAGTATTGACGGATTACGTGTGTGGTTAATAAATGCTAGCCAGCCCTCCATCCAACGCCGGTTTTACTAAGAAAATGTCAAAGCAACCTCACCGGAACTTTGTGTTTACTCATGCATACATAGGCAAGGAGACTCAGAGTAATAAGACTGCTACTCCATACTCATACATAAGTTTTTGATTCAAAAGATACATTGTATGGAGACTATGTTATGTTATATTTACTATAATATTTCTATAATTACTAACCTTACTTCTTATGTTTTCTTATGTCCCGATATAGTTTTGGAGATATCTGGCAGAAGCATGCATGGAAATGGTGCACGGGGTTAAATCCAGATAGTGCTATTGTAGCCTCCGTTGGACCCATTTATGTAAGCACATGTGGCTCGACCTAACCTAATACCACCCAGATGAATAGTTAAAATTCATCAATTTAAAGATCATTTTCCCCGTTAGAAACAATTTGCCGTCTCAAATGTGATACCGATGTTTTTCTTAAGGAAAAAACAGCTTTTATGCATACAGCTCCGATTCTATCCTCCCAGGGTAATTGTTTTTGATTGTTGTAATCCAACATAGGAAAACATATCAGTAATTAACTATGAAACTGAATTTAAAAGAAATGTTTTCAGACATTTTTCTTTTCGTAGTATTTTTCAAGGCTATGATGAAATAAAAAACTGGAGTTTAGTATGCATCAATCTAGATGAATTACATAAATATTTGAAAAAATAGAATTAATTCAGTCAAACGTCTTTATCATGTTCTCATTACATGCTTTTATTTTCTGCATCTACATAACGGGAATAACTTAAGGATACGTGTTTGTTTGCAGCTAAACTTGCTTGCAAAAATAGTATAAATAAGCTGTAGCAATCAACCGTTACAAATTAATTAAAACTAGCAGATACGTCAATGATACTTCCACAGACACTTTAGTATGATTAAGCCCGATTGGGCCGCAGCTACACAAGTTAAATGTTACAGGCTTTAAAGCCAGAATTACAGATTGTTTGTGCTTTACATTTTTTGCAAGGCTCATGATTTCGGTTAAAACTTTTTCCGACAGTAGTTTCACTGTAGTTATGTAAAGATATAATCCTGTTTGCAGCACCAAAATGAAGACTGTAAACATTGGAAAAATGATGTACAAGTACCAGGGCAGTATGCGGAATGAAGTGAGGGTAAAGTATCCAAAGAATGTTAAAAGAAGGCAGAAAACGGTCACACTCCCTGGAAAGAAAAGGCTTTGGCCGAAATCATGATTCAGGACGTTAAGTAGTCTGAGTTTTTTGTAAAACTCCAGTTCCTCCGAAACCTTAAATGCACTCATCACCTTTCTGAAGATAGTGGACGAGCCCTTAGTGCCAAGAAGACTATCCCTGAAGAAATACACTCACTTTTAATAATGGCACATTATGTACAGAGTTATGAGTTTATCAACGGTTGTATTACGTCACCGCGCTTATAATTCAGGATTACCTTAGAGAAGTTAGCCAAAGCATGTTTTGAAAAATGTAAGCGCAAGTTGCGCAATACATGACGCTCAGAACGGATGTAGAGCCAATGATAAACCATATTTCGAGGGCATAACAAAGCCAGTATATTTGCACCGTTTTTAATTTTTGAGGAAGGTGGTAAAACAGGGAGAATGGTCTGTCCGGATGTGTAGCGAAGAGGAAGGCACAAAGTAAGGTAGAACATACTAACGCTAACGTGAAGTAGTGAATGCTTAGAATTGGGAATAGGAGTCCATGCCATTTTGCCTTGTATCCATATCCTGCTCATGAAAATTGGATAACGTTTATTATATAAACACAAACGTCACATTGACAACAGGATAATAAAATGTTGTAGTTAATTAATCTTACCCTCGTATTGGTGCATCAACCACTCTGTCTGTTGGATCCATCGACAGGCTTCCTTGGGCTTAAGGAAAAGAGAAGTGAAGAAAAGGGTTGATAGGAGGCTGACGGCAAGA
This sequence comes from Sminthurides aquaticus, assembly GCA_906901655.1. Lineage (NCBI taxonomy): Eukaryota > Metazoa > Arthropoda > Collembola > Symphypleona > Sminthurididae > Sminthurides > Sminthurides aquaticus. The sequence goes on along the minus strand of CAJQTT010000031.1, from coordinate 362,671 downwards.
AGAAGAATATGAAAGCTGCTATCAAAGTTGAGTCCTTGGTGAAAGTCGTAGTGAAAGAAGGATAATACTCGAAAAATGGCTACCAACCAAATGAACGCAAAGGACAAGTACCAAAGCCAGCGTTTTACCGTATTGTGAAATACTTGTACGCCTAGGCCCTTGCTCGATGTGAGCTCAAACGGTATGGATTTTATGGTACTTGCAAAATTAAAGATCCTCCGAGTATTCGATATCGTTAATGTTGAAAAGTCCAGCATTTTTAATACTTAACTTGTAAGTTATAGAGGTTAAAGAGACTGATCGAAAAATACTTACAAGAGGGTAAAGATAAGAATACAAGCCAAAGCCTTGTTTTGCGTGCAAGAGGAGAGAGAATACTCCAGAACGGTCTAGTGCTTACGTGTAAGCGTTTCGTTTTATTACAGCGTCTTCTTCTAGCTTGGTTCATAACTGTTTTTATGGACTAAACGGGAAAACAGGTTATTCAGTTTTGTTGGAGCACTGCCGGTTCCTATCTCAATATATCTGCGAGTCCAGTATTAAACACTCAACAGCCTTCCGTGGCTTGAAAACCTCGAGTTATTTTTGCATAACTGTTAATAATTACGAGTTATGAAAGAGCCACCAGCCCCTCTTCGAAAACAGCTTTGAATGCAAGGGCCAAACCTTGCTCAAAGTTAGTAATTATTCAAGATTTTTGATTTAAAAGACACACATTTAAATCTTAGTTTATGTCGTATTGTAGTATTTATGCAATTACTACTATACCAAGGCCGTTCGCGTTCCTCCTTCGTTATTATCTCTGGCAGTTGACAATCTGTAGGCGGAGAATGCGCACAATAAAATATTCAATAGGACACGCGTTGAAAACAAAATAGAACAGTTGGACCCTTATTTGCACCTGGCCATTTGTAAAAGCATATTGGCTTAGACACGGTCGTGTACTACATGTATTTTAATTGTTTAGTTTTAGTTCCCAGATACATATTATCAAAATCCACTGATATTTCTCTAGTATGTTTCTCGTGGCTACGTCGGCGCTCGTTGCTAGCCAACGGGCACCTCTTTTACAATACAATATTATGTTTCTCTATCAATATCGACCTTGACCAGTAAATAAAGATTAAACTAAACTAAACCTTATTCTTGATAAAACAAGTCTATTTCAATCCATGACTTATTATTATTGACTTTTGCAATGGTAGAAGTTCACTATTGAGGCATAGTCCCACAGAGGGAGTATACAGCAGCATAAATGTGAATTTACGTAAATGATGAATGAGAATGAAGTTACGTTAACCAGGGAACTATCTGGGGAGATTTCATGCATATTTTATATGTACATTAAGTTTTGAAGTCATATTTTCTTGTCTCGTAATCGGGAGCTCATTGTAACAGAATGAAAGTCCAAGATTAAGCCATAGTATAGTTTTATATCCCTCAAAATTTGTAAATTGCTCTTAGTATTTCTTTTACTTATTTAGTTATAACTACTTGATGGCACTTCCTGATGATTGGGTACAGGCACACGGTACACGTGGACTTGAAGATGAACTTAACAAAAGCTATCTTCACAAGCTCCTTTGACAAAAGTCCGCTATTGCCCTTGCATAACCAATGCATAGCGTAATTGTTCTAATTCTAGTTTTCACATCTTAGTTTTAATTTTTTAACGCCTTACTTGGAGTGATACCCAATTATATCGCTCTTGGAACTTCTAATTCACGTTTTTAAATAGGGACTAGGTCAAGGGTCACTCATATAAAAAATGAGTCCCATCGAATAAGCCGTTTGGGAATGGCAGCGTGTCAAAGAATGAAAGAAATCGTAACTCCCTTGCCGACGCTCTTGACTGGTGCTGCAAATTCGTCCGAGCCTGATGTGAAATAAAGATGCGAGAGCGCGGATTTCTTTTTAAAAAGTTTAGTTCTCTTCGGTATTTGGGAATCCAAAACATGCACGTGGGACATCCCCCATTGTGTTATGAGGTTCTCGCCTCCTCTCTAAAGCTTTTCCATATCAAAACCAACGAGAGGAAGCCTGTGGACGCATCCCAGTCTTCTCCCTTCGTCAGCTAGCATCCTCCCTCTCCCCGGTACCTTCGTTCTAAAAGGGACTGTGCGGAGCTCAAGTCCTCATCCCTCTTCACTCCTTCCTTTACCTTGCTTGCAGACAGCTCCCAGTTTCCCTAAGAGCCGTACAGATAATACCTGCAACCTCTGCCTCCTATTACATGTTCTTACTTTCTTTATCCGGCAAAACGTTGTGCGCGGTCCCTAGCTTTTACTACCCGGAGCCTTTGCACTTTTTTAATCACGTTTCCCGGACATTCTAGGTAGTAATTTGGGTATGGTTTTTAGTACGTGACACTAAAAATTACATAATAAAACCCGAGAAAAAAAACCCGAGAGTTCAAAAAGGATTCCGGGCAACAGCCCGACAAAAAGTTTAGAAAAGTACTAACACTTCTAAAACAAGAATCCCTAATGTGGTGGGTAATTTCTAGGGGCATGTACAGGTCAACTAAACTTTTGACCACGATTAATCACAACTGCTAATTAGTTTAGGATAGGATGTATATAGTATGGGATTAGGTCTTGCAGTGAAAAGGATGCATGCACTTTAGTTAATCCTGGTCAAAAGTTTAGTTGACCTGTACATGCCCCTAGAAATTACCCACCACATTAGGGATTCTTGTTTTAGAAGTGTTAGTACTTTTCTAAACTTTTTGTCGGGCTGTTGCCCGGAATCCTTTTTGAACTCTCGGGTTTGGAAAACATGTGGAAGCTTAGTGGAAGCTGCTGTGACCATTATAATCAACTTTTATATTGAAAAATATTTCGTATTCTAATATTGTTTCTGGCATCAAATTCATCAAATTGAAACCATATGATAAAATCATATATTTTTCAACATAAAAGTTAATGATAAAGGTCATACCAGCTTCCACATGTTTTCCTCAAGAAAGCCGCACTCCTGCATCTATTACTTCTCACCAAGCTTGGATGAATTTACAGCACCTATCAAGATCGTCGGTAAAGGAGCTACAATTTCTTTCATTATTTGACGCTCTGCCATTCCCAAACGGCTTATTCGATGGGAGCCATATTTAGTATGAGTGACCCTTGACCTAGTCCCTATCTAGAAACGCAAACTAGAAGTTCCTGGTGCTGTATTTCTGGGTATCACTCCAAGTTAGTCGGCATTAATAACATATTTTCCGCTGGCACATGTACATCAAACCAGGATGAAAACGATAACTAACTAAAGTCAAAACTATTTCAATGCTATCATCAATCCAGTTTGCCTTATGTAGCATTTTAAAAATCAACAGGCATGAGACGTGACAAAAAGAGCGTGTCTCTGCTTGACGAAATTCCTGTTGAACGAATGGGAAAATAATATGAAGCACAAACGTAGTAATGTATGTGGTCCGTTAGTCAGTTCCAATTACAAATCAAGTAAACAATTGAGCATACACACAAAGCTACAGAAATCTTATATTGTCTGAACTAATTTTATTATTTAAATTCGTGTAAAAAGTTGAACATGTACTGCTCGCAGTTTTCTAACAATTCATCTATGGTTTACGAAATGCCAAATGCACAGAGTATACTGAATCTGAGTGGAGGAGCTTCATTCATTTGAATTTAAAAAATCGATACAAACCGGGGTGTTTCAGTTGTCTACAACAGCTGAACGTGAAGGCAGGTTTCATGATTCCGCTAATTTTGGCTCCTCCCAGAAGTTTGTGAAAGCTTTCTCTTTAGATCTTTTATTAAGCCATCGAAAGGATAAGTCCTCTCCAAGGGTTCCGTGGATACGGATGGTAAAAGCGCCTGAGTTTCCTGGTCTGATTCTTCTGTATTCTGGGCTTCAGGAGTGTATTCTGTGCATTGGCTACGGTTTGAGCAACAGCAGTAGCAGCAAGTTACCAATATAACGAAGACGATTGAGGCCATGATGGCACACTGTATTTGAAACCAAGGCTCGCCCCAGATTCCTTGTTCCCCGCTGGAGTCGAAAAGTGCAGTAGGGGGTGCAGCGAAAGTTACATGATTCTGAAGAACCGATGAGGAAATAAAGATTACCAAAAAATCTAACGACAATGCCGTCATGATTGGCGGATCCAAGTATGATAGTTACGTGGTGGAAGCCGAATAGACGATAGGTCAATTTGTATCGCAGTACTCTTTACACTACAACCACAAACTTAATCAAATAAATAACACTTGAAACTTCGAGGAAGGGCTCAAAACTTCGTTTAACACTTCCCGAGAGTAACTAAAGATAGTCTGAAATAAAATGTTGATTAAAAACGTTTTGTATTTGTTCGTTTTTGTACTTCTGCACCCGAAATCCTAACGCTGAAGTCTATTTTCTGTATTCCTATCCATAAAGAGTAGCTTGAAATTGGAGACACTATTGGTATTGCTGTAGAGTAAGTGTGCGTCGTTCACAAATAATAAAACAATGCCAAACTTTAAAATCCTGAAAAGAAGATGGGAATACGTACTGAGCATACATTTACCAGAGTTTAAGTTTTATGTTAGTTTATACTGAGAGATAAGGTAACTTCCTACTCGTTCTTTCGTCCTCAACTGTTTATGACAGAGAAATTTTGCAGAGCGTTCTCCAACAGAGAATCGTTCTGAAATCTTAATCTTTACGAAGACCTAGCTAATTTCCGGTTCGTTTGTTACTGATTGCGGTAAATAAGTTGACTCACATTTTTGAATCATTGCAATTATAGAATGAAGGAGACAGTTAAAGCATCTAAAGCATTTAGTTACTCTTTTAAAAACTATATACTGCTCAATCAGAACAATCCAAAATCTGCTCTTTAATTTCACAGAAACGTAGTAGGGTACACAGAGTCCTCTAGTGTCAGTTTTGGTTTCATGCGTTGGTAAAATCATGTGAAGCAATAGTTTCCATTCAAAGTTGTCGGTGTCCAAATTACCCACAAAGTAATGTAGAACAGTTTTAAATGCGGTGTAAGATATGAGTTAACTAAAATACAGAAGAAGTTATTTGAAGAGGTTTATTATATGTATACCAACGGTTGACGGGGTCATGGAAAAAGTGAGCATAGAGCAGAGAAAAGAAAGAACATGAGGAAAGGCATTATATATGAATCATTTTATCATTTCGCAGTTTCAATTATGCTCTATCATATGTGGTCAGTTCTAGGAATTGGATAAAGACTTAATTTATTAGAGTCCGAGGGAGGTCAGTCAGTTGCTGTGTGTTCTGTTCAAAAAGTTCAACTGTCTGTCTTCGTTCACATGTATGTACTATCTGTAAATCTGAGAACCCTTGAAAATTTTCTCTTTCCGTACTTCTCTTCTCAATTACGTACGTACAAGAATACAGAATACACTTTCCACTGCTCTTAAAATTAAAATCTTTTTAATAAAAACGACGATGTAGCAAATACAACCCTCTTATTTGAATTCTCAATAGGTCAAAGTGTCAAGGAAAGAAAAAATTAAATTAAAAATTTGCAAAATAATGAGGAAGCTGAAATTTGCATGAGTTCTTTATTGAGGCATGTTTGTAGATTTGTGTGTTTTTTTTCGGAGGCTGAAAGTAACAAGTTGCAAGCAAGATTTACCTGCGAAGAAATCCAATTTTAAAGGAAAGAATCTTATTATTAGAGTAGATTAATGAATTAGTCGATGCTTGGAAAAATGATGAGGATCTACCTTTATACGGCCATGACAAATCACTGGAAAGATTGCTGATGCTGAAGCGGATTTCCTGGAGAAATTTGTAACAGATAGTGATGTTAATTAAACCCGGTCAGTCAAAACTTGAATCAAAATGTTTCTTTTTTATGTAGAGCAATCAATCATATCAAGGCTAAAGTATTGCATCAAACCGAGTGAATGTCCTTAATTTTTCTCAGTAAATTTTATTTGCTAGTTAAATTTAAACACACAACTTGGAACGATGGCGGAGGCGTCGAGAGGGATAGTTTTCATTAGCACGACACATGTCATAGATTGACAGAGAGTGGGATGAGAGTTCATCTCTTGCTACTCACTAGGCGGGTTTGTCATTATCTGATGACGCGACGTTGGACGATCACCAAGTCTCGCTCTAACCTCAACTGAAGTAACACTGCATTTAAAGTAGGCTGGGGTTGCTTACAGCTTTAACCGCTGTAAATTATGTTGTCTGCTATTTCTCCTAATTTTTAAATATTTGTGCATCCGAGTCTACAAGAGCAACATGGATTTGCAGGTTCTACGAATATGCCTCTTTGGCTTTGTTGTACTTTCACCGCTTGTAGTTTCAGTTGAACATCATTTTCCCAATTCCTTCGGACATTCCAACAGTGGAAAGTTAGGGATGCAAAGACTGAAACGTGAAGCCACCTCCTCTGGTGAAAATGAAGTTGAGAGTTTCGACGGCAACTTTGACCGAGCCGAGGCTTTGGATACGGACTGCATCATAACTGTGGGAGCTGCTGAAGCAGATGGGTTTGAAAAGTTTTTGGCCGGCTTCATGTACGTCTTTAACGGAGGTCCTTTGCCACGGGGGTCGGAAGTTGACCGATCATTGTTTGACACTTTCGTCCCACCCAACTGCCCCCACAGTGTTTCCAAGATGAAAAACTCCCTCTGGTTCATAATGAATCGTGTTTGGCTTGCAACGTCTTGTAAATACACGGACAACGCAGCTTTTGACACTGCACACGAGGAGGTTAAAGAAGAAATCGAGAGATTTGTGAAAACTTTGCCAAAAATCGACGTAAAAAGTAATGACGGTTCAATCACAAAACATCCATACATTGAACGTGCAGGTGAGGTGATAAAAGCACTAGAAAATGCACACGACGACATGGAGCGCGTCCATAATTCCCGGCAGTGTAACTCTCTGAACATCAACCAAGTGACCGGAATGCTGGAGTCTGCAATCCAGGAATTGGCGGAACAGAAAAGGTTGATGCGGGTGGAGCTAAAGATGATGCAGGATCAGCAGAAGGCAACGCAGTCTGCGCTTGAGGCACTTAATACTCACAAGCTGGAAACTACAGAAGCCCTTCAATCGCAACAGCGTGCAACCCAGAGAGCCCTTGATGTAGTCGAGTCTCAAAAGAAAGAAAACCGGGATGCACTGGAAGCGATACAGTTACAAAAGGTTGAGCAAGACCAATTGACGGGAAGATTAATTGAGCAGAACAATTCGACAGAGAAAGTACGCGCTTCCGTTTCACTGCTTGAAACGCGTGTGGATGAAGTATTTGGAGCAGTGCGCAAGCTTGAACAAGATACAGACGCTAAGCTTTCAAGGCAGAGCAGCGAACATTTAAAAGAACTTGGAAAAGTCAAAGTTGTACTTGAAGAGAATATCTTCGTCAAGCCATTGGCTGTGCGTGTTAGAAAGAACGATACGGAAGAAATAATCCGCATGACTGGCGACCCGTTAACGAAACCTATCCTAGCTTCCTATCTACCACGATTAATCAGCATGGCTTACTCTAAGAAAACGGAGAACATGGACGCTGTTCTGGCTTTCGTTGGAAAACTTCCCGAGAAGTCTCTTAGACTGACTGCGTATGAAGCTTTGTTCGACTCGGTTGACCACAGCGTGGATTGGAAAGACTCGGTTCGGCTCGTCTACAAGTTGCACGAAGCTTCCCAAGAATACAGAGAAACTACATCAACAGGTGGTGCGGGATCATTCAGAGGCTTCCTAGCATCCAAAGTACGTGCAGACTTCGTGAAGCTTATGACTGGAGATTACTTTAATCTTGAAAACGTGCAATATCGAGGACAAAATGTGTGTACCAACTTTGATGTTCCTGTTTTGAATGGTGCCCTCAATGCGTTTACAAAGGCTGTTTCATCATCAGAAAGACGTGAACCCAAATGCCTATGGCAGGTTATTCCAGTTCCCGAGGAGGACGGGAAAATGTTCTACCTTCGAAATAAAGTTAAGGCGTCGGATTCCATATCTTCAGAGATACGCTATAATCATGTTTGTATACGACCTATTTCCTCAATTTTGACTTCTCTAGAAACTACGAGTGACAATAAACTAATAATAAATTTGTATTCCTTAAAAAATAAAAATGAGTACGTGTACTTTGGTGCTTACAATGGTGAGGAGTCAAAGTATGCTGAAAACGGAAGAGAAACGTGGTTTTATGTAGATCACAATTATGGGGCTGCTCAGTTTATTGTTAGCTACTGAAATAAAGTTAAGCTTTCATTTTCCTCTCGTTTCCTACCAGAATTCGCCTAAATAAAATCATAGACACCTAGGTCAATCTAATTTACTACTTTCAATGTATTAGCTATATACTCATGTGCACTTAATATTAGTATGTTCATACATTCTTGCAGCTACATTTTTTATGTATTTAAGGTTAAGCAGCATACAATAGGAATTTTAAAAGCCGGAAGTAAATCCTTGAATTCAAGTGTAGTAAGTATTCAGAGGAGGTATTTTTACGGTTACGGTACAAGGTTTACAACCTCGAAACTATTTTATAATTTTTCTGTTAATACTCAAGGTCTTGTTAACTTACGCCGGATCTACAGTCCACCATATGTGTAACACTTTCAGGAAATATGTTAAGTTACCATGGTAACGCCATTTATGCTCCAACACTTTCAATCTAAAAGTTTTACACAATTTTTCTCCATTTGATTAACATTGAATATTTGCGGATTTTTGAATCGCAAATATGAATACGAAGGTGTTACACAAGTTTTACACAAATGTTGGACTGTACATCCGGCATTAAATGTTTTTTCCTGTGATCGGGTTACTTAATAACAAAAGAGAATTTACCAGCAAAATATCAAGTTTCGCAGGCATAATAGATGTATTGCAATTAAAATCAAGTGCAAATCCATGATTCTTCTACCTTTATCATTTATTGAATGGTGCACCGCGAGATGGCACTGTAAGCCTCTTTGAAACAAATTAACAACTCAGGGCCGTACACACTCGCATGAGAAGCTCTAATCGCTTCTTTATCTTCCTCACCATATCATCTGCCAATTTTACGCTGAATAAAACCTTTAATTGAGCAATTATGCCTTCGGTTCATAAGCTTTATAAGCAGACAGTATGCTAAATGTACTTACCTGCCATTTGCCATGAACTTACTTAATTATCTATCATCCATTACAGCACAGTGTAGAGATGGGGTAAATTATAATTTCCCCCCTCTGTGTCAAATTGAATCATTTGCAAATAACATTTTACTGATGAATGTTAATTTTGCAGAAATGTAAAAAATCAATCATGAGCTGGAAACATCGCCATATAATTACTTGTTCTATCGGTATATTATATATGAGATTAGAGACTGCAATGCAAACGACATTTATTACGCGGATGTCCTCTGTCAGACTTTCAGAAGGTTGATGAGGTACACTTTGTTTCACGTTAAATGCTTTATCTAATCATTCCCTCCAAGCCGATTTAATGATAACCGCGATATCAGGAACCTTAACTATTGGTAAAGTCCTAGGATATGGGAAATAAGAACACAATTCCTTTTGAAGCGTTGCATAACAGATGACCACTAAAATAAGTTGAAATATAACTCAAGTGTGGTTGTTAAAGTTGGAAACTAATAAATACTTTGGAAAAGTTTCTCTGTGATCAAAATTAAAATATACAACTGCTTTAAAATTATAATTCGTAAAACTTTCACGGAAAAAAATTCAATTTGAACTCACAAGGATGAAGCGTCGAAAAAATGAATTTTCTTTCCTCATTTTGACATCATTGTTATTCATAATCAGCTTCCTAAATGGTAATAAGTTTTAAAGTTGTTTATTCTATTAATTAATTTGGGAATTATGGTTGCTAAGTTACAGAAACAGGCAGCAGATCATTCATAATAGCGTGAATCTAAGTAGCCAGGAAGTGATCCGTCATTTTTGATTAGTGTGTAAAGTATTATACAATTAAAGTATAATATTGATAATTATTTTGCAGGAATTGGCTGTTCGGAACCAACAGAAGTGGATTTCCTAAACCAACCAGAACACTTGGTTAAAATGAACGAAACGATGATGGGGAATAAAAGAGAATTTTACGTCACTGATGAAGAAACGCGTGATTATATGCTATTCATCCGCTTGCACAACATGTCCGTCACGGCCTGTAAGGACGAGGACACGGAACCACCGAAAATTATGGTAATTAATTTTCGAAACCGCTGACTAGCAGTTTGTCGATGAAATCCTCTGCTTGACACCACGTACCACCATGTGCTAATAGTGTTTGCATGATAAATTAAAAAATTTCTGTGTGGATTTCAAAGATTGACGTAGACGGAGAGGAAGGTCATTTACACGGTATATGTTACCCGAGTTATTCACACGACGATGATATAACAGGGAATCATTATTATTTCGCGGATTCAAACGTAACTATCAGTGCGTTGGGGAATTGGGGAAATGATGACTATGCAAACGTTTACGTGAGCATTTTTTATGGTAAGCGTGCAGTAGATGTGACTTAAGCAGGGATACTGCATCTGTCCACACTTCACACTGGATGTAACTTCTATGTTCTAAATTACAGAAACCAACGACTGCTCTAGCTGCCAGGAAAAGGATAATGGATATTGTTGCCGGCGATGTAAAAAGAATAATAAGTTTGAACGGCAACAAGAGTACTTTTACGCCAGCGAAGACAAAGAAACGGTTTTTTACGTGGAGGAAGAAATCATTTCCAGAGCATATTCTAACCCACCGTCCAGATGCATTCCCTCAAAGCTCAAGTGTAACAAAATCCCGAGTTGCGGAGATGTTTGCAGTTCTGACGAATCCTCGGAAACATGCTACGACTGCTACACTTACGGATATTCAATGGGATGTAAGTAAAGTAGATGTTGGTTGAGTTTACTGAATTTGTATACCTGATCCACTTTATTCTTAATTGATAATTAACAAAGAAACTAATAGACATGAATTCCCTTGTTTTTATTAGGTTTGAGCATGGGGTTTGTATGGACTGCACTACTAGCCGTGCTATTCTTTGTACTAGCTCCCGTTGCTATTATCTTCTTGATTTGTTACAACGGCCAGCTTGCTATGCTTAGAAGGGCCAGGATGGCTCAGGAATCCCGGGTAACTGTACACAGTCCTCCGAACGTAAGTTCTGTTGCTCGGAAGTAATTTAGTCACAAGTAGCTCTACTGCAGGCATCGTTGATAAATCTACATCAATTATAACGTCATGCAAGAAGAGCATACACTGATATTTTCATCAATGCTAACTATACGTTGTGAAATAACGATTTTTCAGGACCTTCCACCAACGTATGATGAAGTAGAAGCACCGCCGCCCTGCTTCTGCTCCGTTATTGACCCTGAAATATGTACGGATACTGGAAACGGGGATGCTGGAGTAATCAATCTTGGATTCGAGCCTACTGAAGCCATCAATAGTCCAGTACCTAAATCTGTGACTTGTCAGTGTGCCAAACAGCAGATTCCTTGATTTTTAATTACAATTGCTAAAATACGCTTTATCTAAAGATACTAATAAAGTTCTAGTCCTCATTCAGTTTTTTCAACTTCTTGTGCTGTACAAACGTATAGAAATTCTGAAGTTTTGTTCGAGAAGCTGCGGCCATGTTCCCAGTAACTCACATATCAAAAAGGTTTGACTGCATACTTTAGATTGTCCTAACACTTAAGCGGGTTCCAACATAGCTGTAGCCAAGCTGTACCGTTTTAGATGAAAAGGTCTCATAATAGTGTTGTCTTACTTACTTTCCGTGGGAAAACAGTGAAGCCGGGAACACGAATCCCTCTAGGGACAATTTCAAATTTAGAGCTACTAAGAGAAACACAAGAAAACAATCTAGTGGCATCACAGGTTTTAACCGTTTCAAAGGATTCGCAAACCTTAATAGAAAAAGAAATGTTTTATTAATGTGAGCCAAACTGGATTGGCTTGAAAAGAACACTGTTTGGGCAAATCCCGGAACTAGATTCCCGAGTGAATCACAAACGCTCACCTATATATACTCATTCCTAGGAATAGTGTATTACCTTGGCTCCGTGTATGTGTAGATATACCTGGATGAGTTGCGAAATGTTGATGCGAAAGTGTTAGAATTGCGTAAAAACGCTCTTCGTTACATAACGCTACTTTATTCACAGGTTCTGAAATCTAGGACAGCAGCAATGAACCGAAGAGAGGAGTGGACAATGTGTTTTATAGGCTTTCGTACATTACCGAAGTTGCATAAATCTTCGTTAACCTATACAGAAGAAGACTGGTGAGGCAAAATACAGGACGAACATGTTCTTCGAAGAGGTAAGCCATGCGATTTTAGGAAAAATATGCAAGAAACATTCTTTTAACGCCAGAAGAATTGCGAATTTTTAGAAGAACTTTTACAGATTCTGCGTCAGCCATAGATAGTAGTAGGATTTGCTATAGCCACATCACAGCATGTACCAGAGATAAAGGTAGTATAAATTCAAAGAAGCTGTAAGATTATTTGTGCCAGGTAAGGAGACGAGCTTTTTCGGGAATGAGAATAAATATTTCCCCCTTTTTCCTTTGATTTTTGCATGTGTGGCTCATGATGATTTAGATTGCTTTACTTGTCAGCTGTGACCTGTATTTCTACTTTATAGCCTTTCTTCCTCCTACCTAGAGCAGTCTAACACGTCCCTGTTTTCTTTTCCGTGTACATTGAAAACTAGCGCTGACAGATTTGCATATGTGGGAGGATAGGGAAGGGAGACAACGCAGGAATTCGGAGAGGTGTGGTCTATGTGATACCATGTGAGTCTTGGTTTTCCGTCTGACTCCTGGTCTGCAAAAGACCAGCTGTGGCTTTGAAAGGTTGTAGACATATGTAACCGGGTGTCGGTGTCAGTGGTTACTATGGCTAGCCCGTATGTTTTTTGTTATAATTTTGGCAAGTGCCAAAATACACATGTAAGTTATAAAAAACGTTAGAATTTGCTAAACACAAGAGACATCCGGATGCTGATGGTACTCATCATTAGTCGATTCTTTTGAATCTGCAAACGACAGTATCAGTCGGTGTGTATTCAGTCTACCTGCAATATGCGCTCTGTTGGGCCCAGGAAAATCCCGAGTAAGCATTTTAGCCAATTGCATAATATAGAAACAAAGAACTGTGATTCAGTCAGAGAAAAGGCTGAACGTAGAAGATAAGAATTGCTGCAAAAGTATTGCGAGAGAGAGGGAGCGCGAAAAAGAGAGCCAGGAAAATTCGCAAAAATCAAGATGGCATACCGAATGACAGCATGATTCATTGAAAAACAAAGATAAGATGCTCTATGATTCAAAATTTATTCAGACACAGAGGAATATAATCTAGGTACTTGGAGATTCACTCGAGAATTGGAGGAACTGAGCTACAGCACTACACTAAAATCAGCAATTTGTAGGTGAAATCTAAGACTGGGACAAAAAAAGCACCCGCAGCAAGAAGTTTACCTAGGCAAGAGTAAGAGGGGTTGTAACCCCTGAGGCAAAGCGAGAAAACAAAGAAATATAAATTCAAATTAATCACAAAATTCTAGCTTACGATGTGGCATACGCTTTTAATGAATTTCAAGCACGTGCTAAGTAGTAAATTATATGCATAGGATGAAGAATAAAGGAGAAGCTGTAAGAAATAATGATTAAGTTATCAAATATACAATTCTTGGAACCACTGCAAGCTAGGCTTGACAAACCTGAACCAAGCCCTGCTGCCGCGATTTAAAGTCGTAGAGCGCTAATATTTTGCGAATAAATGAATTGCAAAAACACAAGGTGGCGGCAGGTTGAGTTACTGTCATAAATACTAAAAACACCGCGCGGCTCATCATTAATCTTATCAAATCTCGCGCTAGCGCCAAGATGAGTAGAGAAGATGTCTTTGCTATGCAGAGCTTCTGCTGCGCCAAAGTTTGGGGACTGAACTACGCGAAATCCTTATAGTTTTAGCGCTCTAAATGTAAACATACAATTCCATACGGGATAGGATATATTTTTTAGACTTAGATCCTAATGAAAAACCTGGAAGGACAATATTCAGAAAATGCATCGAATAAAACCTAGAAAATCCGGTCCGCTCCCTGGGTAAATAATCTTACTTGCAAAAAAAATGTAAAATAATCATAGAAATATTGCTATTTTTCTGTCCATGTTATAAATTTTTATTACAAATCTCAAATATATCTGCAAATAAAATTGTACCCACCCTTTTCGCAATATTGCAAGGAATAAGTTTGCAAAAAATTCCAAATTCATTATAACATTCACTCAGTCTGTGAATGCATACGCAAATAAGAATACCCCTTGCATAACTTCTGGATGATTCTTCTAAGGTGCTAAGAATATTATTAATGAGCGTTACATAAAACTCGTCTCGTCTTCACCACCACACCCTTCCTACCTCACTTCGAATATCGATTACAAAATTACATTGTAATTTGACCGTGTTTGTTTTCGCGAACAAATACTTCATCTTCATTTTATACATACTGTACGCATAACAAATTCCAGTCTATGTCCCCGGAGGATATCGTCTCTTGCATTGTCAGGCAATCCCTGGGCCTGGGCTTGCCAATTTGATCTTCATCTGATCCTCATCTTATTCATGATATGCATAAGAGGACGCGTGTATTACCTTCCGGAGGGAATTGGACACGGTGTGGGGAAGGGCATTAACTAGGGTTTTAACATCAGAAATCTGTGATACTCTTATACCTAATGATGAGTAAGACGGAGTAAAAGAAGAGGTAATACCTACGTTGATGAATATCTCATCAAGAGAAAGGGCGCCGACTAATAACAGGCTAATGATGATTAGTTTGCATAACGACTGCTGTACATGTTATAATAAATTGGAAATCAGGTATGGTATCAGTAGATAATGACGATGGAGATAGTCGTAGGAGAAAAATGGATAAATAAGCTATGTATTACAGTAGAAAAAATACTAAATATTAACGAGGTTTTAAATAGCATACAGGAAGAAAATTTGCAGTTGGGAGGAAAATAAGCAAGCTTTAAAACTGCAAGGAAATTATGACAAGAAGGACATGTTTGACGGTCCGACTAAATCTGCAAGCTATCGGGATTCTTGAAGAGATGTGCGCATACAATTAAATCTTGCACATCTCTATCAAGTTTACAAAGTTCACTTGAAGGAAGAAGTAGACAAACAAGTCTGGAGGCGATAATACGTCAAACTTGGCGAGAAAAGGATGACTGATGAATCTCTTAAGGGATGAGATCCAAAAGAGTTGAAAATGATTTTGTGATGTACAGTGTAAATGAATGAGTCGTTCCAAGGTTTGGTGGCAAGATTTGAGCTGAACAAGTTTAGGTTGATCCGAGCAGAACCTAGCCTTTGAAGCTCTTCTAAAACTAAAGTCAATCCCAGCTCCCTATACACGCACCCAATTGGATTTGATAAGAGGCGAGACATGAATTAAGAACGTCGCTCCTTTCTTCAAGGGTCATACACTATTCATGTCTGTAATCCAACTTGCCTTCATCTACTCCAATGTCCAATGTTAGAGCGAAAAAGACCAGCTTTAGTCAGCATTAAGCCTGAAATATAAAAAAGCCAATGTGCAACAAGACTCTTATAGCCTTCATTAGATGGCTTGTAGACACTAAGACAAATTAAGCAAGTGGACCAACCAGCATTTAGCTTTCCGCAGATGGAAAAAGCTGGCTCTTCTTCTGAGATGGTGTGAGAAGCCTGGCAATTTGCAAATACGATTGTGAATGGAATAAGTGGAGGTTTGCATGCAATTTGCTACAAAATTGCAGTCAATGCCAGCCAAAGAAGAGGACAGAAGACAAGACGAGGAAGATATAGGAGCAAGGAGGATACAGATTCCTCGTCGCTTTCCCTTGTTTCATTGACGGGAAGACGGATGGATTTTGGCAAGGATTTAGCGACGAGGTAAATGAATTTCGCATGAGGAAATTCCCTGCAGACACGCTCATTCTCGTTACGGTGTTGTTTGCAAAAGATTGCTTGCTAGCAGGCTTTGAACGAAGAATTTGCAATAAACTGGAGAGGAATAGGCAGAAGCCTTTAGTTTACCTGTTTGTCTTCTTCTTATCTAGCTTTGACTTTGCTCTGTTCGCCTGTGCCCACGGAGTAGGTATTAACCTTTATTTTCCCTGGTTTACTTAAAGCAAGACGAAATTTAAAATCCCGTTCAACTTGCTATATCTTCCGTATAGTTCATACAGTCTGCTCCGAGATGCTTGCTGCATGATGAAGTTGGGCGGCAGACTAATTTGGTTACGTTACATTATGCGGTTCCTCCGTAGTGAAATAGGCATTGGTTCAAGCAGGCAGAGGGGGGCTAAGTGAAGCTGAACCTCACTCTTGAGGAGGAGGAGGATAAGAGAAAGCCGGAGGTAAATATCAGCAAGTCAGTTGGGGAAAGACAAGGGACGGATGAAAGAGTTGCTCCAAGCTCATAGAGTTGCATGCAGTTTCATTGGGCTAACATAGTACTAAACCACTTGCTAAATCCTGTTCTCATTCTATTCATGCTGAGGACACGGGGACAAGTGTATGTGAACTGCTAAAGTGATTTTTAAGAGCACTTTCTTTCCCAACAAGCTTTTCAAGAAGAAGGAACAAGGTGCTTGAGTTATTCAGCGATTTTCTCCTGTACATGCGTGCGATCCAAGCTAGAATTTGGAATGAGTCATTAAAAGACGCTGGCGGTGAGTTTGTGGGAGTGAATGAAAAGCGGTGAAAGATGAAAAGTTGAGGAATAAATGGATAAGTGAAAGTGGACGGACGGGGGAAGATTAGCGGGAGAATTACTCGACTTTTGATTTGATTAAAAGATAGTTGACAAGCCGAGGAAAGTCAAAGAAAAGTGTAGGTAATACATAAGTGCAAGTTCGCATTCTATGAGGAGCAAGAGCCGGGTAGGAAGAAGCTGAGAGGAAGAGCCGGGTAACAGAGTTGGAAGAGGAGGCGGGCATCAGAAGAAGAAGAGACAGAAGTAAAAGTTTTGTGACAAACTAGACTATACTTGCTCTCCTCATCTTTCTTCATCTCTGCCAAATGCAGAACTCTGTGATTAAACCTCGTCCTCAAAATCCTTTGACCGCAAGCTAAATCACCGACCTGGAAAGCCTGCCGCCATAGTTTCTCAAAGCTAAAACTGTAGAGTGAAAGTTGGGAATTTAATAAAAAATTATTACCTACCCGGTAGACCGTGCCTAACCGGCATTGGAGCAAGCTAAAAGCATCAAGGTGGATACTTCTGCCCTGCTCTGAAGCAAACATGGAAATTTCCAACGTACAATTAGTGGAAACCTCCTGCCCCAGGAGAACGTGCAGAGGGCGCCGGAGGCGGAGTTCTGGAATTGTGGCACTAGTACTCTTCGTGCAGATTTTAATATGTGGTGGAGCATCATCAAGTGCAATTTCTGCTACAACTCCTGGAGCAAGTGCTGAAGAAAGTTTTGTTGGTGAAAGTGATGGTGAAGCTGGACGAGAAAGTTATGATAGTAATCATCATCTACTTTCCAAACATGTGCAACATACCGAGTCTGGAGAGGACTTTCAGTATTATGACGATGATCCGGGAGTAGTCTTTGTTACAGAAGATGATACTTACGATGAAGCTCCTGCTGGAGCAGGAGCTTTTCCTTATGGAAGCTCTCTTGCCTCTCTTCAGGTGAACACATTTTTTCAAATCCTTGTAGCCTTGCTAAATATCTAACAGAGGTACACACATTATGTATTTTTATGTCAAAAGAAAATTGTATATAGTGGTAGGGGGCAAATGTAACTTTATGAAGAAAAATAACATGGTTATGTGGATGGCAAAGGTAACTTGATGAAAATGTGGGGAAATGTAACATGGGAGTTATATTGAAGGACGTTGCTATGGCAGCGTCAGCGTATCTTCTGTGCACTCGTACTGCCCCATGTTACATTTGCCCCCGTGTCAAGCGCGTTGCTTTTGCCCCGCGTATCATCATGTTCTTTTTCCTCTCCATGTTACGTTTGCCACCACAGACTATACCATGGTAAATATTTCCAAGTGCATCTACGCTGTTTTATGCGAGCAAAATACAATGTAAACAAAGCTAGTAAACTGAAAACGTAGTAATCCTCACACTTATCAAGACAAGGTAAACAAAAAAAGTATGCCAAAAATATTTCAGCCCGAATGTAAAAATATTCTTCAAAAAAACTCATAAAGTCGCAAAGAATACAAGAAAATTTTAGCTTGCGGATGCATAAAAGTGTATGTAAGAACAAACAAATGAAAAAGTTTCTTTGAAGGACTTTTAGAAAATACAAGGATAATCTAAAAGTCATAATAGCGTTGGAACATATAGACACAGATAGACTACCCGGGTCACAAATTTTTATGCAGTCTCAAGTTTCCTGTTTGTCATGGAGAAGTGCACTTTTAATTATTTGCGCTACGTGATCCTTTCATCTTGGGGAAGAATTGCCTAAAGAAAGCGCAGAAGAGGTGGAACACCAGAGAAGATAAAGTGCTATTGCTGAGTATGCAAGATTTTACTTTTATTAGGATTGTCATACACGACAAAGTTCAGGTTTCAAAGAGCTACTGTTCATGTAGAAGTGGATGAAGAAGAGGAGTAAAATATGGCTTTAAACCAGCCCCAGGACGTAGGTCAAATAGATGGGGCTGCTTGGGAGTCGTTAAAAGGGTTTATTACCGAGTTAATGATCTTGTTCAAACTGACTAGTCTTCCTGTCTTCCTTCTCGGTCTTAATGCCTGCTAAAGAAACGAAATCTTCTTCTGAATAACTCGCCTCTTGTGGCTTTAATTGCGGATGAAGGGCATATTACATTCTTGTTCGCTCGTAAATTTTAAAATTTTCTCAAGACTCAGACTGTAATTAGCGCTTATGCCGAAGGCGATAATCCCGTGGGATTGAGTGAAAGCCAGTGCCTCATGTCGCTGTATGATATATATTTTAACATGACGCTACACCTAGCAGAAACTAATTGCATTAGTAAATATATTCTGGATTACCCTCAAATTCTAACGCAATCCAGCTAGCTAAACCTAAGTTAAATAAGTATTTTGTATAAAAGAGATTTATATTATGACGACAGGCTTTGCTTTAAAAACCTTGTTTTCAGGTACGTAAGAAGAGCCACAAAATATACAAACTCATGGGCAGCTGAAAATTTCGATTTCTTCCAAGTAGGTGGTAGGTTACTGAAACTAGCAAAAGGCTTGGATTGGAAAATGCATGGAGCAAGCGAATTCCTGTCAGGAAAAATACAGACAAGGGAGCTATAAAATTCGCAATTACCGCTATAAAATCCCTGAGAGAAAAGGTTGAAGGATTTGCGAGGAGTCAGAGAAACCCCGATGTACAAGAGGAGAGAAAGCATGAGAAAATTTTGTTGAAAATGAGGCATTTTTACCGAAGAGCTGCAGCACAACTCATGAAAAGTTTCCAAGAGAGATGGAAAGGTTGATTTAGCTAGAGGGTCTTGCTAATGATCGCACAGGTCGGGAGGGAGTTCTGTCGAAAGTTGGGATTTACTATGTAGGATTGACAGGAGCTGAGGGGGTAATTTTGGCAACTTTAGAAGGTGAATCCGAGAGAGGTGATGAAAAAACGTTTCAAATGTCATACTTTGATGGGGTGCTAGGGACAAGCAGACGTGAAGGGACCACATTAGTGGTTTTGCTTTCTCTCATCAGATCTTATAACGGAGCACGACTTCCTCGTATTTTCCGGTATCATATAGGCTCTATTCTCAAACCGTAAAGGTTGCATGACATCTTTTCAAAATGTAGGACACATTGTGCTTTAATGGGGTGTAGAAAACGAATCTGAAAAGTCAAAGATATTATATTAACTGCGAGATAATCACATAGCGAGAGATAAATTCCCGGTTTAAAGGTCACATTTTCCGATTTATAGTGGGCTTGCGCTATGCCTAAAACTGAAAAACTTCAAAATGGAATAGAAATAACCTTAAGCCAAAAAAGTGCTTGTACACAGTATTGCAAGCCCAAAAATTGAACCAGAGTTGACTAAAAAAAGCAAAAAATATAGGGGTCTTTAAGAAATAGAACGTGTCAACTGGATCTAAGTGACATGTGTACAATAATTATAGGAGAAAGCTTTAGTTAAGAAAAACGAAGAGCTAAAAAACACTTTAAGGGAGAAGAGGCTCAAATTGAAAAGATTGGAACGTACAGAAGAATATCCACGATTTTTTTGCAGTGTCAACGTACGGATAGATAGAATCGTGTACTTTGCTGGTTCTGTCTGGAAGAATTGGCTTACGGGCTTCCTCATGTTGACTGTGTGACTGGATGGATTTATAGGGAAGAAGAGGGAGAGACATGGGAAAAAATTACACGTGCTCTCTGTTTTTACTACGTGAAGTGAAACGCTTATGTAAACGAATCCTAAATTCGCCTACAATCTCCTCCTACGAAATCTTAGTCTGTGTTTACACACACCGGAGGGTAAATGTGACATAGGGTTGGTTTGAGCCTCCGCTTCGTAAAGCTTGCAGATCGTATAGTTCATTGCTTTGCTTTTTGATGCTGTAGATTGCGGGACTGAAATTGGAATTCAAAAAGAAGATTTCATCTGACTCTTGAGATTTCCGTGTGTGGTTGCTAAAAACATAAGTCGTTGAATAAACTTGGATGTAGTAAGAATAACTTTAAGAGATTAAGAGACAAGATGTGACTGTGAGTAGTACAAAAGTATGTATAGGAGACTGCAAAGTCAGCAAAAAGAGAGAGAGCTTCAGTTTAGTTTTAAGAATGAAGAATGGGAGGGAAAGAGTATAGGAGAAGGAAGATGGGAGAGATTAGCAGATAGTGTCAAAAAATAGCCCACGATTTTTTGCCAATTCTGTCTACGAATCTAAAGGAATAATAAGAAACCCGAGACGGAGGAATTATATAATAAAGCTTAAATTCTACTTGGCTCTGCAATATCTTGCCCTAAATAACTTAATTTATTTAGTGGGAGACTGCTAGACAGACAAATGTAAAAAAGATGTAATAACAAAGCTCAAAAGTATACAGTCAGCAGGAATATCGTGGGAGACAGACAGAACTGGATTCTGGGATTTGTGTCGTGAAGGATTTGTAGACTGCTGGGAAGAATCTCTACTCTTCTCTTGTAAGCCGCGGTAAACGTGCAAAACAGGGAGAATGACATTAGGAATGTAAACTACTGCAAATGGCTAATTGTTTAAGTATGTGTTCAAACTGTTATTTTAATGACAAAAACCCATTTATGGGGCGATAAGAATTTAATTTATGGAGGAGACAATGAAACTTGTCCTATTGTGTACGTTGTTATGGTGTAGCTTTAAAAAGTAACGATTTAACTTCCACGGATGGACACCAAATGAGGGCAGAGACTAGAGCGACTCTGATGGACAGTGACAGAGTTTTACTCTGTCTTCCTTCTTCCCTATGCAAATCTACTAATTTGCGTCCCTACCTTTCTCTCTTTTTCCTCTCCAGTCTACAATTATTCTATTATTAGAGCTGGACAGTGGGATTCCCCACTGTCCAGGGCCTATAAAAGGCCGATTGAAATCCCCGTACTTCACCTGTCTTTCAAAGGCTTCCTAGCCTAGCACTTGGCTCTCTTCCAAGCTCTTTTGCCCTTTATAGGCTCTCCAGAACTGCCGTTTAGAGTTTTCTCTCATAAGGCGCCGTTCTTCGACAGGTCACCTCTCGCTGCCTACAAATTTCATTTGAAATTTCTACGCCCCCACTGAAATTTCAACTGAAATCGGTAATTTTTTTAATTATTTCTACTCTCCATCATACTTTAAGTTTTTGCTTTTCACACAAATTATAATACCTACTCTACAAACTATACTAATACTTTTCCGCTCGTACGAGCTCAACCATTCCATCATTAACAACATATGCTAATGACACTACATTCCACTTCTTTCTCCATCTCATTATACCGTTACTCCTACACAGTATAATCCTCAGCACGGACAACAACTTCAGCCCGGCTGCCCCATTATTTACCTACATTCATCCACCACTCGTCGTCGCAATACAATAAGGTACGTACTACTCTATACCCTCAGCTACCTTCCCGGTGGTGCGCAGGTACCCAAGTCTATGTGCATACCTTGAAGAGACCTAGACGGCAGACATCTCCGTTCACGTAATACCAATACTTACCACTCTTATATACATACGCACTCATCACACCTCTTTCCGTTACAATGGCAGACAATGAACAACAGGAACAGCCTAATGCTGATAATAACCAGGAACAACATAACAATGATAGGGAAGCTCAAAACAACTTTCAACCCCCTACTGCTCAAGAGCAACGCTCTATAATGCTCTTCACTACCAGTATGGTTAGGTTTCTCCAAACTAATCCTCAGCTATTTCAAGCTCCTATGGCGAATCCCATTCAGGCTAATACTGCAGTTAACAATTATCATATCTTTCAAACACTTCGTAATTATGATGGATTGACCAGTTGCGAAGACTTTCTCTCTTCTCTTGAGCAGGACATGACAGGCTACAATCTCAATCATCGTTTCATTCTCTCCAATCTTGATAGATTACTGCAAGATACTGCTAGAGACTGGTGGATCACACAGAAGTCATATTTTACTACTACTCTAGCCGCACTCCCTGCTGAGGGCGATACAGCTCCCATATGGGACACAGCCAAAGAAAGGATGAGAGCTTTCTTCAGTGCTCAATCCATTAAGGAAAGAGCTAAGGTCCTAAATAAGACCATTTTATTCAGAGTAGGGGATGATCCCATGGCATATGTAGCAAAGAAAACTAGAGTCCTTCATTCTATTAACCCTCAAATGTCTAATGATGATATGGTCAAAGCACTTTTAATGGGCGTTGCCCAAGATATTCGTTTACATCTTTGTGGAGCTAACATAACAGACTCTGCAGAATTTCTTAAAAGGCTCACCATCTTTTTAGACATAGGCAGACCCTCTGCTCGCTCCAGTTCTAATTCTTCTCGCTCAACTCCCATACCAAATCTTATGGACCCTCTGGCACTCCCATACTATCCATCTATACCGGCTTCCTATCCCACTGAATTCACTAACTCTGTACCTTCAAGACAACTTCGAAATGATAATCCCTCTTCACAACAACGTCAACAACGTTTCTGTAATTACTGTTTTTCCACTTCTCACACCCAAGAATGGTGTTTTAAGCAAGCGGACGACGAAGGTCGCCCTCGCCCCATTCGTAATGCCAGACTTGCCGCTTTAGCTAATCAGCCCCTTCCTACCAACCATGCTGAACATAATCCTCAACACGAACAAGCATATGCTAATGCTCTTTCTGGTGGACAAATCTTTCCAAACGTTCCGAGCAACAGTGAGATGCGAGGACGTGGTGGCATGTCTCGTGGTATTTCTCGTGGTAACCCCCGTGGTAACACACGTAACTTTTACCAAAATAACCAAAATAATTCGGAAAACTAGATCGACCTTTTTATTGCGGGATAAAAGGGTCTCAAACTTATTTTTCTAAAACAAAAACATTTTATAACTCAAAATACCATAAAAATAATTTTAATTCTGATTTCTTAACACCTCTTAAAACCTTTAAAAATCCTAAAAATACTTCAATTTTAACTTTCGATTTTACTACTAAAAATCGATTTGCCGCTTTGCAAATCGATGAAGACTCTAATGATTCTTCTACTAACTTTTCTGAGCCTAACATTTCCCTAACCGAGCCAACTATTAATGATACTCCACCCCAAACTTCCACATCCATTTATGAGCCTACTTCCCCATCCCATTCCCATACTCACTTGAGCCTCATCACTCATATTTCCCACGCATCTAGCGCTCCCTCGGGAACAAGTTCAGCACTATGCGAACCTGTCCCCCTTAAAAATAGGGAAATACACTTTCCCCTATTATTTAATCAACAGTTCGTGATTCAATCTTTTGTAGACTCTGGAAGTGGAGTTTCTACTATACACCCTCGAATTTTATATGATTTTGAACGCACACCTACCATACATACTTGCCAATCTTTTAAAGTAACCTTATTCATTGAAACTCCCAAAACATATTTCGTAAACAAATATGTTAACCTAAAAATTACAGGACCTGGTATAGGACCTGTCTACTTTAGTTTCTACCTAATCGAAGACACGTCAACAGCAGTAGTCATAGGAATGGACTTTCTGCAACATTTTCGTTGTCTCATTTGTGCTAGCTCACGCAGGATATTTCCCTTTCACAATTTGAATACGGATTCTTCTCTTGAACTTTTTGCATCTCAAGTAGGTCATAAAATTAACTCCTCCACTTGCAAGCAATGCCACATTACATCTAGTACAGACGTCTGCTCTACCAGTTCGTTACAAGCTAATCAAGGTTCAACTGCTGAGTCATCCACAACTAATACTGTCTTGAAACTACACACTTTACGTCCTTACCATATACCTCCAAAATCAACTTTAACAGTTACACTGAACTCTGATTCACAAGTTTCTGGGAACTTTCTCGTTATGCCTAACTATACTAAAGTTAACACGCTCAAATTCAGTTTCAACGAGTCTCTTGCTCATTTCAATAATGGTAAAGCTGAAGTTGTATTTGCAAACCTTTCTAATGAGACCATCCCTATACCTCCTTTGAAACACTTAGCCACAGCAGAAGAGACTACAGATGAAACTTATAGTCTATCTGAATTTGAATTTGGCCGACACAATGGAGAGCAACTGTTCGGACCTATATCTGAACAACAGTGGAATAGTTTTCAGTTTGGTGAAGAATTAGATGAAAACAGTAAAGCCAAACTTAGGCATATTATTTCCAATCATAGAAAAGCATTCGCTTTTAACGATGCTGAGTTAGGTTTAGTAAAGGATTACGAATGTCGCATAGAAATGCAAGATACCACTCCTATTATTTCTAATCCCTACCGTACCAGTTTTAAAGAAAACGAAGCAATCAAAGAACACATAACCCGAGAACTAGCGGCAGGACGTCTTGAACCTGCACCTGACTCATACTTTTCTAGCCCCTTGGTGGTAGTTAAAAATAAAAATGGTGAGTTAAGAATATGTGGGGACTATCGCAAATGTAACCAACGTTGTAAGGTCATAAACACTGCACTACCATTTCCAGACCAAATCATTCAGCAAATAGGGTCTCATCCTTTCTATTGCTCCTTAGATGCAGCTTCATCTTTTCTACAAGTTGCCATTCACCCTGATTCTCGAGATTATCTTACTATTATATGCTCTCTTGGGAAATTTAGACCGACAGTTCTTAGTTTTGGCTTTGTAAACAGTTCATTTATCTATCAAGAAGTAGCTAAACGTATCTTGGCTCCAGTAAAAGACTTTTGTCAACTTTATATTGACGACTCAGTCTTTGCTGCCGATACATTTCCTCAACTTTGCCAGAGACTTGACGCAGTATTAGAATGTTTTGAGACAGCTAATCTTCGTCTCAAACCTTCTAAATGTAAAATTGGCTTCTCACGTCTACAAATTCTAGGGATGGACATACATGAAAAGGGTATTTCCATATCACAAGATCGCATTGATTCTATTCTCCAAACTAGAACTCCTAAAAATCAAACAGAACTACGCCGTTTCTTAGGAGCTGTCAACTTTCTTCGATCTAGTCTCTGTCAACTTGCATACCATAGTGCTCCTCTTTTTGATATTGTATCAAAAAAACCTTTTATATGGACAGAAACCGCTCAACATAGCTTTGAAAAAGTCAAGCAATTGCTTACATCTGCACCTTGTCTCGCATATCCTTCACCCAACCCTGAACATGAACTTCTAGTCTTTATTGATGCATCAAACATAGCCATAGGTGGCACTGTCTTGCAGATCTTTCCCGAAGGTCCTAGAGTCCTCTCATATGTTTCTCGCAAGTTAAAAGATGCCGAAACTCGCTATTCCACGGTTGACAAAGAGGGACTTGCTGCAGTCTTTACAATAACTAAGTGTAGACACCTTCTTGCTCTCACTCCATTCACGCTGTATACTGACAGCTTAAACTTAGTATATCTCGCAACTGCTAAAGATCCAACGTCCCGTCTTGCTAGATACTGTCATTACTTATCACGTTATAATTTCACAATTAAACATATAAAAGGCATTAAAAACAGTTTGGCCGATTTTTTAAGTAGGAATTTTCCTAGAATAGGTGATAGCGATGATATCATAGAGGACATACAACCAGTTTTGTTAGAACAACCTTCCACTTCCATAATGTTACGTAGCCTTACTATGCCGGAATATACTTTAACAACAGAACATGCTTCGAATCCAGAGGAATATGTCGATTTTACTCTCTCTGACCAAAATTTAAATCTTGAACACATCACAGAATCTCGAACCTCCTCTTTTATAGACTTACAAAAAGCAGATCCGTCCCTCCGTAAGATAATCAATTCTCTATTAAACTCTAACAATGACGCTAATACTGCTCTTGATCGTTATGCTACACATCATGCACTAATTTCCGGTGTCCTTTATCGGTGTAACTTACTTGAAATTGGACGACCATGGTTACTCTGCATTCCCAAGTCTTTACAATACACCATTTTTAAAATAGTACACGAGGAATGTGCAGCTCATCTTTCTTACTATCGCACCTACAACCTAGTTAAAACCAGATACTGGTGGCCAAATCTTTTCAAAAGTATAAGAATATTTACTCAAAAATGTCAAGTATGTCAATTCTATAACATCTCAACTAAACCCCACCCAGGTCCGTATTCAGGTAGGATAACACCGCATGTACCGTGGGAACATGTATCGGGTGACCATATTGGACCATTCCCTCCTGATAAATATGGTTTCTCCTCCTGTCTCGTCCTTATCTGTCAAGCAACTCGTTTTGTAGAAATTATACCCGTCAAAAATCAGAAAGCCTCCACAACTGTCAAGGCAATTAGAGAAAGGCTACTACTCAAACATTCCATACCTCGCATAATTACTTTTGACAACTCTCCAGCCTTTACCTCTAAAGAACTTACTGATTACCTTACGCAATTTGGTATAAAACTTCTTTATTCTTCTCCGTACTCACCTTGGTCGAATGGTATATGTGAATCTTCTCACAAAGCAACTAAACAAGCACTATCTAAGCTTATCAACGACAAACAGTCAGACTGGTCAGAAAAGGTATTAGAAGTTCAATGGGCTATAAATACGACTAAACATTCAACCACACTATACTCCCCGTACTTTCTTATTCACGGTCGCAATCCTAACACTAGACTAGACAATTTATTGCCTTCAGGTCCGCATGAAGATAATCTACCCAATCCTATAGAACGAGCACGTTTAAACAGAGAACATCTCATAGTTGCTAATGAAAATACTTGCAGATATCAACTTAAAGAAAAACTAGCTCATGATCGCAATTATACAGCAGTTAACTTCGAAATAGGAGATCTGGTTCTACACAAAGTACTTCATCGCATACCTGGTGTAGCACCCAAACTTCAAGTAAAATTTAAAGGTCCTTATCGAATTGTTGATCATCCTGCTCCTCTTACTTTCTATCTTGAAAAAATCTCCACCACACCACAAACTAGTCTCTACTTTGCTCATGCGCACCACCTCAAGAAATACTATCCTCCTTCCTCACAAAACGTCATCAATTTCACGTCTCCACGAAATACTAATTTTCAAACTGAATCCATTTGCAGCACCATGTCTGACTTCAACCAACACGAAGTTACGCTTTCTGCCTCCCTTGGGTTCTATCAGACGCAACTATCTTCCGACATTCTTTGCGGAAAATTTAAAACAGCTGGACTACGATGGGGATGACGAGACCACCGATACTGAAATCGAATACCCACCATCCGACATTCCTCCGCCTAACGTTCGTAATCGGTACATGCATCCATACACCAAACGTTTGAAAGGGGAAATCTTGGCGTAATGACAGAGTTTTACTCTGTCTTCCTTCTTCCCTATGCAAATCTACTAATTTGCGTCCCTACCTTTCTCTCTTTTTCCTCTCCAGTCTACAATTATTCTATTATTAGAGCTGGACAGTGGGATTCCCCACTGTCCAGGGCCTATAAAAGGCCGATTGAAATCCCCGTACTTCACCTGTCTTTCAAAGGCTTCCTAGCCTAGCACTTGGCTCTCTTCCAAGCTCTTTTGCCCTTTATAGGCTCTCCAGAACTGCCGTTTAGAGTTTTCTCTCAACAGATTTAGATTAACGTTGGACAAGCTCAAAGAACTTAGCTTTATTTTTCTTAAGTGCTTGAACAACTTATTCCCATTACGCTAATTTTCTTGCACTATAACGGCCTAGCGGGGGCGACTGAATTCCTTGAGGATAATTTGGCAGGAGAGTAACTGCTTTATTAATTTTCCATTCCAAAAATTCTAAGTCTTACTAAATCCAGAGTGGACGGGGAACTTTTAAATTACAAAATACGCGCGTTTTACACATTTTGAATATTTTAATTTTATTTAGAATTATAAACGTCGACAGCAAAGAAGAATTCTGCAAGTTAAACAACTTGTAACGGGGTTTTTGCTACATTCGAGTCCTTTTTAGGACCCCGAAATTTAGAGGAACAAGTATGTGGAATCATTGCTGCTTATATATTTCATTTTATATAATTAATTATTAGTTGTCATGGTGATGTAATGCAGATTTAAAAGAGAGCAGGGCGAAGAATTAGATTATTCGCAGTATCCGGGTTTTTTGCTACGATTCGGGATATATTTAAAAATACAGGTATCACATACGTAGAAGAGTATAGTGCTAGCTGTTAGAGGACTAAAGCAAAAAGGAATTCATGAATATGCAGGTTGCACTTTGAGCTTTATAAATTACATAGATCATATTACATTGCTATTAGTCTCAAGATTCGGAAACTGGATATAGTCACGTTGAATAACATCAGACTAGGAGAGGAGGAAAGGAGGCAGGTAATCAATGTACAAGATGGAACAGATACGGCTTAAAAGCATACCGTAAGCAAGCAGCACTCTTCTCATTTGTTTACATGATTAAAGTTGGAAGAGATTTCAGAGAAAATGTAGCTTGAAGAATTCACGGAAAGAGTCTACACACGGACAGAGTGATTTATAATTGTTTGGATTTCATTCGCGGATGAAAAGCTAAATTGTGAAATATTGCCATCTAAACTCATCGCGAAAGAGGAATGTTGGAGTGGATAGGAAAACAGAGAAATCTTAGGTGCAAGCAAGATGGGAGCTGGGAGAAACAAGATTAAGGGTTAGCTGTTTTTGTAAAGTGATCCGGCGTTTTTTGGTGGCTCGAAGATAAATTTTTTGCAAGCCGGCTAAAAGGGTTGCAAAAGTTGTTGACAAGTGAAAAATTGGCAAGGGTTTCAATAGCAAAAAAGCAAGATTTCGTTTAGGGAATTGAGTTTATTGTTAGGATTATTGTGAATTTTATGATTATGTTCCCCTGGGGAAAAGATATTAACCATTTAGCTTGGCGAAAGCATAAATTGTGGATGAAATGGGCAACGAGATTCTTTGCAAAAAGTTTAACTGCAGTAGACTGAGCGCAGTGCTATACGGGCATTAAGTTTATGAATCTATGAAATAGCAAATAGGTTACTGACTCTCGGCTTTCTTTGAAACCAGGACCGACTCTGTATGTAGTCCCGCAAATGCAATGGTGCTTAACGGAATCAAGATGTTCTTACATAGCTTGAAGAATGGTGCAAGCAGGAGAAATAAACTGTTACGTAAAGCAGGTGGTGTGGCAGTTCCGGTTTACTAATATTTTGGAAAACACACAGTTTGTTGCTTTCCCTTGGCAGTAAGCTGTGCATCGTTAAGTATTTGGCACAAAGGAGTCGTTAATTTGGCAGCAAAGCTTGTCAAAGGAAAAGCATATTTTGCAGTATACGGGAGAAGAAAATGCGAAAAACTCGTACGTTCTTGTGTGAATGAGCAAGTGATGATGCAAATATGAAAAATGTGCAAATAATTTGGCGGCTTGTTTCATGGGTAATTGGCTAAAGATTCCAGGGTTTATGAAATGTGAAAAATGTGCTCAGACGAGCATTAAAAGCCTATTTATTAAACCTGTTTGACTAATTGAGCGCTCGTCCTTTGAAGTACAAGGTGTTAATGAGGAAACTAAAGAATTTTCAATTCCTCTCACAAGTTCCCTCATTACCTCCCAAAGGGCATGCGCTTGTACAAAATTCTAAACAAATGCTGCAAGATACTTGTAAATCTTAAAGGAAACACGTTATTTTACAAACGATATCTTGCTTGCTTACAGGGAAATTCTGCAAGATCACAGAAACATTGGTCGGAGGAAGGATGTCCGCCAGTGCCGGAGGCAGTTTCAGCTATTAATGTAACCATGTGCGTGGGCATGAAATGCATCAAGGATTACGACTGCAGCTCAGACGGATCTTTCATCTGCTGTTATAATGGATGCATTCATACGTGTACAAGAAGGGTGGATCCTCCGCCGGGTAAGTAATCCCATTAATTCCGGGTTGTATGTGTACACAAAGCAAGTTCAAACTGCCAAAAGTTCAGACAGACATCGGTGTAGTAAAAAGTTTTCTTCTCCGTCCACTCCACTACTAAATCCATAACATTAATTAATTTAATTCACTTAAACCTCCATGTATAGCTTTCGACTGGCTGGAAGAAACAGAAGTACGGCATTTCAATCACTCATCATCTAGAGACGAAGAAGAGGGAAAAATCCCGGGGAGTAATCTTATGATGGCAGAAATCAAGCCAGAAACTATAGCGCTACCTGGTGGTTGCTACTTGAACAAGGAACAGTATGAACATTTGAAAGTTTTCAGGAAATATCAACATGTCAAGTCCTGGTAAGTTTATCCAAGGAAAAGTTTAGCAATTTAGAGTGGTAAAAGTTATCGTTATGTGGCTTGGGATGGAAACTGCGGTTTTTTTGCAAAAACATCCCCTGCTTTATCATCTGTGCTTTCTCTACGGCATATATTTTGTTATTACAGCTCTTGTGAAAATGGAGATGTCGTATGTAATATCAACCGAGACATGGATCTGGAACAGATTCAAGTTACGAGCACGAGCGTGTAGAAACAACGGAATAAGCGGGTCAGAAAACATGACCTCGGAGAATAGAGTTCCGGAACGTGAGCAAGTCTTGTTGATGCAAGTCGCACACAGAATCTCATTCTTTTGCTACGTGATAGCTTCAATATTCGTAGCTATATGTGTAAAATATTACAATTTATTTATTTGAATAAAAATAAAGCTTCATCTTTATGACTCACCACCGTGCTTAATCACAAGGCCACAAGAAATAAATGCGTTTACAGCGTTCATTGATGTAAGAAAAAGAATTTAGGAACATTTTCGGATTGAAGGGAATAGCATGTGTCTAGACTGCGGCTTGTAATTGAAATAATTTAGCATTTTTACTACGAACAGCAGCAGTGTCATATTATGACAGTCTAGGATACCGAAAAAGTGCGTAAATCGACGGTGAAATGGGTAATATAGCGGTTCTGGGCTGGGATATATATAAACTGCGGAGCTTTGGCAAGGCTTTGGTGAAGTGTGTAGAGAGACGGAATGATTGAAGTCATAAATCCCGGGGAAAGTACAACGAAATCAGGGTTTTATGCATTCAAATAGGCTTGTGGCGGGCAGGCAAGAGAAAAAAGATAAAAATACAAAACCGGGTAACGTATGGATAAGAAATGTCAAAAGGTTTGACGTTTTATTGGAATTTACAATCGAGCAAAGGAAGAAATTTCAACTGATTGGGGCGATAAAGATTTCTATTTCGAATGCTATTTAATCCACCTGGGAAACTTTGGCCTAGCTATAAGTTCGCCTTGGTGAAAGGCTTGAGGACGGACCGGGAATGGTACTTAAGCTTTGGTCCTTAAAGAAACCTTAGAGTTTTCAGCTATCATGTACTGGGTAGGTAATAGAAAACGCAAATATTCAAGGAACGTGTGCATATATTTAAGCGGAGAGAGCATGTACTCTGTACTCCGTTTCACCAGAGGGCGTTACACGTGAACAATCGTAGTGAGGGTAAAATAGCAGATACATGAAAGCAAAGAGTTCGTGCAATCAATTAAACAATGGTATACTTTCACAAAACGTGATTTCTCCACTGGTAGTAAATAAATACAAGTTGCCAAACTCCAGCTAAAAAGTCTAGGAAAAGTTGATACATTAATCGTTTTAATGGCATCGCCTCGACAATCTAATCGGACTCCACTGATACTCTTACTTTTACATGCACTTCCCATCCGAAGATATCCACGACTATTTCTAAACTGAACCGAAAGAATGTATAGAATCCTGACAATCAGTTTTGTAGAACCAGCCAGTACATAATGAAGCTGTGAGTGTGAGTAGGATCCATACATACTTGTGCGTTGTGACGCTCGAAGAATTTCGCATTAGGAGATTACAAACAGATCCTACGGACGGAGAGAGAACAAGGGAACAAGTTTGTAATTTGAGAGGCAAGTTTGAAGGATAAACTTTCGCGGATTAGTGATGAGTAAAGTATAGGAAGTGGAAATCTACTCCACGGAATGAAATTATGTAGGCCATTAATGCATGCCTAGCTGCGTACGATCGCAATTACAATGTGTGAACAAAACAGATGCTTTATTAAATTTTACTTCATTCAGGTTAGTCGTATGTTTATAGTTTCATCGCCTGTTTTGTTTTGTTACTTTTGAATAAACGCTACTAATATAGATGCCAAGCTTGCATTTCTTCCATGCTAAGCTTGATTGCCAATTCACTACAAGAGAAAATACCGTAATGATTTCACCTACCGTATGAGATTAAGGTGGATTACTCATTGAAAATGTCAGCACAGGTGAGTATTGCCAAACATAGCACGTGTACGGACATTATGCGCTATATTTTCTTCTCTGTCCAATTTCATAGAAAGTTCCATAAAGATTAAGCGTAACAGTCAACAGAGCACAGATTCAAAATCTAGTACAAAATAATTAAATTAAAAGCTCCGTTGCCTTGGAGTGCTGTAAACATAAAATAAAATCCACATACAATGTAGAACAAATAAAAGCTCTAGTAACTGATCTGCAGAATATTAGAATCAAGAATGCATTTTAAGGAGAACATTTACGAGAATAAGTGATAAGCCTAAGTTCAGAAAGTCTATACAACGGATAAGTTACACTAGTATAAGAAAGTTGACAACAATAATAAGGAAAGGGGACAAAGAGACCCATGAATGATTGACATTAGAGGAGAAGTAGGGGAAATGATTATTGGATTTCCAGAAGAGGTTTGTTTAGAGAAGCAAATACGAGAGAAAGTCAAGTGCTTACATGAATTTGATGGGATTGAAACGTGCCCCAGATTTATTTGCTTCCGTTACCAGGAAGGAACAATAGAAGATGCTTCTGCAAGATTTCAATTGAGAGAAAAGGTTAAGGAGAAGAGGGGACAAAGAGGAAATGTGGAAGAAAGCGATACAATAAAAGAGATATGAACCGGAACGGTAGGAGAAGTGATATGAGGAGAGATGAATTAAAAACTGGTAAATATGAGTTTGAATCCTGATTTGGTATGCAAAACAATGAATGTAGCACACATCGCTGTGCATACGTTTTTGCTGAGACCTATAGTCATAAGAGGGAGAAAGTTGATGAAAGGGTAAGGCTATAAATGAAGAATGAATAGCTCGAAGGTTTTATTGCTTATCTGGTGGCTATATATACTGTGAATAATTGGAACTGTGATCCAAGCAAGGAGAGCACAATAAGTCTGTGTGTAGATGCTTCCATGTACTTTCTATTTTACTAGATCAGACTCAAAGCTATGTTTTGTGAAGCTGATATTTATTTAAATATATCTGGATCTAGCCCGGAGAGAAGAGGAGAAAAGTATTGGATTGGAGTAGAAGGCATATTTTAGTAGGAATAGAAAGAAGATGAGGAGGTGGACGCAACCATATGGATATGATGGGAGGGAAATAAGGAAAAGTTGAAGCGTGTGCAGGTGAAGAATGCTTATGAAGACAAGTGGATGGAAGAGGAGACAGCAGGGGGAGAGGGAAAGTTGGGGAAAACAGGAAAAATACAAGTGCAAGGGTAGGAAGAGGATCCGGATGAAGGAAAAAGAAGAGATGATCGCGAAGAGAAGCGGAACAGAGTTGGGGAAACAGGTAAGAGGGAAAGCTTGCTGGATTGCTTTGGTGGTGGGAATAAAGCTTGACTCCTAGCTGGCTGGAGTGTCCTTTGGAAGAAGAACTGGATGGAGAAGTTGAGGAAGAGTTTTAGAGATTTGATGGGACTCACATGGGAAGTTGAGCAGCCGCAGAGGGTTTATTGTTTGAGGAAACTGGCTTTCACCCGGAGAAAGCAGGGAAGTAAGGCTAGGAGCTGGTGATTGCAGGGCGGAAGAGCTGTACGAGGAGTAAGAGCGAGAAGACCGACGAGGGCAGGAATAAAAGGGTGAGAGAAAGTTGTGAAAGTTGCAGTCTGCAATAGTCGGTTGCTGTT
Source organism: Sminthurides aquaticus (assembly GCA_906901655.1). Lineage (NCBI taxonomy): Eukaryota > Metazoa > Arthropoda > Collembola > Symphypleona > Sminthurididae > Sminthurides > Sminthurides aquaticus. Next base: position 328,160 of record CAJQTT010000031.1, on the reverse strand, counting down.
GATAGAGGGAAAGTTGGAGAGGGTGAGCTGGGGAAAGCAGTAAGCGTGTTAGTCTACATTCAGTCGGTATTTGGTTGGCTGCTTGGAAGCTTTTGTGAGGAAGGGATTTTAAACGTTGACTAAGTAACGGCGTGGAGAAAGTGACGTTTTAAAGAGATTAATTTGAGCAACTGATAATAATGGAGGAGCCAGGAGTGTTGGCGGACGGTCATGAAGACATGATTCATGTCTGTGAGTGAAAACTAGTGGGGTGATTGACAGAAACAAATGGTTAGTGTGTCGGAGAGAGAAAAAGAGATAGTATCAAATTTATGAGTGCTACCAGAGTTTGCTTTCCCTACAAAAGTCACATTTAAAAGTGACAGAGAAAGCTGGTGAAAGCAAGAGTAAAGCAAAACCGGTATACGTTCTTGTCCTGAACACGTGTGGGTAATTAACACTGAATTTCATAACTTGAAGTGTGAGCAAGGAGAGATAGTTTAGCCAGCGGAGGGAAATACAAACAGGATTATATTTTCAGTATTTGAGTTGATTGTGTTGGTTAAGTGAGTTGTATTTTTGAAGAGTGAGGATTTTGAATCATTAAATATTTGATAGACTCAGAGATCCATTGGAAATCAAAAGAAATTGGGAAGGTAGTCAAAAGAGAAAGTGGGGGAAAAGAGTCACTATTCGTGAGGAAGAAGTAATAATTTGTCACGGAGGAAACACAACCATCCGAAGAGGAGGTAAGTTGAATGTTTTGAACGTTTCATGTCATGTCTGAGGAGAATAGGGGTAGCGTGTCTGGAAATAGAAAGCGGTAATACCTGGAGGTGCGGAGAAAGCAAAAGATTCCCCGCCTCTCTCGTTTTAAGTGCATCCGGTAGGAAGAAAAGAAGAACGCTTTCCTTTGGACAAAAAAGTAACAAACTGACTGGTAGTCTGTTGTCGTTATAAATGGCTAAATAGGAGTAACACGCAAGTTTTACGGCTCCTCAACTTTAGAAAACTCGTTAATGGAATGGAAAAAGTTGAGGGACTCTCTCCTATGCTACCTCAAAACCCCAAAGTCCACAAACCCTGCTTTCACCCCTTTAAACAAGCAAGGTGGATACTAAAATGTCGGGATAACCCAGATGTACGTGGTATTTCTTGTAGGTTCGTTCCCGCAAGCGAGGCTTTAAGCTAATACGAGTTGGGCTTATCCTCGGTTATTGGCTGAAGTTGAGGATATGGAAGAGCTTCCGGTTTTCGTGATTCTGGACACGGGAGAAAGTAAATGAGGGAATATCCCGTCCAGGATCCAACTGGTACGGAATTAGAGGTTGAAAATCAGACTGAATGAACCCCGGAGAAAGCACAGTTAGTTAGTTAGTGAAGCTTTTGCTTCTCGGCCAGTTTGGCAACGGTCAAGGTGATACGTTATGCATGGAGGCTGGCCGGGCTGGAGCATGGTGAAAGGTGGCGTGTGTAAGACCTCGGATTGAAGTTTATGAACTCTCTGCGTGACTAACAGAGGAACGACTGACTTTGTGAAAGCTTTTTAGAGGAGGAGGTTATAGTTTCCTTGGTGTGGGAAGTAGAGGTTGATTGCAAATTTTTGGCTCGCAGAAATTCATACAAAGCCAAAAGAGAACGCAGAGGCTGGAGAAAGTTTCAAACTTCTGGATAGCTCTAACTTGCTGGGCTGGCTTCTTGCACGACCGGAAATCAAATGGTGGGAATCCCTTGGGGAAAATCACAGCATAGGAACAACATTCAGATTGAGGAGCAATATAGAGAAGGAGGATGAAGAAGAAGAATAAGAGAGGGAATGCAGAGTGAAGACAGAGAGAAAACGAAATATAGAACACTCAAGTTTACTACTAAAATGAGTAGAGGAGTGAAAGGAACGTAAGCAGATGGAATACTTTAGCGGAAGGAGCGGAAATGCGTGGTCAAGGAGCGTGCTCTGGAGAAAGTATGGAGGCGGTGAAAGCTTGGTGAAAGCTAGAAAGGAAATAATTAAAATAGGATTATATGGATGATTAAAGTGGGGATATGGGCGGAAAGGGACATGAGACGGAACTGAATTAAATGCACAAGAGACAACCAGCAAGGCTTGGGAGAGTAATTAGAAAACAGAGAGAGATGACTGAATGGAGAGAAATCAGATTAAAACCTGGGTATACAATCCTCAGAATTTTAGGCTTCAAATATCTAGCCATTACTCAAACAAAATGAAAATGTAAACATGCATACCCGGGTAGCTAGCACGGGCAGTCAGGAAGGCGGGCGACCCTAGAAATATTTATTCCATTCAGAGAGGAAATTCCTACGTGAGCATGCTACTCATGCAATCCTTCCACCGAGAAACTACACAAATAGTAATTGATTCCACTCTATGCAAGGGAAGTATCCCAGAGAAAGGAGAGAACAATGTCTCGCAACATGGATGAAGGTTAGGCCAAGGATAAGTATGATGATGGACGTAAAGTGGAATCCAAATTGCCTCTACGTGATCGAGGAAAGGTTAAAATCAAAAGAAGAAATCGATTGGTGAAACAGGTGAAAGTTACCGACTCAAACTTTCAAAGCCTGCAATTACATTGATGCATACAGGGCTAAGAGCGTGGAAAAGTAAAAAATTTCAATCATGATTGCTCTTTCGTGTTCAAGTGGATGGATACAGAATTGAAATTGGAATAAAAAAACTAAGATACGTCCATGGAGAAAGTAGGAAAAGGAGTAATTTAAACACATGTAGGTTTAGCTTGCATCACTCCCTATTGTTTGAGCAAGAGAAAGCCCAAATAGCATAAATAATTGGAATCTCCAAGAGAGAAAGTTACTCCAATCAAGGGATCCATCACTGTAGAAAGTCTCTTCCCTTGCTCTTTCGCCCTTCTTAGGGCTTGATGAAGGAGAAAGTTGATGTAGTTTCCAAGTAGCTCTGTCGAGTTGTTCAAAATACATAATTATGGAAGGTTGCCCTAGTTTCAAGAGAATCGTCATGACTTTAAAATAGAAATGTAGTGGAAGATGCCGAGCAAAACTGGATGGAAGTGGATAGAGTATTATGGGATACAAGAAAGATGGAGATGTATGAGTATCGAAACTTAATGGATCGTCTATGCTCAGCTTTCTCCGGAAGAGGAATAGGCGGAGGGCTAATGTAGAGAACATGTTTGGTCGATGACATTCCAGAGGGGCAACAAACAAGGATGACGGTGGTGTTCTCTGGAACAAGTAACAGTCTCCAATGAGCCGTTTTAACTCAAACTAAACCATGAGCCAAGGTTAGCTTTGCCAGGGCTGAGAGGGAAAGTATGTTAGCTGTAAAGGAGCTACTTGAGACTCGGGAGAGGTGGATGAATGTTTGTCTCTACGCTATCCATAAAAGTTTATTTTTACAATCTATCTTGGTTGTTTTAGTGTGCTGGGGTTTGGGAATACGGGAGGAGGAGAAAGAGAGAGACTTCTCCTACAAACTTATGCTGCTGCTCAACTATGGAGAAAGTTGATCGCTTCCAGCCCCCGAGCTAGGTGTAATGTATCATTTGTTCCAGAGTAACATAAGGTTCAAGTGAAATTCTGGATGGAGATGCCTCTTAGCCGACAGCTAAACCAAGTGGGGATCAAAGATGGTAAATTTTGGCAAAGTTTTTTTTTACAAGCTCACTCAAAACCAGCTCTGGATAGAACCTTTATGATAAAACTGGGATAAAGGAAGAGGAGATGGAGGGAAATGATGAAAAACTATCCTGATCATCCCGTTAAGGGAATCGGATGTGTGAACTGAATATGTAATTTACCGGAAACATGGGTCACGACAAGCGAGCTTAGAGGAGAGTGTATAGTAGTTGAAGTATGATGTTCATTCGAGGCTGGTCGTGTAATCATGCGGATTTAACAAAGTTTTTGCATAACATCTCGTGTAACGCATCCCGTTTCATCTTGTTTGCAAAATTTAAGGCTTGCTTTAAATTCAAACGGTTGTCATTTTACTCAAAATTGTTTGTCCTAAACCAGTGAAAATCCAAACAAATTACTCGATCAGAAAATATAGGCATTTTTACTAGAAACTTTCTCCGGCAATAGACCTACTTTCTCCAAGCTTTCTCCCATATTTTTTCTAGCAAGCATTTTAAACGGTGTCGTCACTCAAGACTCTTCGTTGGCAAGTATCTTTTCTGCAAGCTGCAGGCTGCAGTTTACAACGCTTCCGAAAGTGTACATGTATTTCTATAATTTTTCACAGCAACAGCGTCAGCAATTAGGCACGGCGAAATTAATACTGTCATAGGAAACAAGATAAGAATCCCCCTAGCGGAATGAAAATTAATCCAGAACAACTGTTGAGGTACGCAAGAATAACTAAGTGATTTAAATTTAAGTGAGCCCTTGTTCTACTGTTTAAACATGACAAGACCAAGCTTGGAGTAGACAGTTCATTAAAGGACATGCTTATAAAATGAGCAAGCAGAGGAGAAACATGATTTCAGAGGAAAGAAGATTCGCAAAAGAAAAGGTCGGAAGCCGTCAAGAAGAACAAGGGCAAAGAAACCGATGAACGCTTGGAAGAATAGGTGAATGAGACGGGCTTTCAAACAAGCATGTAGATGTTAGCTGGAGTAAAAGCTATATAAGGAGACCAAGGAATTAGGTCAGACTTTAATTGATTTAGCTTAAAAGGGATCATGGAAGGGAAGGATGTAAGAATGTATAAAGTCTTCCTCAAGAAATCTGTAACAGGGACATGGTGCTGTTGTGCCAATTTCAGGCCTAGTAGAACATGCACCAGTAATGCATATGAGGTCCATGAACATACCCAGAAAACTGTAAGAGTTGATCCTCTGGAATTAAGCTCCGCTGAGAACAATTGATAGATAAAAGATTAAGTTGGTTCCAGCTTATTCTGGAGCTACTACATCCGTATAAGTATAAGGAGAAAGCAGAATTTTGTCAATTGGTTCAGTGAATTATAAAGCTTACGCAAAATCCAGATAGCAGGAAGAATGTATGTTTCTACTTCAGTTTCTGGGGCGAGCAGGTGTACTACGAATTAGGTGGCTTACTCTGTCGTCCGAAGATATGCATGAAAATTTCAATTTTGAAACAATCTGGCTCGTTTCTAAGAACAGTGTAAGGGAATGGAGGCTCTTCCCGATGAACGAGGAAGATGAAACCTTATGAAATGAAGGTGGCATTATTAAGTGATGGATTTGATCGATTATGTATTTTTGGATTCTGAGAAGGAGGATTTACTTTTCTTTGCTGTAAAGACAGTGAGCGGACTTGAGAAAGGACAAGGATTCTTGGAAAGAGAGAATAAAATGAGCTGACGAAGCTGGAAGACTTTGTAAAATAATTTTCTATATTAATTATATATACCTAAAACCAAATCGAATTGGATAGAAGGCCAAGGTTTGTGTAATCGGATTATTGTCCTGATTACGAACGAAGGAGAAAGCAGATTATTCCAAAGGGAGAAATTTCTTACAGAGGCTGAGCAGGTTCTTAGCTGAGAAGCTACCCTGGAACGTTGGTGTCTCTCAATTCAAAAGCTAGTATCTAAAGATGTTTCGGGTAGAGAAATCTTGGTGAAAGTTTTACCTGATGTAGAATATTTTGTAAATTGAAGGCAAAGAAAATTCAAAGAGGGTTTCTTGAAGAGGGTTTTAAAACTTTTTAATAAATGAAAACGACGCAAGTTTGAAAAGAACGGAAATTATATGAATCTGCTTGTATCTTACGAGAGGGGAGAAAACTGGGAAGGGGCGTGTAGGACTCGGATACAAAATACGACAGGCAGGAGGGTAATATTTCTTCCGGTAAAAGCAGGCGATTCAAGTTCCAGGAAGCCATCCGAGAGCTACGAAAGATCCACCAGCATAGAGCAATAATATCGGAAAACTAAACAGCCGAAATGAAAAAGAACGACACGAGAGGGGGAAAGTCGGAGGGTGGGTGGTGGAAACCACCCTGAACTTGAGAAAAGTATTGCGGCGAGACGGAGCTACGTGCATCCGGGTTCCCCCTTCTTCTGGGAAGATAAGTGAATTGATGAGAAAGAGCGTTTATAGAATACAAAGTGTGATTCCCAAGAATAGAGACTGTAACGGGAGGGAAGTATAAGAACGTTAAGAGGGAGGGGAAAGAGAAAGAACAAATATTATAGTAAAGCTCAAGTTTTCTCCTCCACTTTCATACCTTCTTGATGAGGGAGAAAGTTAATTGAGAGTCTGTTTGATGGAGGGAGGACAGAGAGGTAGAGAGGAAATGATTCATCTTCCCCGCTACTTCTCTCGTTCATCATCCATTTCTTAGCAAGCTCCAAGAAGAATTCTCATAGTTTTCTGACAGAGTGTAAAGCTCCAAAATCCACTTGGTTGGGTGTAGTTACGTTCGGCATAATAAGATTCGGTCTGTAGCATATAGTATTACGTTCAATAATAGCTAGTTTAGTAACAGAAAGAAGAAAACTTTGTTAATATATTAACTGGAGAAAGCCAGGAGAAAGTTGGTGAAAGCAAGGAGAATTTTGCCATAGCATGATAATCTAATCTTGACTTATAAGATCAAATAATAGGGATTCATGCACGATTGTCCAGTTTTTCGGACGCAGAGCAAAAAAACGCATCCATGGTTTCCATAGTAACAGTTACATATGCTTGTTATTAAATTACCCGAATTCATACGAAACACGAAACAGGTGCTTTAGATTCTGTAATTTGATTGTATTGGCAACACTAAAACGTTGTGCGAACTGTCCCAAAGAGAATTAGTAAACTGGCAACAGTTGCTACAAGTCACGGAGTGTTTGGAGAAAGCATCCTTTCACTGAAGGTGCCGCATCTTTGAAAAGAATGAAAGCGTAGAAGAAAAATAGACAAGAGGGAAAAGTTTTTGTAGACACTAAGAACTGCAGGTAGAGAGGCTCTAATGAGGACGTAATCTTTAGAAGATGGCGATGAAGAAACGGAAGCGGGTAACAGGCGGGAGACACGTAAAGAGACGTTTGAGCTGAGGAATGGGCCGCTTCGGGTGAGAAATGATAGAGGAGGAGTATATAGGAATATAGCCGTAATATAGTCCTGAAATGGCAATTAACGAAGATGGATAAGATGAAAGGAGGGAGTAATTGTGAGTGGAGCGGGTTTCTCGTCTTTGTACGGTGTAGACAGGGCAGGGGTTTCCCCGGAGAAAAGTATGTTCGAGATGGGAGGAGCAGATGCCTTTGAAAAATAATGCTGGAAGGAACATCAAAAATACTAAGTTTGATGGGCAGATTTTAGCAGGTGCAAGAACGTGGAATGATGATGATGAAACGATGGTGGGAAATAGCGGAAGACTTTCTCCAGCACATGGCCTCGCCTCGAGATATACGTGAGCTTAGATAATAATATTCTGCTTAATACTCTAAAGTTAGTAGTGGAGAAAGCAATGTAGATAGTCAAAGTATGAGGATGTGATCTAACGGGGGTGGTGGAGTGGCGGTTGAGAAAGTAAAGAGGTGGGAGGAAGAGAAAGCCCGAAGGAGAAAGTGGGAAGGGACTGATGAGGGTGAAATGAAGATGGAATGAGAGTGGCAAGATGTATATAGTTTCTGGATTAAGAAGCATATAAACTATAAGAAGAAGGCACCTGATAGTTAATTCCTTTATTTTTCGATCCACGCGGTATTCTAAGGGAAAGACTGTTCATTGTATAGATAAAATACATAGCTGAGATGGAACCTCATTAATTACCGTCGGATTATTATTAAGAGCCTCTTCAGCTCCTGTCCCTCTATTCCATTCACCTCGTCATGCGGCTAGTCCGGAAGCTTGAATTTGCTTACTGTCCTACATCGTCAGAAAACCGGCATTACAATGCTTTCTCTACTTTCTCCGTGTCTCAAGGGCCCTTTTTTAGAGGAGAAAGTAATAATTTCTCTAGAGAAATCCATTGAATTATGTAAAATATATACAGAGAGTTTTTCTCTGTGGGAGTTACCTAATTTCCATGAACTTGAGAAGCCCACAGGCCTCCTCCCCAGCACTAGGCTGCGTTTGTTAAGGAATACGTCGTCTACAATGATACTATAACGGAAGAGAAAGCAGAGTCGATAAAATACATTGCTCTTAGCTATCCGCAAAACTCTGAATGGAACCCGTCTTGCCCGAGAAAGAAGAAGCCTACTCTGCATGAAATCAAATTCCAACAGTACTAGCTGTCGGTTTTTCCGTGTTAGGGAAAGGCTTGATTAAAATATTTAGTGGGTCATGTGGGAATAAGGAGAATAAAGCGAGAGAAAGCGTAAAGGTTTGAAAATAAGAGTGGGAAGATGGTAGATGTAAATTTTCGACGGAGGATTTTATGACAGTTTCTGCTATTGCAACCAGATCACGTAGCACACTTGGGAAAGAGAAAGTTTTTCCCATGGAATCCTCAAACTCTTTGTTTACTTGATTGATTGAAATTGAAAAAGTATTCCTGCCCCTTTTTTGCTTTCCCCTGCCAAAAGAGAACGTGAAAATTTCAGAATAGTAAAAATAATACCCGGGAGTCGAACAATTACCTCGGGGCTAAAGAACTGAACTGACAGTGAAAGTACTGGAAGGCGTCAGGCATACATGTCGACTCCAGCTGGAGGTCATGTGCTGTCAGTTTCTGTTATGCGAATAGTTTTTCAGGTTAAATGATTTGGAGGAAAAGAAATGATTCAACCAAGATGAAAGTCTGGTGAAAGTAGGGGAGCAGAGGATGAAAGAGAAAAGGCGGAGGAAAAACGAGGACAGCATGGCAGGATGGAATTGGAAGGATAATGAATTGATGATTTTAGAAAAAAAGCTTACACATATAACAAGACAAGGTAGCTCATTAGAAACATATTCTGTGTGATCATTGATTGAGAGGACAAAAGGATACATGTGAGAGATGGGAGGAGAGTGGAAGTTGCTGGGCGGAATCTATTGAAAACTCAGTCTTAGCCGGAAGGCTACAAACCGTTTGAAGCCGGTAACATACTCGAGAGGCGGGATTGCTATATTCGGGGAATAAAAAAACCCGGGTTGTAATCCACTTCGAACTGAGGACCAAGCCGTAAGCTTCTGTTTGTTTGAATGATTCTCTCGTCCTCCTACCTCGTGAGAGTTACTACAGAAACAAGATGCGTTTTTTCCGTTAGAGAAACACTATGCGCTTTGTAGAATACCAAGCTTTACGCACAAACCAGGCTTGACGTTGTAAGCCGAAATGCTGGTGAAAGTGGTGAAAGGGAGTGAAAGCTACGACGGGAATTTACTTGACATAGGGTGGGAAATAATTCGAGCCAATTCAGCAGTTAGTTAAAGGATTGTGAATTGATTGGAAGGGTGGATTGAAGAGGGGGAAATGCGTTACTGAAATAGGGAGTAAAGAGAGGGCGAAAAGAAGAAAAGCTGTTGATAAGAAAGCAAGAAAGAATAAAGGAAAATACGTGCTGCTATTGGCTTAAAGCACCGGAGAAAGTGCTGATTGGAATCGTTAGATTAAATGTCAGAGACGTTTTGGTTCGACTCCCTCCCAGTGTTTGCTTTATTGGATGGCTGCTGGGCTGTGGGGTGAAAGTTGGTGAAAGTTTATTTTCGAATAAGTATAAACCCCAGGGTGTGGGCGATTTGATTATGGAAATAGAGAAATTCATACAGGAAAGGGCGAGAAAATTATTCTTGATCAACAGTTATTTTAGTATTAAGCTACATTTTAAGAGGTACGCCATCAAGATCAAATACAGTGATTCCAAATGATTTTCGTTTTATTAGCTTTGCTTTAACCAAAGTTTGGAAGAACGTAAATACTAAGGGGATAGGAATCTACATTCATGCTACAAAACTCAACTGCTTTCCATTGAATAGGCAGCGGGAAATAACTAAAAGGACAAGCTGATAAGAGGTGGTAGATGGAGAAAGTCGCGGAATTTCTAATTTAAAATTCATCCCGCCGCTAAGAGGGGGGTTATCAAAGTTAGCGGTTGACGGTGGCAGTAGAGAGGAGGAGAGCTTACTATGTCAATTCTGTAGAATTTCTATGGCGAGAATTCAACTTGAAATGTTTTTAGGTGAAAGATGTGGGGAATCAAAGTTCTACGCGACCGTAGATTGAGTTCTCAGCGCAGCAATGTCTTGAAATAACTCCAGATAAGTGATTGCAAAGTAAAAAAGTCGTCTTCTTAAATACGAAAGAAAAGGCCAGCTGATACGAGAAAGTAGAGAACGTGACTGTGAAAGAAAATAGAGCGATATGGAATGAATTATTCCTAGAATTCCAGACTTGATAGTTGTTCAACACAATTTACCCGTGTGGCTATAGCTGAAGCTTCCACATGCTCACCTATCCTATACCTATCTAACGTAATATTACATCTGAAATTTAGGTCGCTGGTTTTGGTTCCTGGAGAAAGTTAAAGAGACTTGAATAAGATGCGGGTTACAACAAGGAACGTTTTCTTTAAAATTTCTTTAAGATTGAGGTCTTAGATTCGTTGAAGGGAGAAAGTGGGAAGGTGGCTACGTGGTTATGTTTGAGAGTTGGAGAGAATAATAATTTTATACTGCATTGCTGATTTTCTTTGTGAATATTTAAGTGGTTGTGAGAAAATTTCTTTCTTCAACCAGCAGAGTATATATTCGAGAAGAAGACTAATGGATGAGCGGCTAAAGTGCTCTAAGAGAGGAGGAGGAGTGTGGAAGAAGAAAAGTATACTACTTTGAAAAATATTATATATAACTATAGCAGCATTAACAGTTCGGGTAACAACCTAAGTTGATGAGAAGCTAACTACCCCGCCTTGCGCAGCTTGCCAATGTCTTCTATGCTAAAATACTAGGTGAAAGCTTCGAGGAGAATATGGGTAGAGTGAAAGCTGTGAAATTTTTGACTAATGCAGTGAATTCCGACTGCTTCCTCCATGCATCCTCAAGAACTGTTAGGGGTTTAAAACAGAGGGATAGAGCAAGACCCAGTATGAAGAAGCCCAAGAGAAGAAGTACTACATAGAGTCTGGTGAAAGCAGTAAAGGAGAAAATGAAAAGAATAACCTCATTTTATTGTCTACTTTTACAAGAGCCTCAGCACTCACTCCCGAGCAATATTATAATGACACTGAAGGGAGGGAGAAAACCAGGTGCCAAAGAGCATGGAACTTGAAAATAACCTCACCCCAAATATACACCCCGCCCCTACTCCACAGGGGTATTGTGTAGCAGTAGGTGCATAAGTCTTGAGCTTTCTCTCCCTTCTCCATAGCTCATAATTGCCGGGAGTGTTATGCGGAGCGAGCTTTTTAATTTCTACACCAGACTGTGTATGTACATGAAGTAGATATAGACTAGAGAAAGCACATAAATCCAAACAACCAAACTTGAGAGAGTCATCAAAAACAGAGGTAGGCGTGAGAAGGAACATGTAGCGGAACAAGACTACGTTAGCCCGGATACATAACAAACAATAACGGGATGCTTTCTCTTCCCAAGTATGTACAGGATCTTGAACAAGATACTTAAATAAAACTATGGAGAAAGTTGAAGAGTAGGGTAGAGATGTTGGGGGATGGAGTTGAGGTTATTCCAGGGAATCATTAGTGTGAAGTTTCTGGTGAATTTAGCAAGGAGAGGCGGGAAAGGTACATTTCTACGCTAAAATAACTCTTGGCTTTTGAGATGTGACTGACATGGGTTGAGTGGTGGTGATGGTGGTGCGGCTGGCGATGGGAGAAATGAGTAGATGAGAGAGGGTGCTCGGGTAAGCATCAAGTCGATTCTTGATGGAAATCATGCTTGTTTTCTCCTGGATCTCCAAGGGACAGGTTTGGAGGAGAATATCATCAGAGCCTCTGCATTCTGCCCAGCAGTGGTAAAATAGACATGGGTTAATTCAAGTGGATATAGCTGGGAGAAATTATGAGGAATCCTTGGAGCTGACGAACATAATTTTGTTTTTCATGCTTTGCTGGACTCGCTTTATCAGAGCGAAACCAAGAGTTTGAATAAACATTTGTTTCCTTCCAGTAACGTTCTATCTGGGAGCTGCGGCTTTATTTATTTTCGATATGTACAATTCCCATGGATGAGCGATTTGAAAGCAAGTGAAAGTTCTATCGAGTCCAGGCGGTTTGAATCATATGCTGGGATTGCATCTTCTCCCGCAAAAAAAGAATTTGTGGGCAGATTTGTTTCTATTAGAGGTTGATAGCAGCGTGAGGAGTGAGAACTTTCTCCAAGAAGAAAGTTTTTATCAAACCACACAAATACTGGTGGTGAAAGTTTGAAAATCCAAGGACAGTTGTAAGAGAAATACTTGCCAGTTTCGCCCATGTAATCCCAGCACTGAATTAGGTGCTGACTATAAGTAGATGTGTGCTGATGGAATGAAAAACTGTGATGGGGGGAAAGCAGTATCTAAGACTGGTAGTAGAGCGTAAATGACGCCGGTGGACGCGGGATACCATTAGAGCTAGGGTTCTCTTTGAAACTCCCACGCACGTCACATATTCCTTCGCAGGGGCTTGGCTACTTAAGGAGGATCTCAGGATCTTGGAAGGGGGAGCGGGTAAGAGGGTATAGAAAAATCCTGATTTGAACATAAGTTTCAGGAGGATTTAGTCTGGATTTCACTTGCTCCTGTCCAAAGGGAGTTGAGTAAAGAAGGTGTCTAGTTCCTTAAGCTGGATGGAAGGCAGAATAAAAGACTAGGCGAAGACGGGGGATTGTAGGAGGAGAAAACGGTAAGCCGGAGGAGAAAGAGAAAAGGCGAGGATGAAATAAGAAAGTGGGAGAAAGCTGGAAGAGGAGAAAGTTAATGTGAAGACTGGGACGAGTGGAGGATGATGGGGATAAAGTGAGGGTGAATCAAATGTATATTGACTAATGGGTTTAATGTTGCAATTAAGAGCTTGTCCTAGTGAGGTTATAAAGCTTGAGGATTTATTCCAAGGCGGGGATAAAGACAAACGGAGGAGACTGAGGGGAAGACATGCCGCAGTGGAGAAAGGAGAGAAAGCATAAGAGAATAAGCAGGGAAAGAAACGGAGACAAGAAGAAGGAGAATAAATGAAAGAGAATGAAGTAGAGTGAGAAACAATTATTTTTTGAATCCCCCTCCTGGGAAAAGGAATTTGATGACATTGAGTTTAAATGAAGAAAATAAAAGAGAAAGTGGGAAAGGAGGGGAAATGGAAGGAGGGAGGCGGGCGAGAGAATAATGCTTTTTAGCTGGACCGAGACGAAGTCTAAGGGAAGCTTATGTAGAGCCGGTCAAATGCGAATTTATGCTTTTGGACCAGGGCCAAAAGTGTGCAAAAACTCTCGAAAACTTAAAAGGAAAAAGGTGTGAAAGTATGAGGAAATGTGAATTGAGAGGTGTATTTCACTTTCACATTCCCTAATTCCATTTATGCACACTTTTGGCCCTGGTCCAAAAGTGAGGAGTTGCATAAAGAGGGTGATGGGTGACTATAAAACGGTGAAGGACTTTCCTCGCACTTTCACATTCCCTAATTCCATATTTGCACACTTTTGGCCCTGGTCCAAAAGTGAGGAGTTGCATAAAGAGGGTGATGGGTGACTATAAAACGGTGAAGGACCTCGCACTTTCACATTCTCTAATTCCATATTTGCACACTTTTGGCCCTGGTCCAAAAGTGAGGAGTTGCATAAAGAGGGTGATGGGTGACTATAAAACGGTGAAGGACTTTCCTCGCACTTTCACATTCCCTAATTCCATATTTGCAAACTTTTGGCCCTGGTCCAAAAGTGAGGAGTTGCATAAAGAGGGTGATGGGTGACTATAAAACGGTGAAGGACCTCGCACTTTCACATTCTCTAATTCCATATTTGCACACTTTTGGCCCTGGTCCAAAAGTGAGGAGTTGCATAAAGAGGGTGATGGGTGACTATAAAACGGTGAACGACTTTCCTCGCACTTTCACATTCCCTAATTCCATATTTGCACACTTTTGGCCCTGGTCCAAAAGTGAGGAGTTGCATAAAGAGGGTGATGGGTGACTATAAAACGGTGAAGGACTTTCCTCGCACTTTCACATTCCCTAATTCCATATTTGCACACTTTTGGCCCTGGTCCAAAAGTGAGGAGTTGCATAAAGAGGGTGATGGGTGACTATAAAACGGTGAAGGACCTCGCACTTTCACATTCCCTAATTCCATATTTGCACACTTTTGGCCCTGGTCCAAAAGTGAGAAGTTGCATAAAGAGGGTGATGGGTGACTATAAAACGGTGAAGGACCTCGCACTTTCACATTCCCTAATTCCATATTTGCACACTTTTGGCCCTGGTCCAAAAGTGAGGAGTTGCATAAAGAGGGTGATGGGTGACTATAAAACGGTGAAGGACTTTCCTCGCACTTTCACATTCCCTAATTCCATATTTGCACACTTTTGGCCCTGGTCCAAAAGTGAGGAGTTGCATAAAGAGGGTGATGGGTGACTATAAAACGGTGAAGGACCTCGCACTTTCACATTCTCTAATTCCATATTTGCACACTTTTGGCCCTGGTCCAAAAGTGAGGAGTTGCATAAAGAGGGTGATGGGTGACTATAAAACGGTGAAGGACTTCGCACTTTCACATTCCCTAATTCCATATTTGCACACTTTTGGCCCTGGTCCAAAAGTGAGGAGTTGCATAAAGAGGGTGATGGGTGACTATAAAACGGTGAAGGACTTTCCTCGCACTTTCACATTCCCTAATTCCATATTTGCACACTTTTGGCCCTGGTCCAAAAGTGAGGAGTTGCATAAAGAGGGTGATGGGTGACTATAAAACGGTGAAGGACTTTCCTCGCACTTTCACATTCCCTAATTCCATATTTGCACACTTTTGGCCCTGGTCCAAAAGTGAGGAGTTGCATAAAGAGGGTGATGGGTGACTATAAAACGGTGAAGGACCTCGCACTTTCACATTCTCTAATTCCATATTTGCACACTTTTGGCCCTGGTCCAAAAGTGAGGAGTTGCATAAAGAGGGTGATGGGTGACTATAAAACGGTGAAGGACTTTCCTCGCACTTTCACATTCCCTAATTCCATATTTGCACACTTTTGGCCCTGGTCCAAAAGTGAGGAGTTGCATAAAGAGGGTGATGGGTGACTATAAAACGGTGAAGGACTTTCCTCGCACTTTCACATTCCCTAATTCCATATTTGCACACTTTTGGCCCTGGTCCAAAAGTGAGGAGTTGCATAAAGAGGGTGATGGGTGACTATAAAACGGTGAACGACTTTCCTCGCACTTTCACATTCCCTAATTCCATATTTGCACACTTTTGGCCCTGGTCCAAAAGTGAGGATTTGCATAAAGAGGGTGATGGGTGACTTTAAAACGGTGAAGGACTTTCCTCGCACTTTCACATTCCCTAATTCCATATTTGCACACTTTTGGCCCTGGTCCAAAAGTGAGGAGTTGCATAAAGAGGGTGATGGGTGACTTTAAAATGGTGAAGGACTTTCCTCGCACTTTCACATTCCCTAATTCCATATTTGCACACTTTTGGCCCTGGTCCAAAAGTGAGAAGTTGCATAAAGAGGGTGATGGGTGACTATAAAACGGTGAAGGACCTCGCACTTTCACATTCCCTAATTCCATATTTGCACACTTTTGGCCCTGGTCCAAAAGTGAGGAGTTGCATAAAGAGGGTGATGGGTGACTATAAAACGGTGAACGACTTTCCTCGCACTTTCACATTCCCTAATTCCATATTTGCACACTTTTGGCCCTGGTCCAAAAGTTAGGAGTTGCATAAAGAGGGTGATGGGTGACTATAAAACGGTGAACGACTTTCCTCGCACTTTCACATTCCCTAATTCCATATTTGCACACTTTTGGCCCTGGTCCAAAAGTGAGGAGTTGCATAAAGAGGGTGATGGGTGACTATAAAACGGTGAACGACTTTCCTCGCACTTTCACATTCCCTAATTCCATATTTGCACACTTTTGGCCCTGGTCCAAAAGTGAGGAGTTGCATAAAGAGGGTGATGGGTGACTATAAAACGGTGAAGGACTTTCCTCGCACTTTCACATTCCCTAATTCCATATTTGCACACTTTTGGCCCTGGTCCAAAAGTGAGGAGTTGCATAAAGAGGGTGATGGGTGACTATAAAACGGTGAACGACTTTCCTCGCACTTTCACATTCCCTAATTCCATATTTGCACACTTTTGGCCCTGGTCCAAAAGTGAGGAGTTGCATAAAGAGGGTGATGGGTGACTATAAAACGGTGAACGACTTTCCTCGCACTTTCACATTCCCTAATTCCATATTTGCACACTTTTGGCCCTGGTCCAAAAGTGAGGAGTTGCATAAAGAGGGTGATGGGTGACTATAAAACGGTGAAGGACCTCGCACTTTCACATTCCCTAATTCCATATTTGCACACTTTTGGCCCTGGTCCAAAAGTGAGGAGTTGCATAAAGAGGGTGATGAGTGACTATAAAACGGTGAACGACTTTCCTCGCACTTTCACATTCCCTAATTCCATATTTGCACACTTTTGGCCCTGGTCCAAAAGTGAGGAGTTGCATAAAGAGGGTGATGGGTGACTATAAAACGGTGAACGACTTTCCTCGCACTTTCACATTCCCTAATTCCATATTTGCACACTTTTGGCCCTGGTCCAAAAGTGAGGAGTTGCATAAAGAGGGTGATGGGTGACTATAAAACGGTGAACGACTTTCCTCGCACTTTCACATTCCCTAATTCCATATTTGCACACTTTTGGCCCTGGTCCAAAAGTGAGGAGTTGCATAAAGAGGGTGATGGGTGACTATAAAACGGTGAACGACTTTCCTCGCACTTTCACATTCCCTAATTCCATATTTGCACACTTTTGGCCCTGGTCCAAAAGTGAGGAGTTGCATAAAGAGGGTGATGGGTGACTATAAAACGGTGAACGACTTTCCTCGCACTTTCACATTCCCTAATTCCATATTTGCACACTTTTGGCCCTGGTCCAAAAGTGAGGAGTTGCATAAAGAGGGTGATGGGTGACTATAAAACGGTGAACGACTTTCCTCGCACTTTCACATTCCCTAATTCCATATTTGCACACTTTTGGCCCTGGTCCAAAAGTGAGGAGTTGCATAAAGAGGGTGATGGGTGACTATAAAACGGTGAACGACTTTCCTCACACTTTCACATTCCCTAATTCCATATTTGCACACTTTTGGCCCTGGTCCAAAAGTGAGGAGTTGCAGAAAGAGGGTGATGGGTGACTATAAAACGGTGAACGACTTTCCTCGCACTTTCACATTCCCTAATTCCATATTTGCACACTTTTGGCCCTGGTCCAAAAGTGAGGAGTTGCATAAAGAGGGTGATGGGTGACTATAAAACGGTGAACGACTTTCCTCGCACTTTCACATTCCCTAATTCCATATTTGCACACTTTTGGCCCTGGTCCAAAAGTGAGGAGTTGCATAAAGAGGGTGATGGGTGACTATAAAACGGTGAACGACTTTCCTCGCACTTTCACATTCCCTAATTCCATATTTGCACACTTTTGGCCCTGGTCCAAAAGTGAGGAGTTGCATAAAGAGGGTGATGGGTGACTATAAAACGGTGAACGACTTTCCTCGCACTTTAACATCGATACCTTCATTTCAATTTCCATTACTCGGTCCAGCTAGTTAGTTACAGCGGTGGCTTCGCCTAATTTTTTATTATTAGACCGCTAGAATAATTAACAAGGAAATGAAAAAGGAGGGAAAGAGCCCAAGCTCCTTAATACGGATAGATGAAGCAACCAGGAAAATAGAACACCTTTAGCTTTCCACAGTTCCGGATTCTATTTTCTCTTCTACTCCTTCATACTTGTACGTAACAGGATGACTCAAGAAGGGCCCTTCCTCTTGTTAATCTTATCCCAAGGGAAGTAATCTTCGCATGCTGGTTCTGTGTCCTACTCCGAAGGAGGTGAAAGCACCGGTAAAAGTTCGTGGGTGGCAACACTGCATTATAGCGGGAAACAGGAGAAGAAATAAAACGAGGGATAAAGAAGAGTATAAATAAGTAAATATAGCGTTTTTACAGAAGTTGCGAAAATTTAAGTGAAAGTCGGCTCTGTGAAATATACCAAGAGACCCTGGAAGAATGCATGGAAGAAAGACTCTCAAATTCTGAAATACGCACAAGTCCAAAAATCAGCTTCAAAAAGAAAAGCTACACAGACCTAAAAGAAAGACGTACGGTACGGTTTAATCTAGCTTGTAATCCTAGACCTTTGGAATTTACAAAATCAACCGGAGAAATATAATTTTCAAGCCTGATTCAATTGAATTTGCAGAAATTATCTGCACGTATAGGCAGCATCAATATTCTAAGGGATTTCTGAGAACAGAGTTTTGAACATGGAAATATGATTTAGAGATTTAATTAGCTAAATAGAAATTGATGGAGGGAGTAGGAGAAAGCGGAGAAAGTACGAAAATATTGAATGAAAGATTAGGATTTCATATATATATAAAGTGATATATAAAAAATATATTATTAGTGCGGTTGATGGGAGATGTAGGGAAAGCGGAAGGATGATTAGAGAGAGGAATTCAATAGAAGAATCATGGAAGAAATGAAGAAATCAGAATTTCCTAGACGAAATCCTCATTCATGTGGAAATATAGGGGCGGAGTAGTGCCTCGGCTTATGCAGCCAGGCTGAGTAGCTCTATACATTCAAGAGGGTCGATGGATTATTGAAAGCATGGCTGAATGAGGATGAGGAGGCCAAGAGGAAGAAAAAGCGGAGAAAGTTGGGTTATCCTTGGGAAGGTGGGGTAATAGAAAGATGAAAGATTCTTTGGGTTTCGCGGATGATTTCACCCGAGGAGGTGAGAATGGGTGGGGAAATTTTGGTGACGTTGATGGAGATCATTAGGATGATTATCTTTTGTAAGAGCAGCGGGGCGATAATAAGAGCTGAGTAGATAAATTTGGGACATGTTTAATGAGATGGATTGAGATTCAGGAGGCGGAAAATTTGATATGGATAAATTCAAGTAAATGAGGATAGGAGCTAGTGGAAGGTGTTGGAGAAGAACGCAGAGGAGAAAGTAAGAGAGAGAAAGGAGCTAGAGCTGAAAGAAGTAAGATAGATGGGTTGGAGGTGATGGAGAAAGTGTATTACATCTTCAGATTCCATAGAATGATGACAAGGACCAAAGAGCATGAAATATTCAAGTGTTACGTTGTTACGCAAGGAAGTGTAGGAGAAAGGGAGGTGTGTCAAGAGCAGAGGAGAAAACTGAGTAGATTTCGGTAATTAAGCGTAAAGTTTTCCAGACTTAAGTACCTGCGGCGGAATGATTAAATATGAAACTAAGTTGACCGATTCAGAAGTTTGGAGCATGGGGTAAAAGGAGCGTGGGGAGCTGGGTTAGCGGGTAAATTAAGGCGGTGAAAGTTACAAGGCACATGGCTGATTACTCGTTGGCACAGCGTATATAGGAGAAACCGAGGGGGCGGAATAAACTAAAAAGTGTGGAGGAAGCACGGTGAAAGTCCAGGACTTCATTCCTCTAGGGTTTCATCTTCTTCGTCAAAAACCGTAAGAATAAAGATTGATGAAGTGTTAATAGGAATTAAGCGATTTTAGGATTTGAGTAAAGAAGATGAGAAGATGATGTTACGGAGGAAGGGGCGAAGATGAGATGCGTTTAGGTTTGAGGAGGATGGAAACCACAGTTTGCGGATGGTTTTAATAAGGGACAAGTTTTCCCTGAGATTGGTGTCAGTGGTCGCTGACTATGGCTAGAATGGAGAAAGTTACAAGTGGAATAAGGTGCTTGTTACTTACTTAGCGCATAGAAAAGACTGGTGGGAGAAAGTAGAGAAAGCAAAAGTTTTCGACCTGGAAAGTTGCCAAGGCGTGGAAAGAATTGTGTAGAGGAGGAGGGATGGCAGACTTGGAGGAGAAAGCATAGAAGAAAAGTGGGATGAGGATAGATTGATTGGGAATAATAAAAGTGGGGGAGGAATAAGTTGGCTCTGTTGAGTGAGAGGAGGCGGGATAAACTAAATTGTAGAATGATACTGAATACTTTAGTCTACTTCTCCTCGGGGAGCTGAATGAGATTCACACTGCTATATTGTATACATTGTGGTGCACATCAAGGACGGAGGGGGGGGGGGCTATCTGCGTATACTGCCTCGTGAAGCTTTCTCGATAGCAGTAGTTTAGAAGAAGAGAAATTGACTCCATGAAAAGGTTGGCGGGTTTTACGTGACTAAAATGGAGATGTTTAGTATAGAATGATCCGAATTCGGCAAAGAAAGAGCCGGATAACAAGCCAGAGGAAAAGTTAGAAGAGAGGATATTGTGTATTCCGGGAGCGAGTGCGTAACGTTTAAGCAAAAGTGAGGAGGATAAGCCGTGTAGAGGTTCAACGTTGGAGAAAGCTGGAGAAAGGAGTTTTAAGGGAGGTGAAGGTGAAGTGTCGGCTAAAGAACTTTGACCAAATTCAAGGGAGGATGGGCATGAGTGAAAAATTGTTAACCAATTTAACAGGATATGGCCTCTACGTGTTGGGAATTGGGTGGACACTTGTTTTGTGGATGGATTTTCAGGAGTCGATATTTTCATTGGATTTTAAAAGAAGAGAAAAATGAAAACTAAGAGAGCTGTAGACGGGACAGATGGGCTAAAGTTGAGGGAAACTGTATCCAGGAGTAGCTTAAAGCCGAGAGTGAAAGTCGGGAAACATAAAGTGGGAAATCTCAAGAGAAAGCAGTGGGGGACAAGGGAAGAGAGAAACTGCAACTTTGACAAGTAAAAAATTACAGAGGGCCGCATGTGGCTTCTGAAATGATAAGAGAAAGTAAATGTTCAGTTGTCCTTAAATATTGTTGCAAAAGTAGGATTGGAAGAAGAGGGTAAACGACAGAAAATCTGTCTGGAACTTGCAAGGCTTGTGTGACTTGATGTGAGAAGCTGTGGAGCTGAGCTGGTGGATGCAGTGGGAAAACAGTGGGAAAGAAGATGAGGGAAGATGGGTTTTCCTCTCATCTTCCGTTTGTTGGAGAAAGCAATTTGAAACGTGGGCGAGAAGAGAAAGGCGGTGGTTTACCAGAGAAAGCATTGATACATTTTAGAGGGTGTCCGACAGGGTGCTCGGTCTATTAATGGTAACGAGAAAAGAAATTTAAATGATTTATTGCAAGGGGGGCTCAGTGGCGTAGGATAGAGTAAGGATGATTGTAATGGGAGGGAATTGGATCGGAGGAATGGGAGTGCGTGGCGGGTATGTGGTTGGAGAAAGTCGGAGAAAGCTTTGAGCCCTGCGTTTCTCTCTCTCCCTCCTTCCCTTCCTCCATACACACTGGAGCTGTCAGGATTTGGAGGGAAAGAGGAATATTTATTTTGGCGAAAGCTCATGAATTTCAATTATTGTACGGATGATGATTCCTTGTATTTGAATATGAAAAATTAGGACTGGGGAAACTTGATTGGATGGGAAGGCGGGATAGAAGGGTGTTCCGGCTTATATACATGCCGTATGCACTGCCTTGACAATTCAAACAAAGCAAAAGAGCGGGCATACTTTCTCTCTTTTCGTACATTCTGAGTCCACGCATAGCTAATGTATCTAAGAAAAATCCCCTGTTTTGGATGGCGGGAATGGAAAACACGTAGCTTTTCTCAAGTAAAGAAATTCGGCCAGAGTAGTGTCGCGGGGATTGTGTTTGTCTGTGTACGTAATTTAATTGGGTGCTAATAAATCATGAGTTGTGTTCACACCTTGCTTGAAAACTAATAATTTAGATCTGTTTTACCCCTGGGTGGTGGATTTATCCTCCTCCTTTATGTGCCTCCATGTACTGCTCTTCAAATACAAATTCTCCGAGAGAGAATAATTGATAAATAGCCGGAGGAGAGAGTGGTAAAGCCCGGAGAGAAAATTTCAATTTGAAAAACATTGGATTCTCTGTTCTCGTCGTTGAAATTCAACGGTTGAATACATACGATGTGCGTACAACCACGACGGGCTTTCTCCGGCCATTTTCATGTGGACTTGTAGCAGCAAGTTGAATGAGGCGGGAATTTCATAAGGTGGATTATAATAGCTCAGTCGCGTTAAGCAAGATGGATGATGGAGAGTATGGAGCCGGAGGACTGGAATTATTATAAATATGAATGGTTTTGATGAAGAGGAATAATGTTTTGAATAAATTGAAAATTTCTCAATATTCATCACAATATTGTAACTCAAAGAGTGCCTTTCTCTGTGTTAACTTTACAGGTTGTACCGTCGTCCGGATAAGTCGGCGGGATGGTTGGAAAGCGGGACTACAGGCGGTGGGAATATTCGGATGAGACGGAAATTAGCGCAGAAGAACAACTCTCCCTGGAAGATCATGAACAACACAATGATGATCTCATGCATTCCAGCACGAGCACCACAACCACTTTCTCCCAACCAAGCCTCCTCATAAGTACTTGTCGGACTCATCATGGGAAACGCCTCGGGAAAATCACAACCATCAAAGGCAAAGTAAGTCAAAGAGGAAATTATTAAACCATATGCTCAAAACATACATTCCCCTCCCTCCCAACTCCATAAACAAGCCAAGGAAAGCTACCTGCTGAAATACCACTTTAATCTCTATGATGAATAGGAGGAAAAGTGAGTGCATAGTCCCACTGACTTTCACCAGCCAAGCTATATAGGGTTTTGCGAAATTACACAGCCGTGTGCCACAATGAAAACCAAGAGGGATTCGGAGATTTACTTGCTCAAGGATAAAAGCTTGAATGAAGGCTCAAGGTTGTATGCATCCAAGCTGGAAATTGTTTTTGCAAAACGAGTTTTATCAAGCCAGAATAAAGTGATCCAGTCCGGTGAAGCGATGAGACTACTCTTCCCCCGTACATGCATGTAAAACTAACCGCTACTTTCACGAGGAAGGGCGAAACACATCAAGTTTTACGGACTTGCAACATGCAGATACGACCACGTAAGAAGTATTAGTGCATCCTCCACAGAGATAGGTGAAGAGAAGAGTTAAAAGGAATGAGACCAAGAGGGATACAGCTTGATTGAACGGGGAATTAAAGCTGACGCAAGGGAATTCATGATAGGGGGCTACACTATACATATGTAAGTGGATTTGAACGCAGTTTAAACTCTCATTATTATGTAACCGGATTCCTACCCTATGGTGGCTAGGTGAGAATAAGTTAGCCGTTACAGTATGCAGATTTGATGATCAGTGAAATCAGTGTAAAGATCGGGTTAAGCGCGAATATTCGCAATAGCGGGTCGTGATCAAGTATTCCGGGTTGGTATAGCTGAGCGAGTTAGCAGCTACATGTGTATTATGCAATTATTGACTATTACTATGCTAGGAACGGTGAACATTGAAAATAGAAATTTGAATTTAAAAATTTAATTCAAAAATTTAATTCGAAAATTTAAATATTCAAACTTAAATTTTTAAATACAAATTTTTAAATTTCGAGGTATTCCGTGTAACTTTACGGAGGAGCATAACTAATACACTTCAATTTCTAGTGTAATGCGCATGGAGTTCTGAATTGTTGCCGCGAGTTTGGATCGATGGACAATACTCGACTGATCCAAATTCCAGTCCCAATCTTTTCAAGTTAAACAATATTTAGTTTTCTCACTTAGCTGCACACTACACATCAGATGAGCGTAAATGCTAATGTCAAATGGGAAGGTGAAAACTCGGGAAGTAATTAATGAAACTGCAGGTAGCATCGACCGAGAGGGTTCATTAGTTCATAGTCTATGGACGTAAGATGAAAAGATAATTTTCTAATTACTCCAAATAAAGGTCAACAAACTGCAAATATTTCCTAAATTATGGTGGTAGGTTAGTAGCTATAACTTACCCTCGAAGACTACAGCTATAGTGTGAGAAGGAGTATCTCTACCAACGAAGCTAACATCGGCGTCCGGAAACCAAAGAAGCAATACCGAAACTGATCAAGCATGATGAACGTTTAGATCCGGCGAATTAGTAGGAATTAGGGTTTAATAAAAGGGAGGAGAACATACCGTGTAGTCCACGCTAGCGTCTTCTGTTTGAACACTCTCGCGCGCTCCTTTCAACCCATCACGTACTCCGATTCGTCCCGTCAGCCTATCGCAGCACAGCACTGATCTCTCGCTGTTGCTGCGAGCGCGAGGAAAAGATGGATTTCTGCCTTTCTTCGATCGTTACCCGGCTCTCAGGCGTCGTAGCGTAAAGCAGTTTGTATTTCTGCATAGCTCAGACTTTTGTCTCTCTTTTATACTGAGTTTCATGTCCATAGGTCAAATGGTGCAGCCGCTGCAGCGCTTGAGGTCAACTCAGTCAGAAAAAAGGAATTTTTTTACTATAAGCGTTGCAGCGTCCACAAAAATTGTCATACGGACTTGATACTTAGTACAACACAGGGAGACAAGCCTCAGCTATTCAGCAATGCAAATTTCATCACGCTATGAGGATGCTGAGCCGAACAATGATCGATTGAAAGGGCCAAAGTTTTGAGTTTTCCTTGCCACGGACGCTACCTTGGACCATACGGTATATAATGGTTGGAATAATTGCCTCTCGGTCTCGGCCTTGTACAAGCGGGTGGAGGGCTGATTAACACATGAGATTACTTTCACCCAGGGAAGCCTATTCAAGTCCTATTGTTTTTCCACATGGAAACGTTGGATGAACCCGGCGAACGGAAGATGATGATCATTTTCAGTAGATGAAACAGATATAAAGTAGGTCAGACAGCGTGTGGCAGGCTGACATGATATAAAAGGTCCAGGAGGAAGATTTACTGGTGGCTCATTGCGGGGAATTCGATGTGATATTGGTTGCACACTTTTCAATACGATCTTGAATATAAAGAGGTGAGCGTGCAAGACCCGGGTTTTCTAAAAGGCTATTCTCGTAGAATCCGGGTATAATTGCAGCAAGCTAGACACAACATGTTGAATCTACAAGCGAACGACAGAAAGAATAGCCAAGAGTGGCAGGCATTGTATCTTCGAAATTCAGCACAATATCTTGTGAAGAAATGTAGCCAAGGGTTCGACTAACTCAGTTAAACATGTAAAAGCATGTAGTAGTAACAGAAACTGGTTGAATATTGGAAACATGGGCGAAGAAATAGCAGATCACAGGCACTAGGAAAACGTGGAAGGAAGCTTCTGTCCGAGCCGGGTAGGACGACAAGAGTTGGCGAGTATTTTACAGATATGAGAAAATTTTAGAGGCGGGTAGTAAAAGCGGGCTAAAGGCTGACAAGGGTGAAGAAGAAATAAGAAGAAAGGGTGGGAATTGAATGAAATAGAGATTGTCAGAGATGCGATAAATACGGGTTTAGTGGCAGTTGAGAGAATCGGTTATGGAAAAGACAAGAGAAGCGGGCGGGCGGGCGGGTGAAAGTTGAAAGGGCTGTATGCGAGCTACTGGGCCCTATCCTGGAATGGTCCGAAGAAGCAAGTTGAGCGTGTTTTTCGGATGTAAAATCCGTTCTCCTGGTCCTGAGTGAAATAGTAGAGGAAAATTTAACGGGCATTACTGAATGATAATGAGGACTGCCTTGCCCGGTTATGGGCGGACCTTGAAGTATGCAAAGTTTAAAGCGAAAGAGAAAGTTATTAGAGTACATAGATAGGCGTGTCTTTTAGAGCTGTAATATGTATGCATGCTTTGGGTTGAGAGCAGAAAGCGCAGAGGAATGGTTTTCGGCGTGTAAGACCCGGATCGGACGGTGGCGGGTTTTCGGGTAACTGGTGCTGGCTGGTGGTGGTCGCACGGCTGGCTGGTTGATGGGAAGTGGAGAAAGTATCGATAAATTTGGTCATGTATGTTATATCTATGGATCCCAGGGGTGCTTTATATCTTTTGTTCTTTTTTCTCTGTAGGTACAACTACTGAGTCTTTCAGCTGGAGTCTTGTTAGTGGGATTTATCGCGGGCTTTGCCATCGGTGTTAGAAATAAGGCATCTCCTCTTCAGGGGAGTAGAACCCCGGGAAAACTTTTACTCCCACCAACTCCATCCCCACCCGCACCGCATCCGTCCCTTCTTCCACCTCTCTCTTGGCCTTCGTCCTCATCATCCCATGAAGTTAACGATTCATCTTTTCAAAAACTTGTGGGTCAAATCACCGCGGAGAACATTCGAAGAAACCTAAAGTAAGTAATTCCCCGTAACACGACTATTTGTAAGGAAGGACCGCCCCGCCGCTCCCGCTTATCTCGCCAATGGAGAAAGTATGAGGTTGTTTTAAATCTACGTGCTATACGCAACGGGGAATGAGGCCCACCTTCATATCCTATTGATCCTTCGAACATGTAATTTTCCTTTATGCTTATTTCTCCGTCAAGGTATTCGTGGCTGGTGGTGAAAGAAATGCGGGAATAGGAAATAGGGTGGATGCGGGGATTTGAAAGAAAGTGTTTGGCATTAGAGGCTGCTGCTGGAGAAAGCAAGGGAGAAGGAGGCAGAGAAAGTAGACAACCTGAGGGAAAGAATAAAGAAAACTGGTAATGCCAAATGGGAATGCAAGCCAGGGCTTAACCTTAACTGCATTCCTCTAATGCAATAGAAATGAATGGAAAGCCAAAATTGCTATGGCTTAGTCAACGCTTAGTTTTCACCCTTATCCTCCCTCCGCTAGCATTACCCAGAATTATCCTCCCTAATGGAATGATCAAGGATTCGGAACAGGAATAATCTTAAATGTAACTACAGATTGAATGCGAAAGCGGATGGGAGTATTACAAAATATAGGAAGACCGCCGGGAAAATGCGGAAAAAAACCTGGAAAATGCGAACTCTCCTAGAAAAACTCAAGTTCCTGGAAATTGCAAATTTTTAGGAAATAGCTTTGCAAATGATTCTTAAATTTTTTGAAGCGAGATTGAAATTGGAAACAACGGCAGAAGGGATGGAATATTTAAAACTAACTTGTAGAGAATTGAGTGTTGGAAAGTTGTTAAGTGGAAAAGGTGATGGGAAATGCAAACATGACTGTAGAAAATTCTTCAATTTAAGACACCAAGGGAGAAAACTTGTGATACGAAGAAATACTCCACGTGGAGCAGATGTAAGTCAAAGACATTTATACAGAAGGAGTAGAAAGTTGTAACAAGTAACAAGTGCAGTATGCAGAAGAGACGCAGTCAAGAAGGTAGAGAGTAGAGTACAGCAGCACAATCCAGAGACTAAGACATCCTGATAACGTTGGAGAAAGTTTTAATGTGAGCATAGATTTATTGATAGAACGCATGAGAGCAGAAGAAGACACGGTGAAAGTTTTGGAAATGCAGATTGCATCAGTGAAGAAGCACATTGGATGCAACTTCAGCTACAGCTAGTGAAAAGTAGATAGTTCAACGAACAAATTGTAGTTTTGAATTGAACGATTAAACGAATGCAAGAAAACCCAAATAGAAAACGTCTACCCTACGAAAAAAAGTTTGCAACAAGATGGAAAATCTTGTAGCTAAAGCAGATTAGCAAGTTTGGCAGTTGCCAACACCGGCAGAGGGTAGTTTGGCAGACGATTGATGGAAGCTTGCAGCTGAGTACCGGAGAAAGCATGTGTCATATGGATGAAACGAATATAGATTGCATACGCTTTGGTTCAAGAGAAATATGAGACAGGCAGTTTTTTTTCAGCGTTTCCGTAGTTACGTATTCTATTGACACAAATAGAAACCAAATGGCAAGATTCTGGAATAATTCATACAAAACAAAAGAATTTTCATAATTTCCAGTCTCCAAATATTCGCAATGAGCATTGAGCCAAACTCACTGGGCATTGTAAATGGCTCTACAGTTGCTTTACCTTTATGTATTGTGAGAACTGACAAAACCTAGGCGTTTAGCTAAAAGCTGATAAATTCCCGGAAAGACGTTAGCTTAAAAAGCTATGAAACTCTATTACGTAAAATACTCAGCTAAAACATTACAGAAATGCATGTGTGCCAGAATCCGCCTACGAAGCTACATGCTTTCTTCAATACGTCTTATGCAACTTTCTCTTTCCAACTTTCCCTAAAATATTCCAAGAGAAAGAAGCGCCAAGGATGAGAAGTAAAGATCGCTCCTGTTTAGATTTTGTGTCGGAGAAACCAGTTGTGTTTTATTCCATTTTTTATGTACAATCTGTTCTGGATCCTACCTTTAAGAGGGAAAGATAAAATGTTGATGGTTGCTATTTAGGTGATTTGTAGGAGCTTTTCATAGGATGGAGGGAAAGCTATAAATTTTCATGACGTGAGCTACCGTTAAAGAAAATTAGCCAATTTTTTGCATGCGATACAGCAAGGTTTGCAAAATCGTGTAACAAATCCTTAGACGCTAGAGGAAAAAAACCTCTCAGGATTTGCAAAAGTGGAGGGTACTACCTACTTTAATAAGAAAGGTTTTTTTAAACTTCTATTACCAGCTGTGCCGCTAAACAGCGAGCAGACCATGAATTACACAATAAGGCTTTGAATTAGATTAAGGCGAAATATGGCACAGCTACATAGTAATAACTTAGAAGGAAATCCGTCTGAGGAAGTTTAAATTAAATGAAAATATTTCGCGCCAATTAAAAGGAGAACGGCACCGAGGATGATCATATAAATCGTTTGCTTCATGTTCTCCAGCCACATTTTATTTTTCAAACTTCCCGCGGATTTTTGAAACGCTTCTGCACCTTCATGAAGGGTATCTGCCCGCTGTTCCAGCTCACTGAGCTTTGAATCTCGTTCCAGTATCTTCTCCACGTTTGTCTTCATGATATCGATAACTTCGTCGACTTGATATTGGGTAACCATGAGATTGTGAGAGGCTGCCTTTTGCTGAAACGTTTTAGGTCCACCCACAATCTCTTCCTCCTCTTCCCCATTTCCTCCTTCTCCTCCTTCCTTGCTTTGATCCTGGGTAGCCGATCCGGATGGATCAGAGCCTGATGCCTGCTCTTGATCAATGTCTATGTGCACATCTTGCCCGGATGAAGAAGATCTGGGAGGGGGAAGGGCGGACCCGGGAGCCGTAGAAGCCACAGCACCTGTTGTTGCCCCAGGAGCCGAAGAACCTGCTGCTGCTGGCCCCGCGGAAGCCATTCCGATTTGATTTGCGATAGCCGGATTTTCTTGTCACTATTAATTTGATAAAATTAAGACAAATGTGTTGAGCAACAGGGGTAATATTCTGCACAAATCCCAGCAGCAAGCAACAACGCCACTTTACTCTCCAAGTCAGCTAAAGCGCTATAAGCCTCTCAAAATGAAGAAAGAAGAGAGAGAAAATTGATACACTTTAGCAGAGAAGTTGTGCAACCCAGCAAACAACGTTCTATATATGAGATTGTATTACACCAGATAAGCCTTGCGTAAGGGTTATTGAATGCTAGGCTACAAGATGGAAATAATGGAAGGAAATCCCAGAGGTTTTGCTTACAATTTAGGAAATCCGATAAGAAAAGACGAAAAGCTTCCTTTCCTATTACCCAAGCCGACAGTCTGGACGGATATATGATAAGATCAGAGAAAACCCGAGAGGAGAAAGCAAGGGGACGGTTGATCCATGAATGAAAAGAGAAGGCATCAAAAATACTCCTCCGAGAAAGTAGGAGAGGGATAGGAGAAACGGATGAGGTGGGTAATGTAGTTTTTGCAAATACGATTTGCCATCAAAACTATCTGCGCCAAAGACTGCACTGTCTTCGGAAGTTCCAGAATGCATTTTTATAAAACAGAGAATCTGCGGAGAACAGGGGGATGATGCCAAAATGTGAATTATGTAAAAGAATCAAGGATTGAGCGGAAGAGAATGTTTAACGTTTTTATGGAAAGTACTTGGCTTGGAGTTTGGGATGAAGGGAAATTATGCAAGCAAACTGGAAGAGACGAAATCCTGCTAAGGTTTTGCTTACATGTATAGAGTCGCGGTTGTTGCCAAAATATATAGGTCAGCTTGTATTAGTGGTGAAACTATATACGGTCCATGGATGGTTGCAGAGCAGAAGGAACCCAAGGAGCAACACCGTGGAATGCAGAGGGCTCCTGAGCTCCTGGAATAAGTATCAAGAAGCGAATTGCATAGCCGGTGAAAGCAGTGAAAGCACTGCTGGAAGCAGATTTTCTTGGATTTGTTGGAAGGATGCTGGAATAGTGAGGGGAGAAGGACGCAGAGCGTGAGACTAAAGCTAAAGTGGAGAAGGATGTGTGCTGGAAGAGAATCAAGAATACCGAGACAGAAGAGAAAGTCAAAGTCAAAGGTTGCTAGAAATTCCATCTTTTGCGAATAGCTTCTTGTTTTCGGAAATTGGAAAATCTGGTTACGATAGGGAAGCGAAAGGGGAAGAGAAAGCTATGAAAAATCAATGGTCGGGAGGAGAGTAGCTGTAGGAGAAAGTAGAATACTCAAATCAGAACAGAGCACTTCGATTAGCATGAAGGGGGAACGTGGGAGGGTGTGCGAATTTGATGATGATGAATAAACAATTTTGTAGGAGGAACGGTAGTAAAATTGAATATGGAATAACCAAGAAAGCTTGAAAAGCGGAAGTGGTTCTGAGGCCTAGCTTGGTCCGAGTGTTTAGACAAGGGAAAAGCTTTCACCTTTCTCCTATTTCTAAGCTTTTTGATTGCTTATGCGGCGGAGGATTCGGTACAAGAAAGGAGGCGGTGGATTGCATAATGTTCTGCTTCCCACTAAATTGTAAATGTTTTTGTGATGCAGGAGAATGAGCCAAGAAGTTCATATGCCGGGAACTACAGAGGGCCGATCAATGGGAATGGCCATTCGTGATCTTTGGAGAAGCTATGGATTGTCGGTCCGGGTGGAACAACACAAAACCGTTCTCACAAGGTTAATTAATATTCATTCCAAATCCTGTATTCATCTATTCCATTTCCTATCAAGCAACATAAGCGCGCAAAGAGGTAATCCCAAAATTTCAAAACGGGTACAAAAAGCACAACGACGTTACGCAGTACATTAAGTGAAGAACACAATCGAATACTCAACTAGGCACAACGAAGGGTGGAACGGGAGATTTCCAAAGCTCGAGTGAGCCGACTACATGCTTCATGCACCAGAAATATGCGGAATGACGCACGAAATGTAAATTCTAAGTATGTAGAAGAAAAACATGTTTTTCTCGCTTTATGAATTTTTGTTTAGCTTGAAAACTGAATGAAAATAGTTGCATGCATGTAGAAATCATTTGTATGCAGGGGACTTACATTATTTTCAGTTTTTTTTTGAAAATACGTTCAAAAGTCTTTGCAAAGATTAAATGAAAATATGTGGAAGGTGAAGGGTGAAAGTGGAGAAAGTACATTTCTGGAGAATTTTGTTAATGGAAAGCTGAGAAAATATTTTTTGGCGCCGAAGGCATAAAAAACTGCCGATAATACATAATTCTTATAAAAATATGACATACCACTGAAACGACCATACGGATCATGTGAATGTACAGAGAAAACTTTCTCCGCCGCAAGGTGTGGGTCTAAAAACTTTCTCCTTAAACCTTTTATTGTATGGATGCATTTAAATGCAGCGCGTATTCAGCTCATAGTGCATGAATGCATGCGGCCGGGCTTTCCCGGTTAGAATACGAAATTAAGATGCTGCATCAAATCTTGAAATTGAGCTATTACGCATACATGTTAGAGTAATGGAGAGGCTTTGAGAACTCATAAAGAAGCGGAGCTGGAACAAGAAAAACGTTTCGAATTCCTCATCAAACATGTACAGTTTTTACAGGGTCAGCACCTAAAATTCAAGCATTTACCAGGGAGCATATGGATTCCCCCAAATATGTGGATAACTGAGGTAAAGAGCCGGAGAAAGTTGCCGTTTTTATAGTTTGAGAACACATGCTGTAACGCTGGTCCTTTCTGTATGTGGCTGAGGTCGTAGATACCGAAATCTAGACACATCATAAAGAGGGACGGAAATAGGATTTTCTACAAATCCCACATCTTTGGCACGTCAAAGACACGGATGAGGGAAAATTCAAAGAATTCTTCCAAACATTCTGCGGTTTTTGAACACGCGGCCGGATCAGGGAGGATGCTACCCCGGAGGGGCAAATCTTTGAATGGGTCGAGGCCAGGCAAACTGGAGAAAGGAAAATGCGTAGGGGCAGAGGAGGAAATGGATGAATTATGGTGATGGGTACTTGAGAAGAGACGGGAAGGATTTTAGCATATATTTTCGGCACGTGTCCGCCAGCCTTTTAACAAAAACCGAGGGGATTTGTTTGAAAATTTTAAGAATTTATAGGGAAACTTGCAGCAGAGAAATACACATTAGGATTGGGGATGTGGAAGAGAACAATTGAAATCTTGAAGCAGAAAAGGAAGTAGGGGTGCGGTGGAAGGAGTAGTGGTGGAGAAAGCCCATAGAGAAAGCGTTGGAGGACCGCACACACGGGGTTTATTTGTAAATAAAAGTGGGGGGCAGTTGGTTGAGGAGCCTATAGAGAATTGAAGAGAATAAAGAGCGGACGTAGGAGAAGAGAGTTGACTTGCAATTTATTTATGTCCCCCTACTTGTATAAGACTGCTCAGTACTTTCACTCCAAGGCATGGCGCTTTAAGCTGTAGAGTAGACGGGAGAAAGTTGAATTGTTCAAGAGAGGAATTGGCCGGGGTGGGTGTAGCAGGAAAGTATTTCGTTGTGGTCTGCGTCTCCTTCCAGTCTCACTCGAGGCTCTTGTTCATGGGCTGCAAGTAATCCAGTGAGAGTGACATTGAGATGGGGGATTTTCTTTTTGAACTGTGTGGTGAAATGTGCGGATTTGTGGATTTTGTTCCGGTTAAAATTTCATTGACTTGTTTAAGAGGAAAAGGAAGTGGGGGTGAGAGAGAGGATTTACAAAAGGAGTAAGTGTATGTGTGTGTGTGGATCATGGTTTGGAAAAATGCGAGTAAGAAAAGAAAACCTTTTGAGACTGTAGAAATTTAATACTGGAAGAAATAGTAATGCCGGAAACTAAAAGAATGAGAGAAAATAGTATTCCGGACGTTGGAATGGACATAGTTGAGTTGGGTCAGTCCAAGAAAGCCGAGTGGAGAAAGGAGGAAGCTGAAAGAGAAAGTACAGCATCTTGAGAAGATTAGTTGGCTCATTGAGCTTAACCGTTGTATGGAAATGGAAGGAGGTTTTATGTGAACACAGGATTCAGAATGATAATGGAAGATTTGATTATGGCCAATGACTGGACACTGGACATGAGGAAAAGTTGAAACTCAGCCAGAGAAAGTTATACTATTATTAGATTATACCATGTTCCTTGATGGAGCCACTCGAGTGCTTTCTCCACTTTCTCCGCTCATTCTTCTACTCAACAGAGTTTTCCTTTTTACCCAAGGTTGGTCAGCTTTCTAGAACAATGAAGCACTTTCACTCACCTACCACATATGGCTGGTGCCAACAAGTCTAAAGACAATGCAGTAGTAGATCAGTTGGTCAGTAACAAGGAAGTTGTGGGCCTGGACAAAAAATAAAAGTTCTCAGAAGTAGTGCATTTTCGACGGAAAAAAGGCAAACAGACTCCGGAAGAAACACATGCACATGACAAAATATATATTTTACGTGAACTGGACCATTTCTTCCTCACTGAAGATTTTTTAAAAAGCCAAACCATGTTGACTCTTTATTTAAGCGCGTATAAAATCCTGTGCATCATGCTCTAAAAACTTTCCAAATCTCACAAATGATCTTTTCTTACTTTCTCCTTCTTTAGAACAACGGGGTTTAATTTTGTGGAAGCACTGGATGGAAACGGCTCATCCATGTATCGAAGCTCCCTCGTAGGAGACGACATAAACTTGCCTAACGCCCGCCCTTTTCTAGCCTTCTCGCCCCCTGCCGATTTCAATGGTAAGTACTGCAGTTTAATAAGCCAGAATATGTGTTTGCGGCTGAGTCAATTATACTAAAGAGTCCTACACCATACAGGGCATTATATTAGTACATTCAGGTTAAATCAAATGAAACTAGCAAATACCAATTACCTTCAGGTAGCATTTATTAAACACATGAATTTTCACAGGGTAACCAACATTATTGAACTATGTTCGTTTAAATTTGTTTGCAACCAGAAACGAATTTAAATTTCCCGCTGATTCCTTTATTAAAACACCTCATTTTGAACCTCCCGCTTAGCAATCCCCCCTTCAATTTTCACATTTCATGCTCATATGTAGCTTTGGAGGGAAAATGTAGATTTGATATTTTATTTCGTACAAGAAACTATTCTCAACTTAGCGAACAGGCCAACTGTGGTAAATATTATTTGCCGTGAAAGGCTCCAATTAAGTTGAGTCCCACCTACATGTACTCTAGGACCTCAGATTGACTATTTCTAAGGTATATAAGATGACGGCGTAAGTTTTGTGAGTAGAATCCCTTAAAGCAGAGCCTCCGAACGCCAGAGCTTGCTGTGACGGATGAAAGCTTTGAAGCAGTTATATATCCGCCATCGTTAGCAGAACTTTGATTTTTGGTTTCCTTCAACCTTCACTCTCATAGCACTTGTGTAATCAATCAATTTTACTGAAAAAACGTGTGAGCCAGAAGGCGTTTGACGGAAATAGGGCACTAAGGCAAACAAAGCGGGGCTGGAAGTGAAAGCCGAGAGGTGGTACCGCTAATTAACTGGAGAAAGTCGAGCATAGAATAATGATTGACTTTCTCTTGAAGAAACCATGAGAATGTGGGTTCACTCCGAATAGCTTTCACAAACAAAGTCCATTGTGGTTAGCCGTTAGTTAAGTAAAAGAAGAAACTACAAACCCTGCAGTGTTAGTGAAAAGGCGAGAAGGTATTACGAAAATTACGATGCATTCGTTCTGTGCAAACTAGTGTAATACAGAAGTAAAACTTGGGTGGAGAGTGGAGGGAGCGATATTGCAGCAAAAAGATAGAGAAAAATATACGAGCGTAGCTGGTTAGCTACCCGGTAGCTCAAATGCGGTTATAGCAGGAAAAGATAAATGTAGGGGCGAAAGTATTAAAGCTATAAAGTTTCAAGTTCTCATAGCAGGGTGATGCCGCAGGCCTAGCCGTTGTTCAAAATAGAATAGCTGACTTTTCCGTCAGCGTTATATAGTGTTTGCTAATTAAAAGTAAGCGATTGTACGGAACGCTATGCGGCTTGCGTCTATTGTGGCAAGTTTGAAAATTGAGAGAAAACTACAACAAAGTAATGCACAACTATTTGAGAAAAGGATACATTTTTGAATAGAATCTACAAGGGGAAGTGGAAAGGATTTTGGAGAAAGTACAATGAAAGTAAAATGGTTGAATTGATGAAAAAATATTTTCAAACATGACCCCGTCGCTTTCTGCAGTCCATACGAAACAGTAGGGTTTTATGTACACGAAACAGACTGCAATCCCAACAGGGTAAAGATGTATCTGAGAATGAATCTGAATAAAGAAACCAGAATCATATATTTTCATGGGATTCAGGCACTATGGAAGGCTGCAGAGAGGCCGGCAGAGAGGCCGGCAGAGAGGCCGTCGCCGGAAAAGAATACGTAGAAAGTGGTGAAAGTATAATGATGTTGTCTGGGTTGGTTCTCTTGTACTTATTGGCTCAGAGAAATAAAAAAGAATAAAGAAAGTAAGAAGGACGCCAAGTTTGAGCTCATTCTTTCAAGCCTGAGATAGCTGAGCTCGGACCAGCGGGAGAAAGTATGTAGAAGATGCCGAAAAAAAGAGAAAGTAGAAAAGAAAAGCGCGAGAAGGAAGAGGAGACGAGTGAAAGTAGAGTAAGTTGTTTTTGGAAGAGAAATGTTTAACTGGATTGGATTCCACAGGGACGCTTATTTATGGACACTATGGGACAGTGGAAGATTTCGAGTACTTGGAGGATATCCAAGTACCCTTGAATGGCTCAATAGCTCTGGTCCGATTTGGAGACACACATCCGTCAAAAATCGTAAGTTTTTACTTTCTCAAGCAGCTCCTTCATGGGCTGTATAATAGTAGTTTTAATGAGTTTCCCTTCCCATCATCTTCCGAGGGGTTACAATGGGTGGATAAAGTGTAAATATGTCCACTGCTTTCTCCTACTTTACTGCTTTCCCCAGAAACCTAGAGAAAGGGAAAGCAAGGGAGAAAGACAAGAAGCCACTAGAGCAAAAGAGAACACCAACTATGCACACGGCTTATTCCTTGTTTGTTGTCATGTTAGGTGCTGGAGAAAGCAATACAGAAGACACTCTCAATAGAGGAATGGTTTGATTAAACAAGATATATGCCATAACGCGATCCAGTGAAATTCAAGTACCTCTGTAGGGGAAGGGTATGAAGCATAAAGTGGAAGTAAGATGACACGAAAAAAGTACCAGATGTTAGACTGTACTCTGCTTGTATCTGGATGCTAATTTTTAGGACGAGAGAAGAAGACTAGGGAATCGAATTCCTTCAAGTAGAGGGACCAGATTGAGTGTAATTGCGGAAGGGAATTGAAATTGAGAGCGTTGGAGAAAGTGAGCCGTTGAGGGAAAAGAGATTTGAAAGGAATCATCCCTTGCTTGCTTTTCTTGTGTCACTGGGAAGCAGAGAGAAAGTCCGGAGAAAGCAGGGAATCGGTGAAAGCGGATATCTCGAAATAGGTTGAAAAGTTCTAGTTCCAGGTAGTGGAAGAGAAGAGATGGAAAGCTAAAGCTAGACAAGCGTCAACTGCTTTGATTTCTACAGAATTCGTCATGAGAGTCAGATAAATTCAGAAGAAAATTCTCCAAGAGTTCAAACAAGTGGAAGCACACAGGCATAGAAATTCAAAAAAAAGGTTTGTCTATTTTTAAAGGATTTAGGAAATAATCTTCCTACTCTCTCTCTCTCACTAAATAAGTTGCAGCATAAGAGACATGAATGATGCAAATCTGTCAACATGTGTTGCTTAATTCTTACAAAAGCTAGCTTTCACTTTGCCAGGGACGACTTTTAGAAAGTCTAAGGATCTTAAGCAAAAAGTCTGTGCATGAAGTCAAATGGCTACAGGAAGAGCAAGAAGAATTGTGAAATAGAGGAATTTAATTTTTCATGGAGAAAGTTAGTGTGATTGCGCTGAGATTTCCATAAACTTACAGATCTTCCAGAAATGAGCACAAGTTACAGTTGCATTTGAGCGCATGCAGGAATTATAGGATAACCTCAAAATCAAAGTGTTGACAGAAAATTAAATGCTGGAACTTCGGCTCAAGGTTTGCACGAGTTGAAGAAAATCCACCGTCTCGAACTTCTCGAGAACCAACAAGTATTCATATTACTGTGTGTTTCTTCGTAGTGAAACTAATTAATTATTTAATTTTTCAACCGTCTATGTGGTCTCCCTTGCTCCAGAAATACAAGTTAAGATGGAAGTTTAATTACGAGGATGACAAACAGTGACTAATTCTTCAGGGGTTGACTTTAATTGAAAATTCCAAGTATTTCCTTGAACCGTATGGCTTAACTCTGTGGTTTTAGGCGGCGACCGCATGGAAGTTTGGTATTGGTGGAATCGTGTTTTACCCGGATCCTGGAGATTTTGGGCCGGAAATGCCGTCTACTGCCATCCGCCGAACTTCTCTTCTCACACTTGGACAAATCCATGAATATCAAGTAAGTTGCCGAAATTATCACTGGAATTTTTGTAACATATTTTTAGTGGAATCCAGGCGAACAGATTCGAAACTAAGAGGAGAAATTAAGTGAAGCGAAAGCCGTAATCTATCTTTCTTGAGCGACAAACTTGTTGCGAGGAAGAGACTCCTTTTAAACTTTGCATGCGGCATGCGGGTAGGCGGGAACATAATTTTCTATTCATTCGAATGAGATTGAGTGAAGGACTGCAGAAGCAGAAACGCCGAGCTTTGGTTAGGAGGATTTTTTCCAGAAAATTCCTATCCAAAACATAAAGAAAATTCGACAGAATGAACAATTTTACAAGATAAAAAATTTTATCTACTGACATAGTAGGTTCTTTACATTCAAACTTGGTTGACTGCCAATTGAAATATATTTTAAATTTAATTCAGAGAACAGTTATGCCTACCGCCCGAAGAGTGTGAAATCTCTTGTGTCGGTCAATAGAGGGCGCAAAGAATTTCATAATGTTTGACCCCCACTTAACTCATGCCGATAATGATGATTAGAGAAAAAATAACAGTATTGCATATTGTTTTTTAAATATTGCTTACAAAATACATTATCAGCGTTGTGAAGTCGTAAAAATTAAATTTATTTAGAATTATGAGTCACGATGATTGCGAAAAAATACGTTGTATGAGACGAGGCTGAATCGATGTCTGATCAATAAATTATTATTATTAATTGGAAAAATTAGTAAATAAAATTAATCAATTGCAATATATCATTTCCAGAAACGAAAAGCAAAACTTACAATTCCGTGCCACTCCATTAGCGCCAATGATGCAGAGTACTTTTTCCGGTAAGAATAACTTTCTCTTTGCTGGCCGGATATTAGGCATCTGTAGTCTGTGTTCTAGCATTATGTTCACTGCTCTTGGGATTGGCGATGAAAAGAACATACAGAACTGAAAGAGCAGGGGAAGTGACTAGTTTGATTAGTTTAAATAAATACAAATAAGTAGTACATGATACAACATTTGGAATCATTTTGAGGTTCTTCAATAAAGAAAACAATTTCTATTTATGATTCGCTCACGTCCAACTTTAGAATGTGCTCTGGAAATAATTTAAAATCATCCTTGTTGAGAGTAAACTTGATGACTAGTTCTACCTTATCGAATGATCATAAATGGTTCTTTGTCTCGCCAAATGCATATTATATTGCGTTTTTATTGAGCATCGCATTACATGATTTTATGAACATAATTAGAACTATGTAGGAGAAAGCAAGTGAAAGTCGAGAAAAAGATACATTATTGGGAACAGGCATCTAATGCGTCTCTTTCTTTAAGAAACAATGACTTTACTTGAAATGTATCGGTAAATTGGAAAACAAAATCGGAAAAAAGTGTATCTTTACTCTGGATTGACCAGTTACTTTTTTGACTGATACTAGAAGGAAGAATTTAAAAAGTGCAATCAGACACTAGAGACATAAATGAATGATAATACTATTTACGATATGTTGATTTATGATGTTTTTTTCACAGGTTAATGATGCTGGGGGGTGGAGGGAAGACGCCGAAGGAATGGAAGGGCGGGCTTAACGTCGTGTACTCTTTAGGTGGTGTGCAGCAGGCTCATCTCCGTCTCTTTAATGAGCCAAAGAGCAGTTCCATTTACAATGTGGTCGCGGCCATTCCAGGTGCCTGGGAGTCGGACAGGTGAGAAGTTTGTTTAAATTTACCAAGTTTCAGACTGCAGTTTCTAAAAGAAATATCCCTTTGCAAAGAGCACATGATATGGCCAGAGCTCCAGAGGAAGGAGTGAATGATATCCGATAGAACAAGAAGCATTTGAGTCGAGTAGCCATGTTCAGAAGAAATGCACTTGGGCATGCTGGAAAGAAATGTATTTTCTCTCACATTACTCACAATCAGACGCCAGGATGGACGCGGGAATTTAAGGGCCTGCTTTTAAGCGGAGAAAGCACGCGAAGGAGTGCAGTAGAAGAGTAATCAAAGGAATCCCTTAGTTTCTCGTACGCTATGTAAAACCTTGTATATGGTTCCAGGATAAAGAGCGGGAACGATTACCGAATGTAAAAATGAGGATGCTTAGCGGAAGAGAAAGTGGAAAAGAAAGTAGAGAAATAGTTGAGTGAGACAGGAAAAGAATAGAATATATAGGCACCCGCTTGGTCAGATTGGGGAGCCAATCGATTATTGTCATTTAGTGAGTTTTTCTACGAGGAACCATATAACTGTGCAGTAGCAGTCAAAAGAAGAAAATTGCGGGAGAAAGTCCGAATGGGCGCTGAACTGAGCAGATGAAAACCGCAGGACGTTAGAAAGAAAAGTGCGCGAGAGGAAAGCGGATGGCTGCCTGGGACGTGAGTCCTGGCACCTGTCTGCTCCCTAATATTTCTGAAGAGAATTAAGTTATTTTTCTGTGGAAGAAAGTAACAATCCAGCCAGTGAGAAGAAGAAAGCGTAGAGAAAGCCATTTTCTCAATGAGACTCGTTCTTTTCCCCCTTATACTTTGAGGTAAACAAGATCAGATATAAAGAAACAAAAGGAAAAAGCACACAATACTCGCACACAAACTGACCTACGGGTGAAAGTTGCTTTCACCTGAAGCTGTTCAAGAGCTAAGGTTAAGCTTGGCTCTGACTGAGATAAAATGAGGGTTTGGACTAAGGCAAATGAATTTCTCCTTTGCTTTCTTCTCCGGAAGGCCAATCAATGATTATTTCAAGAGAAAGCAGCAGAGGAAAACGTAGGAAGTTTATTAAGCGGAAAGAAATTTCGCAAAAGAAAGCGAATAAAATAATAAAGCTGGAAGGCCACACAACACACCAACGCCACTCCATGTGTACTTAAATAAGTTATAACTGAAGCCTGAAGCAGTGTGTGTTTGCAAAAATAGCTTTCATCAAGAAAACCAGTACGGCCGTAAGGAGAAAGCTAAAAGAAAGTCCAAGACTATAACAATGTCTTATATCTCTCCTTCTGTATCTGTCCTGGTCTCTAGTATTATAAAAGTAGGTCATACAGTATACAGTGATGCGCATTAGGAAACATTGGTGCGGTTTGGGTTGTAGGGAAACTCTACGAGTTATTGATACCTGGATATTGTACTTTCTCCATAGAGAAAGTAAGAAAACCCCAGAGCAAATTTTCATTAAGTTGATGAAGAATCTAGAAACCCATATATGTTAGTTAGGGAAAAGGAAGTGGATGGGAAACTATGTGGTTTTAACAGGAAGGTGAGGCGGTTTTGTTGGAATTTATGCAAGGGTGGAGAAAGTCGGAGCAGCAGGTAAAAACCAAGAGGATACAGACAGAGACCGTAATATGTACTTGTTACAACGTAGAGGAAGAACCAGGAACGGAAGAGAAGCAGAGGAGATGAAGGGGATGTAGGATTTGGTGGAAATTAAGTGTGATGAAAGGAGATTGGATTGTTACTCATGTATGAAATTTGGTTTTGATATTTTCTTCCTTGTTCATTCCCAGGTACATTATTGTGGGATGTTCACACGACTCTTGGACTTACGGAGCTGGTGATCCTGGAATTGGGTTAGCAATATTGACGGAGATTGCCCGAGTTTTCGCAACAGCCGTGACCAAGGGATGGAAGACGCGTAGATCAATTTTGTTCATTTCATGGGATGGGAACCTTTATGCCTCCTCCGGAGTTTCTCATTGGCTTCAAGTAAGTGGTTTACAAGATACAGCTAAAACTTTGGGGAAGGGAAAAG
Source organism: Sminthurides aquaticus (assembly GCA_906901655.1). Classification (NCBI taxonomy): domain Eukaryota; kingdom Metazoa; phylum Arthropoda; class Collembola; order Symphypleona; family Sminthurididae; genus Sminthurides; species Sminthurides aquaticus. The sequence continues at coordinate 286,858 of CAJQTT010000031.1, read as the reverse complement.
GCTTATTTGTTATCATTACTTGGACCAGAAGCCTCTTGGCCGAGTGAAAGCGGGGCGACAATCGTGAAGTCCTTGAGGAAGAGGAAGACGTGCTAGATAAAAGTGTAGATGAAAACAGAAAAGTGTTTGTCCACTCCTCATCCATTGAGGATTGAAGAAAGTCCTCTTTGCAATGTGTGGGTGGAAGGTTGAAAAAGTTTTTTAAAAAATTTTGATGGGTGAAAACAAACCAGAGTTTGCCTAGCCTACAAACACAAGCGGAAAAATATAATCTCAAAGAGGAGAAAGTAAGAGAAAGTACTTGAAGGGCAGACCCTGTACCCGTACGCCTCCGACGGAGAAAGCAAGTAGTAGGCAGAACTGAAAATCTTTCGAAAGTTGACATTTGCTTTTTCAAGAGCAAAGAGAAAGAATTCAAAAGTGTCATGCTTTCTTTCTCTCACTCTGCTTTCTCCTCTTGAAAAAAACACGAATTGAAGTAGTTGGGAGAGATAGGGTTTGTTGGGGCGAATATGATGGTTATGATGATGATGATACTTACTCAATCTGTGGCTGTTTTTCAGGAACATCACTTTGAGATATCTTCACGGGCTGTGGCGTACATTGATTTGACTCGAGTTCTTCAAGGGAACGAAACACTCAGGGTTTACTCGTCCCCCGTCCTTAGGGAGGTCGTGAAGAAAGCAATTGCTCGAGTAAAGCACTTTGATACGATTGGTGATGGAGAGGGAGGTGGGAAGAGAGGGGGTGGGAGTGAGGGAATCAGTGGACCCTTTTCCCAACTGGATTTCTCTTCCACACTTAGCAGTGATGAGCCTTCTTTTGCCTTTCTTGGAAACCTTGGGATTCCATTTATCCGACCTACTGTAGTCAACAGCCCCAAGGTACGTAACGCTATCGAAATTGTCAATTCCACACCTACTTTCTCCCTCCTTCTTAAGCTAACCCAGTCCAGTCTGCATCCTAGTCATCTGTACCCTTCCGGGTCTTTAAAAGTACGTGTGATCCCACAATAAATAGAAATAAACACGACTTTACCAATAACCCAACCGCGGAGGCCGTGTCTAATTCATACGCTTGTCAGCATCCCTGTCCTGTAAAATACGGAGGAGGAGGAAGTCCAGTGAGACACAGCAATCAGCTGAAGGCAATGGTTCTAATTTTCACTGGTTGAGACATCGGGCAAGTGTTGTGTATGGGCGTTGAAGCAGGGGACTCAACAGAGGTTGTCAGAGATAAAAAGTATGGAGCGAGAATAGCAGCTTGGATCAGATGGATTCTGAAGAGTGGTCTTCAGGAAGGAAGAAAAGTGACAGAAATGTCATAGACAGGAATCCCGGAATCGTAGCTAGCAGACCGACAAGAGACACAAGGAACGAGGAATAGGTTGATGCGGAGCGGAGTAGTATATAGTTATTGGTGATCTTGTTCTCTTTGATTGAGAATCATCCATCCAGTTGAGTGGGTGATATAATGAGAACGGATGTATGAAAAAAACGTGCAGGGAAACCAGAAATACGCGGAAGAGAAAGCAAGGGGAAAATCAAAGGCGGTTAGGAAGGGATGCACGGAAACGTGCGTACATAAAAAGTGGAGAAAGATGAGAGAAAGTGGAAAAATCTTTGGAGCGGATGAGTAAAAGTGCCATTTATTTACTCCGGGAATATCCTGATGATTGGTGAATTCCAATCGTTATTGAAACAAAGGGAGAATCATTCTTCTTCATTCCAGTGTCATCCCATCCGTTTCATCATTCCTACTTTTCAGCTTGATTTCACAAAGGGAGAAAGCAACCAAGACTTTCTCCTCTTCCCTCACGCTTGGTTGCGGAAAGGGGAATCAAGCATCTTTCTCTCCGAATAAGGATACAACAGAGCCGATGACAGCTTGCTCTACGCGAGGGCATTCAGGGGGAAAGCAGGAAAGAGGGAAGCTGACAAATTGTACACTTAAAATTTACAATTACAACACATCTAGCCTCCACGCTGACAGCGGGAGGACATATGGAGAAGTATCGGCTCGCATTAGAATTGGAAGCAAGCCTTTGGGTTTGATTACAGAGTAGAAGGAAACAGAGAGTAGTCAGAGAAGGAAAATGTTAGGAAGAGAAAGTGGGAGAGAAAGTAGGAGACAGTAGAAAAGTTTTTAATCAAAGTTTTTGTAAGAGTATTCACTGTTTTGTTTAACTTTCTCTTTGATTAGAAGTATCAGTGAAAGAGAAAGAGGAATAAGAGAGTAGGACAGGGAAAATAAATGCATGGCTTAAATGGAATTGGTAAACGGTAAAAGATACCAGGGTACGAAACCCAGAAGAAAAGAACAAGAGTTTGGGTATCTTTTCTAGCGATGCAACAAGTTTTGTACGGCTAGCTGAAAAAAGATATGCTTTCCAGACAGAGGTACAAGCAGAGACACGGAGGATACCATCACATATATGTATCCATCTGAAGAGTATCAAGGAAGAAAGCAGAGTGAAAGTATATATAAGACGGTGAAAGCTATATAATATACTACTTAAATGTATGTTTTCCTAACTTGGTTCTCTATCTATTACATTTCAGGACTTTGACTACCCACTTTTTCAGACTTCATTTGATACTTTTGAGAATTTTCGCCGGCTCGTGGATCCAAGTTTTAGTGGGGCTGAAAGTTTGGGTAAGTGAATAGAGTGAATACCTTTAGTGTTTTTCTCTAACATAAATTGTGTAAATTGTGGGCGCGGAAGAAAGAGGTTTTTCTATTACTGAAAAACCTTAGAAAACTACACACTACTATATACTACTACTACCAGCTTTCTCTTTCCCTGAGCTTATGCAATCCTACACACAAGTATTTTCACTCCACAGTAGTTTATGATACAGCGGGGATGGTTGTAATACCAGGGTGGAATTTGATGGGGAAAATTTAGTGGTGCTTTGGGGGAAGGGAATGAAAAGGTAAATATGTAAATTTACTTGTTTTATAAACTCTCCCGGGTACGACAGCAGGTATGGAGAAAGCTATATAGATTTTCAAATAGGAGACTCGCACACCGGCACACCGCGCAGCGTACGGAGGAAGGGAATAAGTGGGATCACTTTAGTGATTTTGGGCCTCCAACATTGAAAAGAGGATGGAAATGTGTTTTAGAATTCAAGGATTTATTTCAAAGGGGGAGAGGGGAAATGTTTTGAAATATGCAAAGGATTTCTACTCTCTTCAAATCCCGACCATGAATGGCATTTCCAGGGTTGGAAAAGCTCTGTAAGTACCGTTTGTTGTAGCAGCAGTCAGCAGCATCGAATAAATTCAAAATTTTGCCCACGGCAAAACTCCCACGCTTTCTCTGAACTATTCTATTCAAGGGTTATGCCTGATGGACTCCTCAAAGTCTTTAGTACGTGCGCGTTTGCGGGATTTAAAAAAACTGAAGCTTTACAATTTTAAATGTGTTTCCAAAATTTATAACAAAAACTTCGATTTGAATCTCACATACAAAAGTTGTCGATGGTTCTATAGTTGTTTGAAGCAACCGTCTGCTGAGCCACGAGCTCCACAACTACCGCGTAATTATCCGTATCGTGTGACCCAGCACTTCTATAAAGTTCAAATGCTGAGCTAATGTTTGCAATGATGCCATGCAATCAGTAATGCATATTTCCAACTTGCGGATTAATTTTCAAAAATCATGATTTTTTATTACCATGCAATAAATCCCAATAATTTATTTCCAATGAGTCTTTCTAAACAAAAAAACATTGATTGATTGGTGGTTACTTTCTCCAATCTAGCTATTAAGCTGTCCAACTAATACAAACTCCTATATTTTTCAGCTTGTTCCTTCCTACTTGCTGCTAATCCGACATCAATTTCTTCTTTAGTCATAATCCCACGATTTTCAAGTGCATATAAAAACTGTTGCTTGGCCTCCGGTATGAAATTATTTCTAAGCAACGTAGAAAATCCCCGTCCATCTTGCATAGTGTACAGAGTCGCTCTAAAAACTCCCATTACTTCGTTTCCAAAATCCTTGGCTTCAAAGATCCCTTTCTCCAGTTTATGTATATCCTCCAGGGTCATCTCCAGCGTGAAAAAGTGTGCATACAACCCCTTCACACTGTTTCGGAACGTGTATACGTAGTCTTCGGTTTTGATTTCATGCTTTGTATTCATTTCTTCAGCAAGCTCTCGCTGCAAGTTTTCGATAATGACTTGAAGCGCTTCTTCCTTGTCCAGCCCGTACACAGATCCATCCACAAGTCCTCCCGGGAAACCGATGCAGCCATCAAATCTCATTTGCAAAAGGACCACTGCTTTCTCCGGGTAGCATCCAAAGATAGGCCGCCCCTTTGACTTGGCCCATACCATACAATGCGCAGCATGCTTTGCCTTCTGGTCCTTTAAAGTACTTTCCAACGACACTATATCCATTCTTCTTGTTCCCTGTTATTGCAAATGGTTTCTGCAAACGATAATTATCTTCGTCAGCCAGTCTCTCTCAGTCTAAATACCAAGGCAAAGTACTTATTTACTGAAATTACTCTCTTCTTCCCGTCTGCTTCTTCTGTAGAGTAACTTGTCTTCGAAACAAAGTTTTGAAATTCACAGTTATCTCGCACTTTATAATTTCAAATTACAATTTTAGTATACCCTAGCTCTGCTTCTGTGCTCAAATTAAAGTCACTGCCTGTCAAAAACATTATGTCCAGCTAGCATTTATCCTCTGCTCATTTTCAGGCCTTTCAGGCATCCGTCAAAACCTCGCCCTATGACACCATCCGTTCCAGAACACGTAATATAGGATTACGTTGGGAATAGATATCATTCAGATGATTTATACAGTGAATACACAAGTTCTAACTCCCGTTACAGTTGCTATCGCGCTTGTAATCCCCACATTTAGAATACATGATGCAGTGTCACTGATTTTCAATATTTGTCAACGCCTATCACCCAACATTTATCATGACCTAAATTCGTCACCATAGAAAATCATAACTGACGTTAAACGAGTCTACAAGAAGGCTTTTTTGTTTTAAAGTTGCAAGTAAATGCTACAAGCAGCATTCGCTTCACGTCAATGTGGGAACCCTAAGTGAGATAATCCGTAGGTTTCGCCTCCCGAAATAATACTGCAGTATGAGTAACATCTTCTTTCCTGGCCAACCGTTGCAATGACGTCTATTCGATGATGTGACCAAATTTACATGTGCTGTAAATTCCTGGTGATGATTTTCGGTCACGAAAATAAAGGAACGAATTTACGTGTCCCAAAAATGAGTCGTTTTAATACCTGGAAGCTCAAGCGGATTTTGCTGATTTTTTTCTGTGGTTCTTAGAGTACAACTTTAGAATGGAGCCAAGCTCCTCAAGTTGATTCTTTGTATCTTTGGACGGATATTGAAAATTTGATGTATCAAACTTGTAAAAAGAATACAAAAAACTTGAGCGGAGGAGATGGGCAAAGTTAGTGGGCAATATAGGAATGGGATTGAGTTTGGAATTCAGATTGGAATTTCATCTCAAGTTTACATTTTACTTTGAAATATCATGTTCAAAGATGGGTATGGATTTGAAAAAGGTGGTGAGCTTATTCCTTGCTTCGAGATTCAATAGGGAGGATACAAGGGGGCGGAGGGGATAGGAGAAAGTATTTTCAGGCTGGAATGTATAACACGCTATAAAAGTTTCATCGTAAAAGTTGACGCCGTTGACGAAACATGTATAAGGAACAACAACAGACTCTATTAGTTGTTGGAGAGTTTTGCCGTGCTTTATCTCTCGTCGTACGTGTGTTCCATGGTAGACTATGAAAGGGAAATTGAGAAAATAAGTAGCTTGGAAAGAAGTAAATGCGACACTTGGACGGAGATATAAGTACAGAGAGTGTATGGATCGGACACAAGCTTTTCTTGGAAGGATAAGTGTCAAATTGGATTTGTACACATTGGGATTTGTTGACGGGGACACAATTGTGATTAGATTGTCACGAGCCAACATGTACAGAGTCCGAATCCGAATAGTTTGAAAACAAGCATTGGAAATTCATAAAAAGGATGCAAGAAGCGAAAACAGGAAGTAGAGGAGAATCGACAAGGAGTTGAAACAAGTTTTCGAGGGAATTCAAAATACTTTGATAGTTTCATGACACAATACCTTAGTGTTCTCGAACGGTGAAAGTTTTACTTAAGTTTGCAATTTCCCTGTCAAAAGTTGCCTTCTGACTTTCGTTACTTTCTCCACTTTCTTTTGACTTATTGTATTTCTTACCTGATCGAAGATGCGAGTTATGGAATTTTCAAGTTAAGGCTAAAATTAACTAGCAATGAGGTCGCAACTCAAGCTTTTGCAAGTTTACTCAGTAAAAGTTTAGTAAAACATTAACTCGAGCTTGTGAAAGTATGGCTGCTGCTGTCATTTTAGTGAATAAAGCACACGAAGCTCACTAAAACAAAACTATATTAACAAGCTTAATTAACTTTGGTGATGGTAAAAGGGAAATTTATTAGTTTACCTTTTCAGTTTGTCTTAGAAGTTAGAGGACGTTAAAAGTTAAAATTAAAACCATAGTTAAAATAGTTATACGAGAGTTTTTAAGAAAATTTAATTTTCCACCTTGCATAAGTTTAACATGGACATATTATCCGCCGCTTTCTAGTGCACGCACGACTTTGAAATATTCAATATAAAAAAGTTTGCCGCTAAAAATGTCCTCCAAAACCTTCCGAAGATTATTTATGTTGCGGAATATTACCCGGGAATATTGAGGAGCTTAAATTGAATGGCGGAGTATATTGGCAGTATTTTCAAATGTGCTATTAGGTTCCGGGAGTTCTAAGAAATGCAAGAGAGTAGAATAAACAGCATATAGGAAATTTACCCGCGCCGGAGAAAGTAAACGCTCATGTTTAGGTTCTGGTTAATTAGTTTTGCAGATATGTGTAAGCTGAGAAGTAAAAGTAATTCAAAGCTTCCGCTGTATAGTATGTTAGAAAGAGGCTTATGAGAACTTATAGAGATGTTTACAAAGGATCGAAATGAAAAAAAGGTTTCAATGTTTAAATTTGCTTTGGGAGGCAATGAAGTGTTAAGTTTATTCAAATGTTGGGAAATTAGAACCGGGTGGAGAAAGTAGGAGAAAGTTGGAAAGACGGGAAGGGGGAGTGAAAGGTGGATAAAATGTGTAGACAAACAGGGGAATTGAATCCGACATAGTTATTAAGTTGAACATAGGTGCGGAAGTTTTTTAAAAGAGGAGGAGACAGGTATGTTAGGGAATTTAGAATCTATTTTGTGTACACTACGCTCAGCTCTCAGAAGGTGTCCGTCTCTTCCCACCCAGGGACAAAGGCAAACAAGCTTCGTAGCAAACACTTCCGCTTTCAGGCTCCTGTAGCCTATTCCAAGAATTGAGAGAGATCCGGGGAAGCGCGGGTAAAGAAACTCATTGTATTGACAGAAATCTAGGTGGAAATCCTTCACGCTAAAGTAAATAAATAGGAGGATGGTGGGGCGAGAAATAAGTAGAATACGGTGCTGATATTGCGAAAAACCTGGAGAAAGCAGATGACAAGCGAATTCTAAATAGTTTCGCGAATGAAATGCTGGTGCAAAGCATATTAGGTATTGAACCGAAAGGAAAAACGTATTGCACTTGAAATCTGTGCCGTAAATGTTGTAAATGCTTTGGAATCTGAGGGAAAAGTAGATGGAAATAAACCTTCTGTCGGTGAAATGAGAAGGTGATGAACACATTTTTCAAGTTTTATTTCCATCTGGCTTGCAAGGTATTGGTGCGGAAAAAAAGCGGAAAGAATAAGAAGTACAAGACCGAGAGGCAAACAACTACAAAATGCAAGCAAAATTCTATCTGGTGTTACAAAAGTTGGCTAATATTGAGCTTGCGTTTATATTTTCTCCAAGGTTTACGATAGCTAGAACATAATTCCGGGTAAAAGTAACTTGAGACAGCCTCTGTCTCAGAGCTGTTAGCGGGCATGGGAGAAAACAAGAGTGAAAGCTAATTTTAAGCCTGCAGAAGGAGAAAGTCCTTATTGCTGCCCCGCTGGAATATTCTTTCTGTTAGTCTACCAGAAGCAGGAGTTTACTTCATCACCAAGATAGAATTACGGCAGGTGATAGTATTACCTGGAAAGCGGAAACCAGGAGAAAAAAGCTACCGGGATTAGGTACATGGCCAAGGAGAGGAATTGAGCTCAGGGGAAAGCTGGTGTTGTAAAATAAGGATGCGGTGAAGAAATCCAGGTGGAGGCCGTGGGAGTAAATCCTGGTTTAGGAAATATATTAGCGGGCTTTTGTGCAAGATGTTCTGGCGAACAGAAAAAAAACATATTTGGTAGTGCAGTGAATGCAGCATAGAGAAAGTAAAGACAAATGTAGCAATCTTTCTTACAGAGAATAGAACTCCCAATTTTTTACAATGATGCAACCTGAAAAACCCGCTAAGCTCTAGATGAATGTGATGTAGGTGAAAGTTGGAGAAAGCAGAAGGCATGTGGAAAAACGGTGAAGGAATTCAGCGGCGTTTATGGCACGAGAAAGTTGGGATGAAGAAAGATGAAGAGAAAGCTTGGAAGATTTCCGCTCAAGCCCTGTAGGGAGAAATGAATATAAAACTAAAGCTATTGGTTTGTTTGTTTGACAGGACGAATTATCTCGGCTGTGATTGTTCTCTTGGCGGATTCATCTCTTCTCCCTATGAACATAGAAGATTATGTTGAAGAAATTCAAAAAGCTTTCGGAAACTTCATGGCCCATTACCAAGAGGATTTACACAAAGCCAATTTATCCATAGGTAGAAATTAAATTTTTATCCTTGATAAACCCTATTTTTTGTGCTCTTTTCCCTTTCTTTCTATTTCTAATAAACTATCAAAATGTGGTAAAGCTTCTAAGCTTATGGAGGAGAAAATAAAAATCCGATGCTCTAACGCTGTAAAAGAAGCAGGTTCAACTTATTTGAAAAGAATGTAGAGAATTTCACAATTCTAGTTCGAAAGAAAGAAATTTCAATATTATTCAAACTTAGGCTTGATAGATGCAAGGAAGCAGATACATAAAATTGGGAACACATCTCAAGCATGCAGAAGAAATGAAAATGTTCTCGGAACACTATACACGGACAACGAAGAAGCATGCCAAGGGTTACATGGAGCCGTCTAGGGATAAAATGAAAAAGATTTTACTATCTTACTCTACTTCCCAATACCCGAGTAAGAGTATCCTTGCCTAAGATTTTACAGAGACCCTCAAGTGTTCTTTGGATGTTAGAAGTTCAAGCAAGCCAGCCACTCGGTTTGAATGCATCCTTTTTTTTGAAACTGTCAACAGAGTGAGATTATTCTCTTTAGGCTCACGTAGGTCCACGCGAAAGGAGAAAGTTCTGTGTGAAAAGAGAAAGCAAATATCCAGTCTATTTATTTTTTAACCAGTATACCATGATGATGGATATAAAAGCTTGTGAATATTTAATACACGTAGAAAAAGAAGATAAAAGCGGTCTGCTCTATGTATATCTAGTGCATACTGTTTGACAAGGAGATATATTCTTGAAGCGAAAGCTATAATACAAATTTTAAAACGAAGCTCAGAAATATCAATCATGCAACCATTGAAATTATATTTATTTAGCTTTAAAAGAAATTGCAAAATCTTACAGAACTTGATTTAAAACTTATTTATGTTTAGAATATGCTATTTACATATATTTACGAGTAATCGTAGAATTTATCCAGAAGAAAGATCACATTTTTGTAAAGATTCAATCCTTTCAATACAAGATAAATGATTTTTATTTGAAATTTACAGCGTACTTGCAAGCAGCTGTGATGAGATTAGAGGTTATCGGGGATAACTTCCGGACGGAAATGCACAATCGATCTGTCATCATCAATAACGATCATGAGCATGAACCCCCATCCGCACATCAAGTTAAAGCCAAGTAAGTACTACTAGGACTAGGAAAGTAACAGTTATAATTGAAGAAATGATTGCGGTGCATGCCAGTAGGCTTGCCGTCCATTTTCAAAAACCGGAAGTCGTTTCGTTAAGGAAGCAATGGTCCTATATTTCCTTCACTGCTACGAGTAATTCAGAGAATAGTTTTAAACTAGCACGTCCTCATCAGGTATTGTAATGATGTACACCATTTACTATTTCAGGAAACTCCTGTTCCATCGGATCATTAACGACAAAATAATGGAAATGGATCGCGCCTTCCTTTCAAGAAGATCTGATGTGTTCAAGCATCTAGTCCTGGGTTATTCTTCCTGCTCTTGGATACCTTCATCTGGGATGGAGAAGGGAGGCCGTTCTCATGGGAATTGCTCTGTGTCTTATGATCAAAATTATAACAATCATTTTTCCAAGCTAAGGGAAGCCCTTGAGTGTGGGCGGAGGATGGAGAGATTCAACAATTTTGATGATTATGAGGGGACTGTGCCTAAGGAGGGAGGAGCTCGATACTATGACCAAGATGATAATGATTGTAAGGAATGGAAGGCTGCAGCAAGCCAGGAAGTAACTGCGCTTATCAGAGGATTTGACGCTGCTGCAGCGCTGCTTCAAAGCCCATTATTACCTGAAGAAAGTGATTCGGCCTCAACTTAATAACTACTCCATGGTATAGACTAACAAGTTGCTTTGAATACCAAATACACATTTTCCACACAGGCTTTCACATGCTCGTCGTTACAATACAATGTATAATGTCTACTTTCACCGCCAGTATTTTATACAAGTAGGCGATTAACATAACCCAAGATTTTAAAGTCGTGGCTGTAAATTTTAAAGAAAGTGCTGATAGGTCAAAGACGATCACTCATCAAATGCATTTATCAAAGATGGCTATGGTTTGTTGTAAGAGGGGATAATCATATCATGATGGAAAGCTTGGATTCAATATTCTCTAATGCTACACAATCACGTATTTAATTGACTCCTATAGTAAATGACAAATTGAATGCACTCCAGTATTTTTCGACCGAATAAATATTTAATAAATGCAATTATCCAGTTTTAAACTTGTTTCTTGGTTGATCACTTTCATGCAGTTAGGATTGACTACATGATATTCACGAAACACCGCAGCGCCATCTAAAAGACTTGTATACAAACAAAACTGTGACCATCAAGGAATATTTCAATATGACTGTTGTTGGATTTGTTACTTGGGCCACATTAATATCGATAAATTATAGCTACTATAAACTACAGTTAAACTCTTTTTAATGAAGGAAGGAAGTGTTTGTATTTTTGATTTCCAAATGATAAGTCGTAAGTTATCCAAGCAAGCTGAATGCAAAAGAGATAGATTTCTGAAAACATAAATGTAATGAGCTACGTGATTACTACTTCGGAAATAGCACAGCATACAGACACAGACAGATCTCTTTGAATGAGACCACTTAATATATCAGAGTCCTTCTAGGATATTATCTTCTGGCATCCTAAATGTTAAGTAAAATGTACATAGCAAGACAGAATCATACCGTGTGATCTGGAGGTATTTAGTATGTATAACCCGTTTTCTTGGCAAAGTTATGAAGGTAAGTTTTAAAAAGTAGCGTTAAGTAACATGCAGGGATATGTCAAAGTGAAGTTGCAAAAGGCAGTAAGCTAACATGTTCCTTTAAATTGTGCCTGTATTTAAAAAGAAATCAAACAACACGTTAAAGAGGTAGTAATTGGAATCAGAGCGTGAAAAGAATAAATGCACCCGTTCCTGAATTCCCGCTTAATGGTAAAGGGGATACAATTTTAAGGTGATACGGATTACCAACGTCATCTGATTTCGATGATGAGTATGAAGATTAAAAGGGTGGATTAAAGGCACGCTTTGAGAATACTAAAACAGGACCAAAAATGAGACTGTATTCTTAGCTCTTTGTCAAGTCAAGGGTTAAAAGGGGAAGGGTGGCAGGAGTGGAAGTCAGAACGGAGCTTGAGCTTGAGTGAGCGCTATCTCTCTCGTAGGGCTGGAGTACCAAAAAAATCAGACATTTCGAAAAAAAATCAGGAGTAAGCAACTTAAGAACTAGTATGACTTTCAAAAATAGTTGACAAACTTTCGAATTAATTAAAAAATAAAATTTATTTTCAGAATCCCGTCCCAACTATTTCAAACCAAAGTTTCTCACCATCTCGGCTTTGACATGAAAATGCGCCCCCTACCGACCGTTCTCCTTTTAAGCGTTGCCGCGCTACTTGCACTGGATTCCGGTAGCTGTGATCCGATTCTAGCCCCAGTGATCCTTGAATCTATCCCAGCCATTTTGAAAGGTGCTGAGACGAATAGCTTAGACACTGCAAAGTCGGACCTTGAGAACTCGGCCCCCGTTAACGCAGAGGGCAGAATTACATTGGTCGTCGGCGGGAACAAGAATGAAAACTCTTTGCCTGTCTGCATCGTAACAGCTAGCGAGGCAGAAGCTTTGAGTAAATACTTGGCGGGATTCAAGCAAGTATTTACGGGAGAATCTGGATCAATAACTCCCCCTAGCGGATTTTACCAGGATGGCTCAGAGCTGGAATTTAACTGCGGGATGCATGTTTCCAAGGTCAAAAATTCGCTTTGGCGCATCCTCAACCACGTTTGGCTCATTACCTCCTGCCAACACCCAGACCAGATGACACGTGAAGAGGCTCTGCTCATTCTGGAGACTGAGAGACAAAACGCTGTGGACATACTCAAAAGCATTTACATTCAAAGCGTAGTCGCTGGGGGTACGGTAACCATGAGACCTTGGGACACCCAGGGTTTGGAACAAACACTAGAAATCCCTATGGAAACCATTCAGCGCATGAGCTGCAATCCCCTTACCCTCAATCTCCAGCATGTCTCTGGCACCTTTGACGCTGTCCTCAACGAAATGATGTACCAGATGCGGATCATGGAGGCTCAAAAGCAAAGCACGCAGTATGCTCTCCAGGAAATCGAAACCCAAAAGATGCGGATCCTTGAAGCCCTAAACGCTGCTGAGTTTCAAAGAGAAAGAGTGGAGTTGGGCCTTTTGGAATTTTCCAAGATGAGGACCGACGCTCTAGCAGCTCTTCGCATCGAAACTCAATGGAACGTCCGACAAGAAGGGAGGATTAACACGATGGAGGAGGACTTCATAATGATGCGAGTCCATTCTGGGAAATTCTTCAATTTGGAAAGCAGCATGTACGGTGGCGAGTATGTTTGCATAGATCCAAATCCTCAAGTTGGAACTTTCCTCAACGCTTTCACTGCACCTGCAACGCTGGAAGAACGGAAGCAAGATCGATGCCTTTGGCAACTTGTTCCAGTTCCACCAAATCCAAACGGGGAATGGTTCTACCTCCGTAACAAAATGGAGGCGGTTCAGCCCATCCCGAAAATCCAAGACGAACACTACCTTCATATTCTTCCAGAGATGGCAGGTGGAGGACATGATGGACCCAGAGTCTTCCTTCACTTGGAGTTCATCCAAGATCATATGCCGTATTACCTTGTGCCTGCTGGAAATATGACAGAGTGTGGTCGAAAAATATTGGGGTCTCCCAATACCTACGAATACAGTCGGTGGATACCTAGGTTCCCTTCTTGGTATTACTAAAACCTATAGGTTCGTCTTCGTCAGCAACAACTGACACAACCGGTGATGGATGAAATCCTCCTGCATACCCTGTTCCTACATTTGAGGCTGTATATTATGTACTATGTTTCATTGTATTCAAGGCTTGTATTGGTATGGATTTTAAATAAAACCGGTCTGTATTTCAATGAACTATAATGATTTTATTTCAAAAGTTATCGATAATAGTAGTTTCCGATTCCGTTAAAGAACAAGTCATTGAGTTTTCGCATCCCTTGAACCTCCACCTATGTATACCGTTTCTTTGATCAAAATAGACTCGTTAACTTTTCATCACCAGCAATTGCGATTATAAGTGACGATTATGGCTCTTAGCTCTCTAATTGCCATTCAACAGTTTTCACAAATTTTTAGATAGTTATAACAATCAAGTAGACGCATATTGGTGTATCGCACTTGGCCAAACTTTCACTGAGCATTTAAGCCTTTAGAAGCTACAAGTACAGCAGTAAAGCTATTATTTTTTATTTTTCTTGCTTCTTGAAATATAATTTTGAATTCCTTGTATGTACAAACGCATGTACTCGTCCACAGTTAAGGATTGGTTTGGCGCCAGAGGGAAAATCTGTTTCTCCTCTGAAGTTAGACTCTGATGTAAGGCCATGGTGTTGCTTCGACTAAATTCCCAATCGCAAGCTGTGATTCGATCAAAGTAGAAGAGCTTCTCGTACAAAAACAAACAAACTTTGAGTCTCCTGTAACAAAAAAACATGTTTTAGCATTCAATGTTTATGGTTTCGGAGAAGCTTCCCAAGAATTGTAACTAGACAAATGTAAGAATTTGCAGGAACTGTAAACCTACCGGAATTCTCGGGTTATTGGTAAAGACAAGATGTCAAAAATCAATGCTGGAATAAACTTCATGATAATGAATCCCAGGAAGACTATCGTTCGGGAATGTACAAACCTTCCGATGGGTCCCCACATGCCGGAAGTGTTCTGAAGAGGAACTTCTTGGCAAATTTTTTGAATGCTCTTGCTGATGCTCCCATAAGTGTATAAATCATGGGCTGTGCTATGATACACGAGTAAAGCATCCGGATTTCTTTAAAGCCAAAACATGGAGTTAGATTTCCCATCCGCACATTGACTAAATAGTGGCAAATGACTAGTCTTGCCCTTTTGCTCGAGCCGCTGCCACAGCAATGATTGAGTTGGCACACAGATCAGCTGGAATTACATCTGGCCGATTCTTGGTATTTGCGTATAAAAAGGGAATCTCTTTTGAGCCCAGTAAGTAGTAAACGCCAGTAGCCGCAAAAAAATTATCAATAAACCCTGGTTCAGGCTCTTGAAGAGCAGCTCCAACTGCAACGAAAGTGTAGAGGATAATGAATTAGGCTGATGACGCTGAATGTAAATCGATTTTGAGGCATTAAGAGTTTCTTACCGATAGATGGCCGAACAATAGCAGCAGGTACCCTGGATTTGTGCTCGTGAACCAAGGATTCCGTTAGATGTTTCGTGAAAGTATAGGTATTAGGTAGATTACCTAGAATCCTACAGGAATTAAATACTTTTAAAACTCAAGAATGTCGGAAAACCCGGGGGCTATGTTCTAGTGCTAGTCTTACTTGGTTTCAAAACTTTTCCTTTCTTTCGGATTCATCGCAATTAGCTTGGATTTCAGCTGTTCAACTGATTCATAATTTTCCAGAGCTATGTTTGGGTACACAATCTCCTGAACGACCTGCTTGTCAGCATTAGCGTACGCTGTGGAAACGTACACAAAAGACTGGAAAAATAATAAAAATATAACCATGAAGTTCAGGTATGGAAAACTGAATATTTGATGAAAGGAAAAATAATAACCTTACGCTGAGGTTATTCATTTGAGATGATAAATCTAAAACTTTCTTGGTCCCAAAGTAGTTGATATCCAGGGACTCAAGAAGCGGTGCGAAAAAGTTAACGGTTGCTGCGACGTGGAGGACAACATGGGTTTCTTCTACCAACTTTCTGGTGTCATACTCGTTTAATCCCAAAGATGGCAGCGTAAGATCTCCGCTGCAAAAAGTAAGCTTCTTTCCAAACGCGGGATTCATGCGCCTCACATTGTTGAAAACCTGGTAAAAAAAAGGTAACCAACTTCCAAATTCAAAAACGTTGCGCGAAATTTTGCACTAAGGTAGCTCACCGCTTGCTGCATGTATCTTGAGAAACGTTCTTCAACGGAAGCATTCTTTTTGGGACGGACGAGGAGATTTATTGAATTTACTTTCGGGCAACTCCGTATCAATTTTTCGACAACTAGCTTCCCAACGAATCCAAGGCCTCCTGTTATGAATACATTTTTGTTTTCGAAGAAACCCCGGATAGCGACCATTCTGACAATTGGTTTAGTTATTCGAAAGATTACTGACGAAGTGCACGTGTTGTCCTATGCTTAGTTTGTTTAGAAATGATTGACTTCTAGCTCAACCACGGCTTACATCAGGAGTGAACGCAAGTTACATAAGGCTAACGTCACAGCAATTCTCATGGAATCAACTTAGGCCATCAAATACGATGTCCAATTAGCTTCAAATATGCGTTCTCTACACCGCTCATTAAAGTTTAGTCGATCCAAGAGAAAAATATCTACAGTTATGCAATAACATTATGTGATTGTACAACTGTAGATATTTTGACAAGTTATATTGAGCTTTTTTTCAGTTTCTTACCTAGAATGCTGCGAATTATTTTGAGTGAATTCTCATAAATATTCAGCAAATTGAATAACAACAGCGAGGCCACGTTTTTTAACATTCCAAAGTGGGACTAGACACACCTATTTAATTTATGAAACCCGTCTAACACACGTCTTTAAACCGGTTTAGTAAACTTATGCTTAGAGGCAGGAGGTTCCTTAGAGTTGGACCGAGAACTTTTTAAGGAGTATTCTAGTCTATTGTAAAGGAGGTGCTCCTTCAGGAATAGACTCGTCATCTGAGTTATATGAACTGGTTTTGCAGACATTCAAAACTATATCGCTCTTGCAAGGTTTCTTATTTTCTCCTCTGGAATGTACATTAAGTGATTATACGAGATTATCTCTTCAGTGGTAAATTGTATTTGATGTTAAGTACAAAAAGGCTTTGTGTAATGATTACAGCATTTTTCTTGTTTGCCTCATGTGGGCAAGCGAGACGTTATAATTACAGTCCACAGAAAAATTTACAAGACAGGGAAGGAGATTCGTCATGTTGAGCTTCACTCTTTGTCCTTTCTTCTTTTGCACTATCATCAAGAGAACTTAATTCCTCGTAGGTCTGGAATTATTTGAGATGATTAAAACAAAATGTATCCAACATGAATTACGATCAGGTTTATGAATTGACTTAAACCTACACTCTCATCGAGATTCTGAAACTTTTGCCGAAAAAATTCTCGGAGGGTTGAGAAATCCGGCCGATCTAGTGGCTCATCTGCCCAGCATAAACGCATCAAGGAAAATCTGGAGATTAGAAAGAAACTCATTACAACGTCTAAAAGTCATACAGTTTTTCAGGGTTTGGTCTGGCTTGAGTTTGAAGTAGAAGTAGTAAACATTGTTTGCAGTATTTACATTTCATCCGTTGCATATGTTGGCTTGGACAGTCGAGTACCGTCCAAAATGGTGGTCACAAAGCTGGAGCTTACCTCAACTTCTACAAATAAAATAATGTCAATTATGCAAGCAGGAAACAGGTATAACGCTTGTTTAATCGGCCGGTTTACCTGGATAAGGGACACGGCCAAGTGTAAATATTTCCCATAGAAGGACCCCAAACGACCAAACATCGGATTGACTAGAAAATTCTAAACGGAGCAAGGATTCGAGGGCCATCCATTTAACTGGTAGAGGGCACTGCAAGTATTCACTTGGAATTATTTAGCGGAAAATCATATTTAACATGGCAATGGCGTATTTATAGAAGCACCTACGGCCGATAAAAAGGCACAAACTTCATTGCTAAGGTTAAGTTGTGCTTACATTCTCCTTCTTGACGTAATTGATATCCGAATAAACATGTCTGGCCAAGCCAAAATCTGCAATCTTTACGATTCCTCCTTCAGCTAAGAGAACGTTTCTAGCTGCTAAATCGCCATGGAAGATCTAAAATATTCATAGCGAGCTCATGCATGAAAATAAAATTTGTCACTAGAGGGCAGCACAGATTTCGGTACGTCAGACAAACTAACCCTTTTAAGAGCAAGATATTCCATCCCAGTAGCAATCTGGTAGCTCCAATTAACGAGAGTCGTCGTTGTGATCGTGACTCGTTCAAGTTCATTATAGTCGCCTTGAATGTTGCTTCTCCAGAGAGGTTGGTATCCTCCACCGCTGTCAGTCGGAGGCAGAGAACCTCCTGAATCTGGAGCAAACTGACAGTAGTTCCCGCCACCCGAATTTTGAAAAACTACAATACGCCCTCTGCTGTCCAAGCTGATGGAATTACGTACCGGGGGGATAGAGGTGTTGGAAATGTTTGTGTACGAAACTCTGAAAGCATGCGAATGCAATTTACGATATGTGTTATCGGTCTGTGATATTCAGCTAATTAATTACTGTTGTAGGGAAAACAGAGAGGCAGAAGGTAAACATAGAATTTTAAATCTGGAGCGTTAATAACGGTTTTTTACGTTTCTGATACGGCAGGATGGATCTTGTCGTTAACAATCTGGTCGATGAATCGATTTCGATATTTGCTCATATATTGTTGTAGATTCCCATAGCAGCAAAACTCGACGATTATGTAAACTTGCTCTTTAAGAAAAATCCAATCAGGGTATTGTATAAACTGCTATGCCAAAAACGTTGAAAAAAGCTTAAAATTAATTTGATGCGCGAAGACTTACTGTTTTTCAAATTAACGGTGCAAGCTCCAAGAAGGTTAACGACGTTGAAGTGAGTCCCAATATGAATCATCACTTTGAGTTCTTTCAACAACGCCTTAAAATACGTCAAGTCAGCGTTTGCATGCACAGTTTTCACAGCCACCGTTGTCGTAACACCTTCCTCCAGTATTCCCTCAGCTTCCGCCTTAACAACCGTACCATAAGCTCCAGCTCCAAGCTGTTTACCTGGCATTGTCAAGTATTTAATTAAAATTTGTTTCGACTGAATATAATGGTCAAAACATTGCATGGTAAGTAATAAGTTGTGTACCGAGAACTAGCTTTTCGAATGGAAACTCGTACGCCATTTGGTACGGCAGCAGATACGCTTGCTCAGAAAGATCCAGATCGGGATTTATAGCCTCAGGGTTGCCATGGATAAATTCGTGTACTTCCCTTGCGCTCAGCATATTCGCTCGAGTCTGTATGAGTACGGAATGTGTCTGAGTCATAAGTAGCTTTTTAAAACTTTCGTTCACGTCAGTTTTTGGGGATATTTATCAGCTTCTAAAGGTTAGCGTTAACTTACCCGCTCTTTTTTGAATCTAATATTGTAAAATACTGCAGCCATTACTGCCAGGATACACAATGGAATGACTACGCCGAGGCCCAATGCAAGTTTCCATGTGGAATCTGAGACCATATTTTTAAATTACCAACTACAGTTAAACATCATTGTTTTCGGAAACAATTATGGCTCAAAAAGGCATACCTGCAACCGCTATATTGAAGTACTCAGATCGGCAGACGTCCATCCGTGTACCGGTATTATCAGTAGAGTTTATGATACTCATACAAAGATAAGTTCCGTCGTTGTCTTGTTGGAAACTTAGAAAGCGGAGGGACTGTCTCTCAACCTTAATATTGGGGCGCATTTTGGCAAACTGCGGGTAAAGTGGAACCAGAAGGAATTATGTGAGCTGGCATGCTAAATATTTATGCAACCATTTGAATAACATTATCATTACTTACACTTTGATTTCGTTGACAATTATCTTCAACTTTATACCACTTGAAATTCGGTTTCGGGAATGATGTAGTCTTCGTCGTACAATTGACTTCACATGGTTTGCCGATGGTACAAAAGATGGAAGTGACGGATTCTGGCGAGGGACAGATTTTCGACATGGCGGAACTGCAAACTTCTGTTTTGAAGTTTGGATGATTTGGAGCTTAAAAGAGCATTACGTGGTTCAAAATTCAATACTTACAATTGTTAGCAGTGAACACAGAATGAGTATAACATAATCGTAACTATGAGCAAAACTTTTCAAAACTATACCTCCAAATACGACTGTTGTTTTGATTGAATCGCTTCCAGGATTCAACGCATGTTCCGCAAAGCATTCAATGGGAAAGGATTTTGGAGTTGCATTGCTGTGCGTTTGGATAGTCAAATCTGAAGTTATCGTCACGTCATCGTAAGCTTCGCTAACTTTGAAGGTGTAGTCTGAAAAAATGGATGATTTACAAAATATGATACGATACGTCTATATATCTACAATTCGGCGAATCATCGGGTTACTTACCACCGGAAATCAGGGAACTTTCTGGAAAAATAAGTTCGTCTTGAACCTTCCAGTGAAAGTTCTCTGCAAATTTTCCTTGTAATCCAACGCACTTGATGAGGTAAGTTTCGTTTAAGCGCAAAATATTAAAACACTGCTTTGAGAAATATAAAATACTGGAAGATTGATCTGTTGCATTATTTTTGCCTTCTGCTACGCACTCGTTGGCGTCATCTGGTGGAGCTACCGGAAAGATAACGACAATCAACATATAAAACTAGAAATATGGTAATGTTAAAACGGTATGTAAAAGGCAAATATAAAAATAATACAGGAACAATTTGCGGTTTGTAAGGGTTTGCCGCAGGTTATTAAAACATTTGAAAGTGTCAGTAAATACCTCTGAAACCTGACGTGACAAATTCAGTTTTACTATGGCAGTTGCCCTCTGCTGGCGTTTTGATGCACTCATTCTCTGACCCGAACGGATTGTAAGTACACTGGACAAGCCCCGTATGTTTAGCATTGTACTGATAGCATTCACAAGGAATAACTTCATCGTTGTCTAGGATTTGCACTTGTTCACAGGCACACCGACCAACGCTCATTTTTATATCTTCCCAACCGGTAAATAATGTCGCATCAGTATCCAGCACATTTGATGTATTAGCTTTCTGTTCTTGTAGGCGACGACGACGAGATAACCCCGAACCGGTTGGCAAATACTCAGACCCGGTTATCCACGAGCATTGTTCGTCGGTCGTACATTTAGCGATTCTTAGCTTCATATTATTTGGATCGGTGGCATTCCAAAATTTGCAACGAATTATTCTACGGTTCAATATTTCAAGATATTCCATATCGAGTTGTACTGAGTCTGAATATTGAAAAAAAATAATTATTACCGCTGTAGATACTAAATTTAGGTGCATAAGCTGCTGTTTATTAAATGGTTAATTCAGAATTTACCAGAGAAATTGATTTCCCATTGGTGAAGTATTTCTATTGGAAATTGTAAGTTGTCATCACCTCGTCTTAGGCAAGCGAAAACATCCTTGTCGGTAACTTTTTCTGGCGGTAACTCTAGCATTGCTGTTTCCATGGTTGCGTTGGAATGATTTGCATTCTCTGTTGTAAAGAGTTTCCGGGAACGCCATTTTATTATCTGCAACTGGCTACCCGTGTTTAAATCTTGACAAAAGAGGTTAATTGGGGAACCCTGTGGAGCATATACTTGACGCTGCGTGGATTGGATGACTTGATCTAAAGTAACGAAATAAAACGCACATTATTTCAAGCAGATTTTGTGCTCTAACATTGTCTGATGTTTTTTGAGCATTTTATCATTGAAATGTACTTAAAACGGCCGCACTTACTGTCAATTACTGCTTCAAGACTAAGTCCTTTTTCGTATACGACAACAAAAATTCTAATATTCTTGTATTGTTCGTTCTCGTCCAATTCCATACCGGGATGCAATATTCGACATTCGTATGTTTCGTGAAAGTTATTGAAATTCTTTGGTATTGGTGCGTCTATTTGGAACCCAACGTGCGGAATGTAGGTTGCGTTACGAACCTATTTGTAAAAAGAAATTTTTGCGAATCTTGAGTGGTTCCTTGATGCAACTGTCACTAGCCTTGTTCATATAGTTGGCAAGAAATGATATTAATAGCAGAGAAGCGTCATATACAGCTTACAATTCCACCACGACGAAATAATAAAAGCTCGCTTTGCTGATCATCAGGAGGGCCATCGAGGAGACATGGAAATTTTATTCTTGTAGCATTCCGACTCAGCTTTATTACTTCAAGGGAATCCTGGTTAATAAATTTTGAAAACAGACCTGAAAATAGCCACAATAAATATGAAAATGAATTGCAATTTCATATTTGCATGAGGACGGGGTGTGCAAAATGAATTAGGGAATAATACACAGTCAGTTCTTACTTTCTTTCTGTTTAACGTAGAGAAAAAAAGTAGTGTTGATTTTGACGTCATCCCTCTTCTGGCAAGTTAACCAACCCTGATTGGTTTCAATCAGGTTGTTTAGTTCCAAAATAGTCTCGAAAATAGTTTCTTGCAAGGATCCTTGGAAATATCTTCGAAAACGAATCGTGTTGCCAGGGATCTGAAAGTTGCCGAAATTCGGACGAGTAAAATATATGTGCATAAAAATGCCGCGGGGAAAATGTTTCAGAAAAAATTAACAAACATTCAAAACTTTATTACAAGGCTTACCTCATTTAAAGTTGCATTGTATTGCCATATTACTGGGAAGGTAGCATTGCAACTCACAACAAATTTAGCCGGGATTAGGTGAAGGTAATCTTGTAAATTTGAAATCCCATTTTCGTCACTATCCAACGATACCACTTTAATGGATGGTTTGTCTGCGAGAGCTGATTATTCGAATTTAGATTTTGAAATCCTGTAAATTAGTGAATTGAAAATAAAAATTACCTTCAAATCCCGTACTTGCATAGCTAAGTACTAATGAAAGCACTAGAAATTCCCCACACAGAGTGTAAACCATTTTGAGTTTTAAGTGACAGCATTCTCCTGAAATTATCGTTTTGAATTTTTTACATATGAAAATTCAAGAGGGGACGTTGCGCCAAACGTATGCTGGGTTTACACTTTAGCGGTGATTCCACGAAAGTTATTATTCTGAAATGTATTAAAAATTGTTTCAGACTGAGCCATTCAAAACTACTGAAGCAGGAAAAATATTACTTTGGAGCGAGTCGCAATTTCCTAATGAGATCCCATTAGAGCTTAGGCTTGGTGTCTCCAAGCTGCTATTACATAAAAGTACGACAAAACCTGAAAGGTAAAGTATATGCGTCATTAGGGTACCCCAGATAAATGTATTAGTTATGCATGAATGAGGAATGCAGGTAGGACTGAAGCTTGAAGATCTTCGGCTGTTAGTCAATATATTTTAATGCATGGTGCTACAAATAGCTGTACTAGACAGTTCATTGGTTTTGAAGTTACTGAAACGCTTGCAACTTATTAAGTGGCAGCAGCAACTTTATAAGGATGGTCGAGGGCGTCCGTTTGTTTTTAAGTTCAAATGTGAATTTTAGCGGGAGAAAAATCCTAAAGATAAATGCGTCACTAGGTAGCCCAGATAAATTGATCATATATATACACATATGCAGGTAGAATTTACGCTTGCAAGTCTTGTGTTGGTAATATACTGTATGATAATAATAAAAATGCGTGACACTGTCCCTAGTAGATTTTGAAGTTACAGTAGTACAACTTGTGCTATTTCAACTTCAACGTCAAACGTACTTTATATGTGTACAGAAAAAATGATGTCTACACCTTTACAATTTCCTACAGTGTACAGAACAGACTTATTCAGAACAGAAAAAATAAAGCGCAACGCTAGGTCCATTTCATGATACCCTTTGCGAATCTGAATGGAGATTTGATGAAACTTTAGAAATTAACAGAAAACAAAAGAAAATTACTTGATCTATATCGATATTGTGGATTGGCTTCATCTATTATAGGGTATTATGGGGCGTACACAACAATTTCCACACCAAAACCAAAGAAAACCACCGAACTTTAATGTCTGGCAAATCTGGCTTCACTCAAAACTAATCTTCTTCTTAGTCGAACCTCGAGACGGCACGTTTTGATACCGAACTTCACTTGTCTTTCTGGAACTATTGCGAGATTTCTCTTGCAGAAGGATCACATTTTCGTAATTCTAAAAAAAATATGCAGTTTAAATTAAAACAAAAGGCATTAGAAGCCATAGCTTACATCAAAACCAATGTTAATTCTGCTTACTGCAGCATCGCTACTTTGCAAAACGTCGCGGAAAAATTCTCCAAGACTTGAAAAGTCTGGTCGTGCAGAAGGTTCTTCCTCCCAACATTTTCGCATCATTGAGTATCTGACGGCAGATATTATAAAATTATTTAAAATATCTCTAAAACGTAGGCAAATAAAAACAGTCGAGTAAGAAATAAATTACATGTTATTGGTGGTGTAGGTAGGCTTATCAAGTCTTGTTCCAGTTTGAAGTGCAGTAACAAATTTTGAGTCCACTTCGACCCCTGTGAAGTTAATTAATAAGGTTTAGGAATTAATTTTTAGGACAATAAAAGAAATTAAGGGCAAAGGTCATGTGTTATACAAGTATCGTACCTGGGTATGGGACGTGTCCTAAAGTAAATATTTCCCACAAGAGGATTCCATAAGACCAAACATCGGACTGAGATGAGAATTCCAGCCTGAGTAACGATTCCAGTGCCATCCATTTTACAGGAAGAGGGCACTGCAAACATTATTATTTTATAGACCGGTCTTACGCTACCTTACATCGGCAATTCCTCCGATTTGTTACCTTTTCCTTCTTGACGTAGTTTACATCCTGGTAAACTTGTCTAGCGAGCCCGAAATCCGCAACTTTAACGACCCCTCCTTCAGCAAGTAAAACGTTTCTTGCGGCCAAGTCTCCGTGAAACACCTGGTGGTGATACCGGGAATTCTTTTAGTTACTTCAAATTGTGTAGACCGTGATGTGATGAATTACTTTTAATTATGCTAACCCTCTTCAGTGCGAGATACTCCATTCCTTTTGCAATTTGATAACACCAGCTAACAAGAGTTGTCGTAGTCATGATTAGTTGGTCGCAATCCGCAAAGTCTCCTTGAACGTTACTCCTCCATAAAGGTTGACTGCTTCCGCCAGTGTCCATAAAAGTACCGCTGGAATCTTGATTGAATGGGTTGCGATGAAAATCAGGAGTAGAATCAATTAAGGTTAAGAAGAAGAAAAGAAAAGGGGCAAACAATATTATTTTGAATTTTCCACCACGTACATACCTGTATTCTGATAGGTGGCACTGCTCCCACCACTGTTCAGAGTTACCGAGGATTGATCTGGCGACAGCACTAAGTTTGCATAATCAACTTCACTGTGAAAGAGCATTGAATTTATGCAATTAACTTAATGGTAGTACAACGGGGCCAACAGTCTTAAGTTCAAGTAACGTATTCGCTACAATTTCGGAAAATCATTAACTTACGATGGTCGTATGTTTGGATCGATTTCTTCGTTAACGACTTGGTTAACGAATTTCTTTCTGTATTTGTGCATATAGTGTTGAAGGTTACCGTAGCAACAAAACTCGACGATGATGTATATTTTCTCTGAAAAGAATACATGAAGCAGTACATTAAATAAGTTAGCCATCGGGATATCTTGCGTATTTGAATAAAGACGTTTCAGGGAGTTATTAACGAACTGTGTTTCAGATCGACGGTACAGGCTCCCAGAAGATTCACAACGTTTAAATGACTCCCAATGTGAATCATAACCTTGAGCTCTTTCAATAAAGCTTTGAAATAGGTCAAATCAGCGTTCGGATGAACAGTTTTAACAGCTACAGTAGTCGTAACGCCATCTTGGAGAATATCAGGAGCTTCTGCTCTTATTACTGTACCATATGCTCCAGCTCCAAGCTGTTTACCTATGGAATAGAGTAATTAGTAGATAAGATTTTACTATGGTTGCTTTTGGAAACGGAAACAGTATTATAAGATAATAGGTTTTTGCATACCTATTAGTAGTTTATCGTAAGGATACTCGTAGGAGTTCTCGTAAGGGAGGAGGTGAGCTTGTTCGGAAAGGTCTAGCTCATCGTTAATGGCGGATTTGTCGCCGTTGATAAATTCATAAATTTCGCGATCACTCAGCATGTTGGCTCGGAACTGTTTTCATAAGAGCAACGCACATAAAACGAGACACAATTAGTCATGATTATGGCAGTAATTGAATCGGAAATGCTTCGATACTTACCCGCTCTTGCTTAAAGCGAATGTTGTAAAATACAGCGGCACAACAAGCAAGGACGCAGAGTGGTATGATTACGCCCAAGGCTATAATTAGGTTCTTGCTGGAATCTATAAGAAATTGTGTCAGCGGAATTGCTTCATTAATTACATAAATGTGTTTGAATTATCAGGGGTCCCGATAATGCAGCTAGTTTATGGCTCGAGAGGCAGGATTATGTACCTTCAACGTCAATTCTGATGTGCTCCTCTCGACAAAAGCTCTGCTCGGTACCATTTATGTCGTTAGACTTTACAACACCCATGCAAACGTAAGTTCCTGTATGAACTTGCTGAAAGTTGGGAAATGTCAGAGTATCCCTGTCCACGCGTATGGTGGACCGCATCCTAGCAAACTGGAGAGGTAAAAACAGTGATTTTTCGAGGCCATGGTCAGTGGTTTTTTGGGAACTGTTTTTAGTCATTTTATAAATATTTCTTACCGATGTATTTCTTTCGCAGGATTTTTGAAGCCGAGACCACTGAAAATTGGGAAGAGGGAATGACTGGAAATCTTTGCTGCATTTAACTTCGCATAATTTACCAATGCTGCATTCCAGATTCCTGGCATTATCCGGGGAACAAGTTTCGGAAACATTGCAAGAATGAAATCTATCGGCAACACGAACTGTAAAAGAGAAGTCGTCATTGGAAGGGAGTGCCATTGCTTCTCCAAAAAGTAATTTCTCTGTAAATACAGCTCATTACCGCTAAACTTCACACTCGTTTTTATGGTTTCCGTTCTCTGCACTAGAGCAAGATGAGCCGAACATTCAATAGCAAACGTTTGTGGCTTCGGGGATGTGCGACCTGTTTCGATTATCAACTCCGACGTGATCATCGCTTGATCTCTTGTTTCAATAACCTTGAAATGGTAACCTAAAAACAGTGTTCCAAGCAGTGAAGTACCAACGCTTCGCAAACGTGTATGGAGAAATACGTGAAAAACTACGATCGGTCAAAAAATCTAACTGTGGAATGATTCATTGGTCCCAGTCATCATAGTTTTGTTTTGAACTTTCCAGATAAAATTTTCAGCGTATTTCCCTTGTAAACCAATGCATTTAATCCGATATGTTTCGTTAGCTTGTAGAGCGAGGGCACAGAGCCCTTTGAAATAAAGCGGCTCATTCGCATGGGGTAGACCGGATTCGTGGGGCCAGCCTAAACCATCCGCGATGCATTCGTTTACATCATCAGGTGGCGCTGGAAGTTAAAGGATGATAATAGTTAAAACTTAGGGCTTCGTTAGCACTTTTGATAATACCATTGCTAATACAGTAAATTTCGTAGGATATTAAACATACATCGGTAGCCAGATTGAACGAATGAAGTGAGGGTTGCCAAGTCCTCTGATTCTCGAAGCGGATCGCAAATCCTCTGAAGCCCTCGTGGATCATAGCTGCATTGAACCAGGCCAGTATGCTTGATTGAATACTCAAAGCAATCACAGGGAATCTCATCACCAGTTTGGACACTTTGACCTTGATAACAAGGACAACGGCTCACACGGATGGAACCATCCCAACCTGAATACGTTATCCCATTCCTTCCCAAGGTATCGTAAATATTGGTTGCTTCATGGATAGCTGCGTCTGCTGCAACTTCGAGTCCGGGAAAATGGTTAATCCAAGAACATTGGTGCATGGTTGTACACCTAGCAATTTTCATTCCGAGGTTAATCGAGTTAGATGAATTCCAAGCTTCACAACGAATAGTTCTTCGGCTGTCGTCAGTGTAACTTTTCAGCTCAACCTGATCTACAAGAACAGTTAACATGTATAACTAATTTTGATTCAAATTAACAAGACAAGTCAATTAATTGTTGCAAAATTAATCTCGGCAACAGAAAAAAAACAAAGTATTGGATTCATTACCCGATTTTTCCATCCGCCATAGATGAAGAATCTCAGTAGCAGAATCATTCCCCGAAGTATCATATTTAACACAAGCAAAAACCTTATCTGACGAAACATCCTCTTGCTTCAAAACTGCTTTAGCTGAGCCGGCGGTCAAGATTTTGGTTTTCGGAAGATTTTCCAACGTTTTGTAAGGCCGCCATTGAACAATGTCCAGTTGATTACCAGCGTTCTTGACCTGGCACGAAAGTTGGAGGGCAGGTTCGCTCTGGTTCACGTAAATTTTAGGAACTCTTGGCTCAAAAATTGCTGCAGAAGCTTGAGTAAATTTTAAATACCCAGTTAAAACAACAAATGAAAATATTACAGTTTTAAATTTCGCAAATTACCTGTTTCAAGCATTATAGAGAAGATTCGGAGGTTTCGGTTACTGGTGTCCCTCGTTCTGCCATTGTGAAACAGTCTGCATTCATAGGTTTCCCGGACTAGTTTCACGTTGACCATAGGTTTAGGAGCTGGGGCATCTATTTGAAATCCTTGGTGCATTACGTAGGTGGCGCCACGAATCTGCGATGCATACACATGCGAATGCATGTTTTAAGCAGGTCTAAAGTGTATACGTACAGAAATACAAGTAATTGGGAAAACTGACCTCATTTCCTCGATTAAACAATGCTAAATGTTCAACGGATGCATTGATGGATCTATCAAGCAGACATGGTAGGGTAACATGCTTCTGGTCTCGGGTTATCCGTATCACTTGCATCGTGTCCTCAAGCAAAACGGTTGAGAAAGCAGCTATTTGGCCCGAAGAGAAACCAACAATTATATGTATTCATAGATTAGTTGTTTAAAATTTATCAAGAATTATATAGATTTACATAACAGAGGATGTGCATACATTTTGCTGCGTGAATGAAAAGGAAAAATGTTTTTCGGATTCTTGGGTCACCCACGTTATAACAGGTTAAGAAACCCTGATTATTCTCGACCGGATTTTTTATTTCGAAAATCGCCTCAGAAATGTTAACACGAGTACTCCGTGAGGAATGATGTCTATAGCGGATGATGGTTTCTGGAAGCTTAAAAACGATACAGGGTGGTTATATTCGGTTCAAGAGCTTAGATTGAAGAAGCAGGACATCCCAGTGTTAACCATACCTCGCTCGTGGTCGTTGAATAGTTCCAGTTTACAGGATAGGAGGCGTTACAGCTGACGGTGAATTCGTTAGGGTACGTATGAACGTATTCTTGTAAGTCAGAAATAATCGTCTCGTTTGTCTCAGGTGAGATTATCTTGATCTCCGGAAACTTGCCGCCTTAAATGAAAACCAAGTGGTTTTAAAATTTAATAATAATTCTGAAGTAAGGGTCAAACTAAATACTTTATCAAGAAAAGAAAAAAATTATTCTGCAGAAATTCGGAAACATGCCTTGAGTTGCACCCGAAACTTTCAGCAGAATGCATCCCAGGGCGAATATCGCCCTTGCACAGTCATGGTAACCCATGCTCCGAAATCGGTTTGGTTAGCAAGTTACTTGAGATAGTTGGTATAAATTAATCATCTCTTCCACAGATTCGCAACTTTGCAACACGCAGTTTATTTGAATGTTGTCTTTATCAGTTGTACGTTAGCGATACAATGAATGATATAACAATGATTACTGAACTCCGGAAGTTAACCCCGAAAATACATAAAGTTACTTCATCAACCCTCTTTCTAAGAAGTAATTTAGTAATGGACAACATACGGAAATCTAAAACTAGGCATTTTGTGGTTTCGTCTCCTAAGAATGGAGCAATTGACAGGGGCATATTGTGTCACTTATCTCGGAATAATGAAGGCGGAAATACGTGGAGTGTTCGTGTTATAAAGTTTACCCAAAGGAGTTATACTGGACATCATAATTACATAACAAGTGTGTATCATCCTGGACGGAACTAATATCCACATTTTTGCGCTAATTGCAGTTCCGCTGATGGTTGCAACATCCGCAGCTTTAAACTCTGACCTGACGCAGCCCATTGGAATGAATACTGTAGTTGTAATAAATTTTCTACCCTTGTGGTCAGTGGTTTTACCACGAAGCTTATGAATCGCTATCGAGGGAACCAAATCTGTATTAAAGGTATAGCAGTAAAACCAAAATTAGTTGGCTTTGAATAATGAGAACGTCAACTTCCGAGAACCAACTTTAACCTGTGAAGCAATGACTTTTAAATTACCAGGAGCTTTGCTTGACGTGAGGTCTTCTTTGTGGTTTTTCTGAAAATAGCTCCTACACAATAAAAGAACATATCAGGAAACAGGAAACGTGCTGTAAGTTATACACTAATGAAGCAGAATGACATTAATTGTAATATTGCTTGCAATAAGAAACAACGTCAAGGCAGTAGTCTTTTTGATGACATAGACAGAGCCAACCCTAGCGCCGATGGGACGCATTGCCGTCAATTTCTTCCGCTGATACGGCGACAGATTATAACTAAAGCAAGATTTTAAGAGCACGGAAGACTCCGTTGGTAGCGATCCCGCCATTGGGTAAAAGGAAAAAATTATGCAACCAGCCATTAGCCATATGGTCGGGAAGAAGGTGAATTGAAAGCCGGTGAAGCTGGCATGAAGCTTGATGGTTCCGTAGGATCCGTAAACGTAAAAGAAAACGAGAGCGTAGCAAATCATTGGCCAAATCGCTGGAGCCAAGCAAGCATTGCAGCATGAATTCAGAATGCTAATACAGTCGTAAGTCTTTAAAATAAACTCAATTTCCTGTTTGCCATTCTTCCTCGCCCGAGTCAAAGCTCCTCCTCCCATTGACAGCGTCTTCAACCAGAAGCCTAAGCTCCGCATATACGGAATAACAATGTAAATGATAATCGTCCCTATTGAGTTTGAGCAAATTGTGATGATAAACTCCAGTACAGCAAATGCTGTCATCATTCCATTGGATTTATATTCCTTGGGTACTAGATGATACACGTTTCGTGAACTGGTGGGGTTTAAGAGGAAGAAGGATGTCCAAATTGCAGGGAAGAATAAGAGCCCCGGAGCAAGGCCCCATAGCATCTCACATCCGTCTCTTTTTAAAGGATGCCACTTGGAAAATATTCGATCTATAAAATCAAAGAGCTTAGCCTTAAAAGGTACGCTTGATTTACAAGTTCGGAGGAGAAAGTGGAGAAAGTACGAGTTACCCGCTAGATGACGATTTAGTGACATGGATTGAGTGAAAAGGAATGAAAATTCTCTACATTTTTTCATATAAAGTATGAAAAAAAAGCTCGTAAGGGTGTACACAACAGTATACATTATGTCCATACTCGTCCGAGTTGCACTTGACCCGCTACGAATTCCTTCCATTAAACTGTTAAGTACAGTGAGATAGTAAATTCCAATCAATGATCCCCAACATGTTGAAAGGAGTTTACCCAAGGGTGTTGATTTGTAGTTTAAAGCTCTTGCTTCGCTATCCCAAGAAAACGGGAGGAAATGAAAGATTTGGATTACTTTGAATTGTAACCCAATAACTGCCAGAGTATGTTTGGCGAACATTTTTAGAGGATAGCTCCAGTTTACTTACACGCTGTAAGTATAAACTGCAATTCGGAGAAAGCTATCTGCCAATCTACAATCTAAGAAAATGCTATCGTTGAAAGTATTTCGCTATATTTTTGCAAATCGGTGGATTTGGCAGAACTGTTTCTGTAATAATCATGGGTAATATATACATGCCAGGTTATCATGACATTTTGTGTAGGCGAAGAAAACAGGAATAAAATGGTTGGTGATGCAATGCAAGGAGTGGAATATTAATTCCAGGATTGCGAAGCCCGAGAATAACAGGTACGTTTAGTTGCCCAGGTATTTTCCCAACCTAAATTAAATACAGAAACCGCACGCTAGATTGCAGCAACGTTGAGTACTGGAGTATGTAAAATATGTGCTGTAATTCTGCATAAGATGCAGAAAAAATATATATAGTCTTCTCTAAAGTATACGAATAATTTTTCCAAGTTAACCGTTGTATATATTTATTAGATTATTTGTAGCGCATCGGATCTTACATGTGTGATCCAGAGGATATTATTTTTGCGCGTCCAACGTTTACCTTATCGAAAACTATACAATTACACGTAGTTTAGCTAGATACAAACATTGATATAGTTTTTATTGCGCACATGAAATTAAACACAGAAGCAGCAGTAATTATAACGAGCATAGGTACAGGGTTTAAGCCAGTACTTTTTAATGCAAGAGGATCGCATTGACAGTTATGTTACTCGCAATTAAGAAAATCGTCAACGCTGTTGTTTTCTTGATGAGGTACACAGATCCGACTTGTGTCCCAATAGGCCTCATAGCCATTATCCTTTTTCGCTGATACTTGGTCACGTTCATTTGGAGACATGTTTTGAGTAAAAGCCCGGATTCCGTTGTTAAAGATCCAGCCAAAGGAAATAAGCTGAACATGGAGATTCCCGCCAAGAACCAAGAAACTGGGAAAAATGTAAATGCAAATCCTGAAAACTTGTCATGAAGTCGAATGGAGCCATAGGCACCGTAGACGAAAAAGAAGGTCATTTCCCCGCAAATCACCGGCCATATTGTTCTGGCAAGGCAAGCATTACTACAAGCGTTTAAAATCGTAAAGGAGCTGTAAGTTCGTAGAACGAAATTAATTTCCGTATCCTGTTTTGACCTAGAAGTCATGCTTTCTCTAATCGTCTTCAACCAGAATCCTGCGCTTCGCGTGTAGGGCATCAAAGCGTACAAGTTGATCATGGAGGAAGCGTTGGAGCAGAGCGTCATAATAAATTCAAGAATTGCGAATGCTGCAACGGTACCGGTGGACTTAAAGTCATCCGGCACAAGGTGGTAAACCGTTCGGGGACTATTTGGGCTAAGGAGGAAAAACGTTGTCCAAATTGCAGGGAAGAAAATCGGGGCGGGAAAAACTAGAGCGAGTAATTCGCAACCATCTCGTTTAAATGGATGAGATTTCGAGAATATATTATCTAGAAGGAGGAGAATTAATCTTCCGATTCAATAATTTGTAAAATAATAATTAAATATATATTTTTAATTTGAATTTTCGCAAAAAACGTACCAGCCAAATCCCGATTCAGATGGTTACATTGGCTGAAGAAGAAAGCAAACTCCTTAGACTTTCTTGCAAACACCAAGAAGAAGGTAAACGAACTGGAAAAAACTATACTGTACATTACATCCATGCTTATACGGGCAGTGCTCCCGTTTCCTGACAGCAATCCGTCCATCAGCGCAACCATTGTGTTCGAAAAATAGCCTAGTAAAACCGTAGCCCAAATACAGAGGAAAATATTTGTGAAAACATCAGATTTTGCCGTCAGAGTTCGCGAATGCTTGTCCCAAGAAAATGGCAGAAACCGAAAAAATCTAAGAAACTTAAATTCTAGCTCAAAAAGTTTTAAAGTATGCTTAGCAAACATGATTGCACTTGCTGGCTTATCTATTGCAATTTATAATTCTAGGGCTCTATTGGTATAGTGTAACTGGCGCTTCAGATTCAGAAACTCATATAATGTGTTTGATTCTGTATGCAAGTATGCCACTAACTCACTTCACCGAGGAACGGTTATTCCAGTATTTGTATTAGATGCTGCTTAATAAAGTCCATTGGTGGGTGGCGCGGTAAGACCCCTTGGACTTAAAGATTGCAGAAGTTAGTTAACTACTACAATGACAACGACAATTTTCATATCTCCTTATTAAGCTTTTGCAATATAATATTTGTTTCATACTTCATGCAAGTTATTATGCACCGCGTCGTATTAAACTTAATTATATACTTCTGCCACCTTTTCTATTGTGTTTCTTGCATGATTGAAATTCCACACAGGGGATAATATATTAACAAGGTGTGATTATCTTACATTTTCCTGGCAATTATACCAAATAAAAGGATACTTATCGAGAAACAAAAACGTAAGTTCTTGTGCCTTGCTTCATAGCAAAGTCTCTGGTAATATCATATATCATATCTGTGTGGTTAATCTGAACGGAACGGCATTTCATCAGTTCCATTTCTACATTAATGCAAAAAAATGTGACTGTGACAGAAAGCTGAATGACTTAATTAGCCTCCTAGGATTACGGAACACGCTTTGCATGTGTCGAATATGATACCGAATGACAAAGACATGATATTGTGACTGGAATAAGTTTTATTGATTTACATTGCTCAAGGGCTAAAAAATTCAAACAAGGGGCATTACAGAAAGGTATGTGTTGGTCTAGGGAAAATACATTTTAGGAAGCACAACATGCATTTACATTTCGACGATCCATTTAAAAATTCATTCGTATCCGGAAGATAACATTGCTCTCGAGATTCGTTCAGTCGCCATTCACACACTCTGTATATTTCTATAAATCACTCACGCATTTGAACAATGTCGAGTAGAATACAGGTATTTTATCCGCCTTAATATAATATTATAAAACTATATATACTAAAATACAACAATAAACTACTAGGAAATTTTGTTTATCAACAGTGATAAAAATTACCAAACCAAATGCCGAACACTACACGATTGGGTCAGTGCTCAGGCTTTTTTGTGTATTACCGCTAGTATAACTAAAATATACAGTTTAATTATAATTTTAAAATTTGTAAAAATTAAACCATACGTTTGATAAACTATTGCAAAAAAGTATTTATCTGCCTGACTCGAAACGATTGCAGAACCAAAAGTACTAG
This sequence comes from Sminthurides aquaticus, assembly GCA_906901655.1. Lineage (NCBI taxonomy): Eukaryota > Metazoa > Arthropoda > Collembola > Symphypleona > Sminthurididae > Sminthurides > Sminthurides aquaticus. The sequence goes on along the minus strand of CAJQTT010000031.1, from coordinate 252,406 downwards.
ATCCAAAATGTTTACAAAATGGGTCTTTTTCGTTGCAGGGTAGGAAGTTGGAAAGTTTTGGTCTAGCTAAAACTGCTTTTGCCAATTACTCCTGGAAGAGTAGCTGGAAGCATGATATTGTAATTTGTCTGTAATGAATCTGCGTTTCTGTTTCTATGTTTCTAAACTTCTAACGTTTGTTCAATTTCGTATTTTGTTCAGATTTTTATAACGCATTCCAACTTGTTGTGACATATCTTAGATCAGCAGCTAACAAACTCAAAACAAGCATAACCGTCAAACAATAATACTACAGCGAACGATACTCGACTATCCGAAGAAACACTAAAAACTAATTTGGTTTGTTAGCCTCTGCATGAGACAAGAAACTGGGCCTGCGTTCTATCTAACTTTAATTGTTGGTAATCAGAATCATAATAACCTGACCAACTGTACGTAAGGTCTAGTTGAAAGTTGTTCTTGACCGCGAATGCGTTACTCACTACATGATGAAGATATCCCTGGAGCGATAGATTACGTATAGTAGTTAATTTAAAATTTTATAAACTTAAACGAATAATCAAGTCTTTAGTACTAAAGGAGCACCTTCCGCACTTTCAGAGTAATCGTATTCGTCATAGTCGTAATCTACATCAAAGTCTTGTAAACGATGATGACCCCCATTCTGTGGGTTGCCATTTGTATCACCATCCTTAAAACTACTATCATTATACAACTCATCACATGCTTGTGGGTCTTCATCTAAACTCACAGGTATGTATTTCGAGTTGGATTTATTATGCTGACTTGATCCCGATTTCAGTCCGTCGAAATTATCGTAAATTGAAGTTGCCGAGATGTGATTGTTCCGACGACGGCGTTGGACAAATACAATAAAAACTATAAACACTGAGAAAATAGACAACCAAAAGAAACCAAGGACAGTGCTGTCACTCAAGCTTCCAGATGTAAAATGATGATCGTCCGTTTCGGATACTCTTCTTGACACGGAATGGCAATCACCTGTTGAACAAATGTTAAATTATAGTTCACTGTTTCATTCCCCGTAGAATTTAAAATAATTCAAGTAGTGTACTTGAAAAATACATAATTTTGTGCTACAACGCTTTTTTACCGTTATAATCTGTGGCATAAGGAGTTGCAACACTTTGCGTGTGTCTTTTGGCGTCACAGTGACAACAATTCAAGTCTCCAGTACTTCTACAACATTGAATACAACTACTGCTTCCTCTATCCAACTTTAATGGAGGGACACATTTCTTACAGTTGTACGGCATACCACCTAAAATAAAACAGAGGATTAATAGTCTTACAAAATCTTACGATATGGGACCATAATGTACTGAAGTAAAATATTTTAATTCAATGTCATACCGTTGCATTTTGAGCATGAGGGATGACAGGGTTGGCAGGTACTGACGGCGCTAAGCCAGTAGCCATCGGGACATTGGTGAAAAGTTTGGTTTGGATTACTAAGGTACTCTTGGGTCAAGGCATTGGTAAGAATACAGCCTCCACCCCTGGTGGGGGTGAATCCTGGATTGCAAACTATACAGTCTGAAGCAGTGGGTCCGATACAAGTAGAACATTCCTGTGAGCATCTCGAGCAAGTTCCAGCATCGTTGAAGTACCTAATGAAAAATACAATATCGATTCAGTTAATGGACTCCCTCGATCTCTGTAAAAGTACTCCCACGAAGATGAGGAGGAGAAACAAAGACAAACAAGTAGTAGTTGTAATAGATAACTCCGAAAGCTAGCTAGCTGCAAACATAAATTATTCATCAAATCCGTAATACTTTCACTCTATCTCTATTCCAGATCGGAAATCCGGGCCGAGAAATCTGGCTCCACCAGAATAAGTATGTATCCAAAAAGAGCTTTCACTAAAATAAGCCACTGGCTTTAGAACAAAATCCGTCCCGTACCTATATCCCCTCCCTAGACAGTATTTTCTTCTATGACATTATCAAGCTAGACACATATCAAAGAGGGCGAAAGCTGGTGCTGACTTTAAGTAAGTAGGAGCAAGCTCTAGCGGCTTGGCATTAGCAAGCATTATCGTAGGATAATAGAAGGAAATTATGGAAACATTATTCTCTCAGTTTTCACAAGAGACAAGCAGTTCCTTTTAAGCATGCGGATATGCCACCCGCAGGTTGCAAGAGAGAACATATTTCCCTGAATTTCCACAGGAAATGATGCCGACAACCAGAGTTGCAGCACAGTTTAGAAATACTAAGCTAATAGGGAGTTAAAACCAGCAGGGCTTACCCATCAGAACAGTGTGGCAAGCATTTTCCATCTTCCAGAATTCCATCCCGACGACATTTGACACACTGATCCGGTGATTTGCACTTGGTGCACAGCTTTGGGCAGGTGATGCATTCTTTCTTGTTTTTAGAAATGAATTGACCGTCGTTGCAAGTAGGAATACATTGACCGTCACGCAAATAAAATCCTTCTTGACATTCAATGCATTGATCTCGAGCAAGGCAATGTAAACATTCCGGACCTCCGCAACCGGAACACTGGTTCACTCCAGAGTCAAGGTACAGACCAACGGGGCAAGCCTAGAAGGAGAATCAGAGTCATTAAAATGTTCATTTTTTTTTTTTAAAGTCCCATTTTGAAAGATAATGTATTCAACGCCTAAAATGTTCATAAACCAATGCGGATCAAATTAATCAACGCTTGGAAAACATGTAACACTTACAGGGTTAGCTTGGACGCAGGAAGAAGCCTCTTCATCCAAATCATAGCCTTTAGTGCAAAGAAGGCAGGAATTTTCATCACAAGAATGACAGCCCATGGGGCAGGCTGTACACTCTCTAAAGTTTGTTGGGCGGAAGCCACCAGGGCATTGGCGCAAGCACTGATTATTGTAGAGAAACAATCCTGGTTTGCACCGAACACACTCTGAACCCAAGGGACCCGTACATGAAGCGCAAGTCTCTGATTTACAAAGTTCGCAAGAAGAATCCGCCTCGTAATAGCCTTCTGGACAGGCTGGTACACATGAAGTCTCAAATAAAACCAGGTTATGCTCGCAGGCTGTACAGGAAGTTGAGTTGTAACAGGATTTGCATCTCTGAGAGCAAGAGAGGCATTCCTTTCTAGCCATATCTGTAAATGAGAGAAATACACACTTTAGTTTCGTGTAAAGAAAACTACGCAAGAATTATACTACCCGCTTATTTTTCTCTAGCTTTTACATGGGCGCCGGGCGCTAACACACAAAGCCCGGGTGAGAGGAGAGGGAGGAACAAGTTTCAAACTACACGGAGGCAAAATTTGGGTCTGGAACGGGAATAATACAAAGTAAACATTAAATAAAGCAAGTCTTGATGAGCGGTGGCTGTAAAAATGCGGAAACTTTTAGGAAAAGTCGCAGGGGAGTTATAAAAACTTTCACTTCCGGCTATACTCAGGCTGGTTTCTGGTTCAGGCCAAGCGGGTTTCTCTGTTCGCTACATTGTAATTTCCAAACAAGACCTCTCAAACATTCCTTGTCTGATGACTCTTTTCGAGAAACTTTCTAAAGGCTTTCATCGCATTAATGCGGACTTTCTCTATGTGAGCTGCTAAAAGGGTAAAGCGGAGAGAAGGAAGGAGTGGGAGTGGAAGAGTGAGGGTCGAATATTTTCATACCACACATACGAGAAGGGATGAGGATGACAAGTACAAAGCTACACATGAATCTTTTATACTATCCTTCCTCGCAATGTATGAATCAGAATCCGAAATGAGAACCCGCTCCTTTTCAAATGAGGCTAAAGCCCAAACTTTGGTAGAAACTAACTTGTAAGCCCGCAGCAGCAGCGGCCTGTCTCACTTTCACTAAGTTACAGAATACTATTTGAATACTACTGAGATTGAGACAGCTGGGACTGGCTGGCTTGACAGGGATGGCCAAATCGTAGACCATACATGTATAGGGTGAGGAGAAAGGTTTCACTAAAGGGCAAAGATCCGGGTCTAATAGGGAATAGTTGAATACAAAGAAGAAGGACGGCGACAACGGACCTCCGTAATATCCCTCTGGACAACCATTGACACAGATGGAGAGATCCGAGACCCAGAATTCGTTCTTGCATTGTGATCGGACCATGTGGGTTTTTTGTACTTGTGGAACAGTCTCCGATGCTCCTGGATATAGATAATCTTGTGGAACAAAACTCGGGACGACACCTGCCGCGCTTCCTTGCCCGGGGGATGCCTGGTAGGGAACATGATGAAATTGAGAAGCTCCAGCTCCTCCAGTTCCAACTCCCGCGAAACTTGCTGACTGAGGTGGCGGAAGATCTAGAGCACGGGATCGAAGGCGGACGGGATTCTCATGAGTTCCGTACAAGATGAGTTGCCACTTTTTCAAAATTCCTGCACAATAAGCAAAAGAAAAATCAATTTAATACACTTTTCTCTGGTAAGCGAAAAAGTAAAAACGAGTCAAGTTGAGCAAAAACAGTAAAGTCGAGGAAAATATATGCATATTTATATATAACATCCGGGTAAAGTTGAGCCATTTTATACGGTGCACGTAACCCGATAATAAGTCCGGCCGGAAGGTAAGCTGGTTTCGCAAGGCTCTTTATTTTTTTGGCGAGAAGCAATTGGGGAAAACAAGACATGTATAGCTTCATAAAAAGGCGCCTTTTCTCTCTCTCTGTCTCACTTGGTTAATATATTTTTTCAATATCTGCTACAACACTCAAGAAATTACCATATTTATTACATTCTTCATGAATTCCAAAAAACCAATACGAAATATTGCTTTCAAAGAAATAACGTTTTCATGTTCGCAACATTTTTCAGTAGCTTCACGAAACCCGTCTTTCTCCTAAGAGCTTCACTTCCGGCCTTCCTCATCATTCATCCCGACTCGTTAACAAGAACGGGAGAGACGGGCATACTAAACTCGAAAAATCCGGAAATACTACGATGTACATATATATTTCTTCCTCGTACGGTTAACCATCCTCCTTACCAGGTTGATTGATGCGCCGACTACCGGAATTGATAATCTCCAAGGTCCATCTTCCGTGAGCTTGCTCTCCCCAGAAATGAACAGAGAGGAAGGGCCAGTCATCAAAATTGGAGCTGGAAACATCCCTTGGACGTTCAAATAAAAGGACGGAAGTTGTTCCCATGGGGGACGTGAGAAGAATCCTTAGGTTTCCACGAGGAAAAAATCTCAACGAAATCTTGCATTGTACATGCTCCAAGTAACGAATCTCTGAATTCGTCCGCGCGCAACCATCCACGTCCATGACAACTTTAACTTTACCCTGATGAGCACCAGGTATTTCCCTGTCCTCCCGAATCTCTGGAGATTTACATATGTGCTGTGGAGGAACGCCCGCCCAATTTTCAGCCAAGTTCACCATGGCGCCCGCATCCATCAGTCCGTAGCCAAACTTGTGGCTGACTGGAAATACAGAACAAAATTATAATCATCACCGCACCGTTATATGGCATATATGATCTTGTTATGAGACCAATAAATTTTAAATTTTATTGCCATATTCTACATGGCTTTTACCCTCCACGCTCTACTATACCTTAACTTTGGCCATGCCTCTGAATTTCTCCAGGCACTACTCTAATTTTTATAATACGGACTTTCTCCAGCCTCCGTCCATACCACTTTCCCCAGTCATCCGCCTGGCGACCCATAACCTCATTCAAAACGCTATACGGATTCAGAAGTACCATCATTCAAAACTGTACTTTCTGGACCCTATGGAACAATAGCTGAAGTCATTGCTAAAACTTCTCCAGCCCCATCCTCCAGAAATTGCATTCAATTCGGAGAGGAGCCTAGCGTTTCCATCTCTAACGTTTCTCAAAAGAGCACTTCTGATCCTCTGCAATCGTTCTAGTTCTAACCAACTTCTTTCACGCTAGGCGAAAATTATCAGCTTTTTATTCAGCCCTCAATTACATTTACAATTTTGCTGAATTTATTCAAAAGAATCCTAGAAAAACGAGTTCATAAGGTGCAATAAATTTAAACGGCAGGGCGATTCCTATATCCTGCACAAAAGCTAATTCAACCGTAAATTGAATGATGAAATAAAAAATTGGCGTAAATGTATAAAACCCAGCGCCACTTGAATCCACGTTCTCTTTTCAAAACAATTTTTCATCCGGATAAATATTTTAAATGAAACACTACAGACATATTCAAAACCCTGCCTGTCAAGAGAGCTCCTACGCAATCCGTGGTTGGATTCTACGCTTCAAACTGGAAATATTGCCCATTGAGTTTTGGAGCGACGGATGGTTGAAAGATTTCAAGTTTTGCACGAAAATTCATTCATTTGAAAGTGGAGAAAGCAATTTATGTTTGAAATCCGTGACGGCTGATAGGAAAAACTGAGGGAGAAAACACAGTAAGCTGGCAGTAAGTCATAGAGGAGAAGAGCTCCTCCAAATGGATAAGGTTACGGATACCCGGTAAGCTATGGAGACTGATATTCACGGAGGCGGGGATCTAAGCTAGAAGTCAGACATGCATAAAAGTGGCAAGAGACTCGAGAGAATGGATGAGGATCATGGGTGAAGAAATAACTCACATTTTCGATTGACGCCGTTTACAAACCAGCCCTCCTCTTTCTCCAGCGGACTCGCTCGGCTTGTCATAACGACTAAATGCTGGAGATCTCTCCAGCTGAGATTTCGATTAGCTTCTAAAGCCAAAGCAGCAATTCCAGCTGCCAAAGGAGCACTTGCACTTGTTCCTGTATGCTCCACTGTGCAAATATGATCCGGCCTCAATTTCCCGTCCATGTCAACCGTCGCCACGCTCTTGTCCAGTGTTGGTGTTCCGCTGGAGTAAGTCGTTGCTAGTGTGCTCGCACACTCCTCCAAATACCAAGGCTTAAATCCTCCTTGTGTTGCAGATGATATCGAAAGGGTAAATATAGAGTTGGTGTAACCATCACAATTACAGGAATCCACATGACGTCCCCCGTTTCCTGAAGCCCACACAAATATTGATCCCAAGCCTCGACGGCCCTGTTATAAAAAACAAATACAAAAACATTTAGTTTCATCCAATCCAGCTTTTTCCTTTTCTTTATCTTGACATATTAGGTGCTGTATTTCAGATGCAGGAGCAGCTTAAGCAAGAACTGCAAACACAGCTTTCACCAGCAACGCTTTTCTCATCGTATTAGCTCAAACTGTGCATTGAAAGTATTACGCAAGCCCCCGTCTTAATTTTATTTACTTATTCAATGTATTTACTAATTATTTATTCAGGAACTTAAATAAAACTTTCAACAAAGTACTTGGAATCAGACTTCATCTCGAAAGTCGAAAACAATCAAAACTAAATTTGAAGAAACCTTTAATTCAATTGAGTTGAATAACAGAAAAATCCGCTACAGCTCAAATATTTATTCTGAGTTTGCTGTTTGAACTCATCAAATTGTCTCTTAAGCACACGTCAAAAGTAAAACTTCAAGGTTAGCAGTTAGCTTCGGTTCAAAACTTTAGATAGTTGATCATGTTGAATTAATGTTTACTAGAAGGTAGAAAAACCCTTGGATATATTTCACCTAGCAATGATCAAACCAATAAACATGGAAGAAACTTCATCCTGTCCAGTCTGTTGCAATGGCGGCAGCTCGCCCGCCCACACATCAAGTATCTACCGTGTCGTCCACGGTAGCGTTCCTCGCGAGGAAAACTCAAAACCTTTCTTCTTTCCACTGGTCATTTCTCGGCTCACAAGGGTCGTAGCGTTAAGCAGTTTGCATTACTGCATAGCTGAGATCTTTGTCTCTCTTTTAGTCTAAGTTTAATGTCCATAGGTCAAAGGGTACGGACGCTACGAATTTTATACTGAAAAAAGTCATTTTTTCTGACTAAGTTGACCTTAGGCGCTGCAATGGCTGTGCCCTTTGACCTGTAGACATCAAACTTAGACTGAAAGAGAGACAACGACCTCAGCTATGCAGCAATGCAAACTGCTTAACGCTACGACGCTTGTAAGTCGGGTAATGATCGAAGAAAGGCAGAGAGCCATCTTTTTCTCTCGCTCGCAGCAGCAGCGAGAGAGTGGAACACATGCAGATTTCCAAAATGTAGAAAAAGCAGGGTAATGTTTTGGACGAGCTGACGTAATGGGCAATATCCGGGAGAGAATTCGGGAATAAATCCATCCAAATCTTCAGTACATTTCATAATACACGACGCCCTCGTATATCCACGCTACAGGCTGCGTTTCAGCAAAATAAGCGTCATAAAAAACTGGGGAAAGTTAAGAAGAGAAATAACAGGGACACTTGCTAACTCGGTATCAGCCCAGATCCTTCCGAGCACCGGATAACAAGATCCTAGAGAATTTTATCCAATGCCTTTCCTGCTAATGATCCACGCAACTAGCTTCATATACCATCCTACGTGCGTTTTATACGCCCATGATCTTTCGCCTACAACTTAAAAAAATAAAAGTGGAGAAAGCACTAGAGAAAGCATCAGGCACAGATCACACATGCAGACGTGGAAAAGCATCACGTACTTTGAGTGAGTCAAACTGACTCAAGAATTTACTAGCACTTTCCCACGCAGTGCCAAAAGATAGCCCAGAGTAAGAAGAGTTAGATGAGAGAGAGCTTTAGATTGAGTGAATCTTAAGTCTTTCCCGTAACAGCTTAGCTTTTTTACTAGAACGGCACAAGAGCCAAGGATAAGGAAGTTAGTGAGTACAAGAGGAGGAGGAAGCTAAGAATACCGTTTTAAGCAACTCTCTCCCGGAACCTTAAGAAGGAACTAAAACAACATGTCCTTCTCATCCTACTTGATTTCTTTATTTCTACTTCCTTCCGACTACTGCCTCATCTGAATTACTCATTGCTACTTAGGGAAGCACTTTCACTTCGGCCGGGGCTTTCTCTACAGGGGAGAAAATTTCAAGCAGAATATTCGACGAATACATACATTCGCAAACATTTCCTAACTTTCTCCTTTTTTCATACTACCCTCTTACAACTGTCATCAACACATACAAGCCCTTGCCAAAATAATGGATAATGATGCTACCCAAATACATTATAAAGACTCCACGGCTTTCTCAAACACCCTCCTACACTCTGACCCAACTGCATTCTCCTCCTCTCCTCTTCACAGTCTTCCCTTTCGTCCAATCCCATTACCCTCCATTGTAATGGCTCAATTTCCCTACGTATCCAGCGTTTCCTCACACCACCTAATAATCCAAGTAGACGTGACATTTTCCAATTCTACTTAACAGGAAAAAATAAGCCACCGGGGAAGAGATGGCTGGGACTTTCTCCGTAAAATAACCGGAGGAAAATGATTCTGCTGAAACTCAAGAGAGAGGATATAGCTTTCGCTCCGACTAGCGACCCAATTTCCCCATAGATTACAACTACAATAACCCACGAAAATTCTTACAGGCAGAGGGATACTAGCCATTAGCTATCCAACTTAGTCTCTCTTCTACCTCCGTCTCCGCTTCTCTAGTAACGGAAACAGGGTATCTGAAATAGCGGGCTAATATTGTTATCGAAAGAAATGGGAAGCTCGTGCATAGATTTACGCATACTCCCGTTTTACATGTCGAGTTTTTCTATGGGGAATCAGAAGAGAAACATATCGTTACTTTTTCATTTTAAAGTTCTTGCAAATAATGCATAGAATACACCAGGAACTTTCTTTACTTGCTCCAGCACTGGAACACTACGAAACTTGCGTTTAATTTAAAACTTGTGCTAGAACCTATGTAACGGAATCCATCCAAAGGGAAAGCCATGAAAGTAGAATTTTGTTGCCTTACGTTTTTTATTTGCTTGAGCAAGGCCCCCTTTTCAGTATTCACGTTAAGTGCTTCAGTTCCAAGAAGCTATGATCAGCTAGCTTAAAATTAAACGATGACTGGCAGGATTCTAAATTACTAATTCCAACTAGGTACTACACAGATACATGTAGCTACTTATACAGTCAAAGATACCGATACTTCCGACCTACCGATGTATATGCAGATCCTTGGTAAAATATTCACACATCGTCTTCTCTGCTTTAAATGCATGCAGCTACTCCAGTGTTTTAAAAGATGAGCTAAAGTAAAGATCCTCCAAGCCTGAATACATGTGTACGAGATTGCTGTTTCATCGCTATTCATCCGCTTCCTTTTAAAATTACATCAAATACATAAACGCCTCAACTATTCCGTATGTACCATGTACAGCTTCCTCATATGTTATTTCACTTATTTCACGCTTTCAAAGATAAGAAGCCATACGTTTAAAAGTTTTACTCTCACCTCTAAGGAAACACTATCAGCTAGGATAAGTTTTACATATGATTTTGAGCCTTATTCACAGGAGAAAAAATAGCGATTCTGCTATGCCCGTTCGACAGTTCAGGAAACATTTCTTCCTGGTGCTGTTTTTTCTGTTGAAGCCATGTAAAATTGCTTGAATTGAGTCCGGAGACTTAAAAGTGCCCAACTTAGGGACATTAACACGGAAATCGGTTTATTCCCTGCATGAAGTTTATAGCTCGTGCAAAGTAGAGTATCAAAGTTGCAGGTAGCTTCCTGGTGAAAGCCAATGGGACTCGGGTATTAATGCTACTGCTAATGCCTGTCCGTGTTCACAAGCACGGCAATCGATAGCATCGAAAAAAAACTCTGGTAAGAGCATATGCAGCTAGCGATTCGAGAGCAGGAGCTAGCTGTAACTTTTTCATTTAGCTTTAATGCCAGGAAGGCTGGAAAGGAGAGGGGAAAGTTGCAAGAGTTTTAATGAAATTATCTGAACCATTCCGTCGAAACCTTTCTCAGTCCCAAAAGGCCGGATAGCGGATCGCGTATCATAGGAAAAAGATTTCAATCGAGATGGATAGATCCAAGAGCCTACAGCTGAAGACCGAAAACTAATCTCGGAAAAGGCTGTTTGTTTGGTTATAAACTAAAATACTTTCTCTCCAGATTCTCCCATTCGCCCCAGTGAAATCCTTCCTGATGCTGATTCTCACTACCACCTACTCAATTTCATAGCTTTCACTCTCGCTTGCTTTCACATTTTACTCAGGGCTTGTGCGTTCTCCGTCCTTATTTTTAGCTTAAAATTCATAATGAAAGCAGAAAATCTATGAGATTTGATCCTCAAAGAAGCAAACACGTTTTCTTTCCAAATCTTTTAGTTCCAACTTTTTCAAGAACCAGACAGACTGTTATCTAATCCTTAGCCTCGTGTTGTCAGTTAAAACAGCTTCTCTACATCTAATCTCATACAATGTTTTCAGCATCATTTTGACAACATGTAATAAGATATCAGCTCGTCAAATAATATGAAAAAATAGGGAGTAGCTTAGAAAAACATGAAAGACGTTTTAACTCCTTCCAAAACTTGTAAACGAGGTAAAGCCTTTACCGTAAAGGTCTTAATTGATGTTGATCTCAGTGAAATTGAATAGCTTTTCAAAGCTTGCGTACGTCCTGAGCAAAAGTTAGAAATCTGTAGACTCTCCGGTCACAAAGAGAATGTTCTCCCGGAAAAAATTCAGAATCTTTTTGATAAAGCAAACAAAATGTATAAACAAGTAGACTATGAAAAAACTTCTGGGAAAGAAATCTCTTTGAAGTGGCTCAATATACAACGAAAACTCCAACTCTGCTTTCCCCAAGCTCATAATGAGATTTCAACTATCACGCTCAACAACGTTCGGGAAAACGTCTTTCTCTTTTAGGTAGTGAGAAAAGATGACAATTTTAGCCGAAAGGCAAGAGGAAAACTTTTCATTTTCTTGATTCCAGAAAGAAAGAAGTTCAAGGTAATATACATGAGCGCTCCAAGCGCGTACGTGCCTCATAACACACACGTAAGGACCTGGAGGAAGACAGGAAGAGTGACAAGGTGATTTGTAAGGGCATTACCACTGATAACATACACTCAGCCTGGTGGACATGCATGTAAAATCTACTATTTTACTATCTGACATAGACGAGGATGGAAGCAGGCAGAGATAGGATGAGATAGGAAAAGGCATCACTTCCTATTCTCTTCTCATCTTTGAAGGAGAAAGCAGATGGACCTTTGAACCATCACAATCTTTTTGCTGGCTACATGTATGCTTTCTGTGCTTTCTCCAACTCCAAGCTACGAAATTGCAGCCTGAGATGAGAAAAGTAAAAGAGACACAAGATCGCGTCCTGCACTTTCACGGATGACAGATCAATAGCTTTTGAATGATTAAATTCCTAGATTACATCATGATCACAACGGGATTTGGTCACTTCTCCTCACACTCGAGACTCGAGCCACACGTGCATCCGGCTAAGAGAGAGCAGTGAAGCAAATCGAGGACAAAGGAATCAAGTATCAAAAGCTTCTTACGTTTGTAACACCGTAAATAAAAGCTCTTCTTGCCAAAGGTCCTGGTCCATCCACCGTCTTCCCATCATCTTCAGGTCCCCAAGAGGCGGAGTAGACATCAATGTGATCGATATTTAATCCAAGGGCTTTTGCCTCAACGGCATCGTTAACGGTCCCATCCAACATCCGAACACCGCCGATCGATGCATTGTAAGCAACACCTACGCCACAAATATTATTCCCTGCTGCAGCAGCAACTTCACCGGCACAACGTGTCCCATGCTTGTTATCACCGTTGTCCTGTGGAGTTGGATCGTTGTCGTTATCGTTTATATCGGTGGAAGCTCGAGGATCCTGCGGATGAAAAAATATATTTTTAATAATGATATACGACTCATAAATTCATAGACCACCGGCTCTTATCGCTCTTGTATGTAATCGATACCTCGTATAAATCATTGTTACGACTAAAAAAGGTAGTTGGAGAAACTGGCGGTCATACACGCTAAAAACTGGAGCAGCCTATAACGTTTTAAAGCTTAAAACATAAATTTTACACACGAGAACCCAGAAGCTCAAGTTCTTCTGCAGATTCTATAGCCTGTGCTGGTAGTGGCCTGCAACTTGCAACATAGCTGTGGACACTGTAGATTCAAGTCGTTCTGGCTCCATCGGTCTCAAGCCTGATCGTTTTTCATCTACCCCCGGAAATAACATTGTGACGGGCTAGAGCTGCTAGAAGAGTTACAGATTGCTCGTAACCCGGGTTGAAAATCCCTGTTACCCGGATTTTCTTGAGCATCGATAGTAGAAAAGATCCAAGAGCCTTATAGCTATTTTTTCGGTGTATATGCGGGTCGTAAAAGAAATTCCAGCCACTTTGACGTATTTACCCGGGTAAAGCCACATACGCTTCTACGACGTCCATAAAACTTAACCCAACCATCAGTCATGATTAGTTACGACAAGACCATTTTGTAAGATGCGAACCATAACGTTCCCCAAAGTCATCCTGACCTTGCGGAATAAATAAAAAAGACAGCAGTTAATTCTGGCTCTAGCAGAGAAAATGTAACCTTTTTCATCCATCCTCTTCCTTACTTCAGTCAGGATTAATGTATCAAGACTACATAGAAAAGAAACCGCAAATTGGATCCTTTCTCAAGGCAGAAACCACAGTGTAACTGGGACTGTATTCCAAGAAGCGAAAACTTATTTTATGAACTCGGAGAAGATTCTAGGCGTGAAATTCAAAATCATTCGAGATCTCTTAACCACATATAATCTAGCCAGTCATCCAGCAAGTAATCCTAACTTTTTCTGCCTTTCTTCTTCAAAATAACGAGCTCTTTTTATAACGTTTTATTCAATAGATACTGAAGAGTTAAATTGGCGAGGATTTTGTCACACTATGATGCTTTGGAGTCTAAGTCTGTCAACTGTTGTATCGGGAAGAGAGCGTAAAATATCAGAGAGATTCAAAATTCAAATTTTTTGAAAATAAAAGCCAACAAAACGGTGAAAAATAATAAAGAAATTTACATTCATGGAAACTGGATAGCACCCTGTGCGTGGGAACCTCTTTCATTGTAAATCTTATTTCCCATTTTTCAAACTCTTAGAACGGTATTATAGGTTCTGCCCAATTAAAATCAAGACGAATTTGAAAATATTTTAAAGATGATAAATCTAGTCCCGCTTCAAACCTTTTAAATCCATTATTTTTATGCACTGGAAAATTTGCAAATTACATTTTGCCACAAAAAAACACAATGAAAAATGCCAAAGTATCGGGATTACGACATGGGATTTTTTAGTATAGGATTCGTTAACTTTCCAATAAAATTTCATAGGTCTATGAATTTGAATTGCTTCTTTCGACCCGTTTGAGCAGTAACCTGAAATTGCAAATCATTACTTTTAAGTGAAATGCTTCGAAGATTGAATAAGCACTAAAAATAAGAGCGACAAAAGCATCAAGTTATTCAAGCATAGCGTGAGCACCAACTCAGACTTGGATATCAGCAGAGCGAAGCTACCTCACAAAATTGGAGGGTTTAGTATGTCTAACCAAGCGAATTATATAGCAGCATTTAGTCTGAGGTGAAATGGCAATGCAAAATTCTCAAAGGAAGGAAATATCCAAGTCAAAGAGCTGTCTGATAGTCTAAATGCTCCGTCAAAGCGGTAGCAGTACCAACCACAAACGGTTCTAAATCCAATCCATCCAAGTTTGACAACGAGCTCTTTGGATGAGTGAACATTTTTTCTAGGTCACCACCATTGGAATTTGCGTCACCTCGTTTTTAATTCACAGGAAAGATCTAAAATCTTGTTTGCCCTTGGCCAAACTGCATGACAGTGAATAACGTTTGGGGGTATAAGAGGAGAAGACAGAGAAAAATAAATTGAACCAGCTCAATCACCGAGGATCAAACAAAGACTGGAACAACACGCTAACCATGAGTGTCGGCCAAGCTTTTCGCCGGGGAAAAAGACTCCTCACGAGACTCTCGCGACTCGTAGGCTCGTTACTCCGACTACCCGAAATCGGATGCGGATGAACGTCAAAGTGGTGAATGGGTTTGGAAAAGTCCCGGAAAATTGCACATTTGTCTTAAGTGAATGATTACACAGTTTGTTTGGATAAAGGAGGGAAAGGCTAACTTTTTTTCACTGCCGGCTTCTCAAACAGTACTATCGCCTCTCTGTGTCCCCCTTCCACCTATTTTCCGCTGCCCGGAAATGAATGAGAGATCTCCCGCTTACGCTCTAGAGCTTACTAGCTCCCACCGCTTGTCCAGGCTCCAAAACGTATCGACTCCTAATGCACTTCGCTCTGACCATCTGTCAATTCGGACCACTTAACAACCTACCTCTTACTCACACTGAAACCTAACCATGCCGTGATATCATACAATCGCACATATAAACAACCTAGAATTCTGACCGAAAACATGGTTTTCCTCTTGGAAAATCCAGAAGCACTCAATCAAATAAATGTCGAAAAAAGATTCAATCCATTATACATCTATGGGAAGTTTTGACAGGCTGAAAAATGCAATAGCTCGACTGGACTTACATTCTACAAAATGCATACCACCGTAGTTAAATTCGTAATATGTGGTCTTCCAGCTGGGCTGTTCGCTGTATGTGTTAAACGACAAAAAATACAACAAACCCGCCAAATCTTGTCTTGAAACTTGGAGAAATTCTAAATAAAATATTTTTATGTATTTTTCTATTTAAATGGCGAAAATTTAAAATTTGAATACCAGGAATGAAATTTGCAGGATTCGCAAATTCCACCCCAGTAGAATTTAGAAAAAATTTTAAATAATTTTCCCACTTTGGTGTACTCTCAACTGTGGACCAGCCTACTCATGGTAAAAGGGAATAGAAAGCCTTCATAAGAGCTTTGAAAGAACACTAATGTGAATCTCGAATTTCCTACCTTTTGAATTCCTTCACAACTAGCTTAAGTCAGCGGACATAAAGCAGCGTGTTAGCTTAGGAATAGCAAGCATTCATGGAAAAGATCTGACTCTAAAAAGTCGGGTTAAAAAGTCTCCCCAAACAAGCAAAAAGGAATTGAATTATGAGAAACGTGATAAAATTAACAAGTGTTCCAACAAAAGAACGTCCCTTCACTCTCCAAGTTAGCAGCTCAAGAGGAAAGGAAGAAAAGCATATATTTTTAAAAAGAAAAATTGCACATAGTTTGTTCACGTCTCCCCTTGTCAAATAGGGTGTCGCTCCGTTTCTCCTCAGGCGGCCACACATGTGATTCAGCCCAGAAGAAATTCGCGCGGAAAGTCTGACTAACAACCGAAAAGTTTTAATGTACTCCTACGTCCTAGGGCTTACAACGTAACCCATGAAAGCAATGCTCCTCTTCTTCCCGAGATAATGAGATAACCGTATTCCCTATTTGACTAAATTAACTCATTCGTCGACAAAGATAAAAGAATTGGGGAAGAAGAAAAAGCGTACTTAAAAGCGCATTTACTGCGATTAACCTCCTTAATCTAATTTGAGGTGCCAACGACTTTATCATAGGGTGGACGACAGAATGCTCATTAGACCGTAATAACGTTAAAAGTTTTTTCATTATGCTACCATTACCAAGACATAAAGAGAATTAATGGGGCTTCAACTACTACTTGCTAAACCAGTCTCATAACCCAATGTAAAATAACCCAGCTTCATTCCCAATTGCAACAATGTATCAAGCGTTAAAGATCGCAGTCTCTAGAGATTTGAACAGCCTTCCCAGAACTTTCGTTACTAATCTCCTAGTCTCCTCACAGTTTTCGTGTAAAGCATTATTTTTTCAAATTAATTTAAACGTTTACTATTCAAATACATACAGTACGAAGCCATGCCATGCTGTCTGTGGTTACTGAGTTTAAAAGAGTTTTACAACAATTATAAAACTTAATAAAAGATATGAACATTATTCCAATTAGTCTCGCTGACAGCTATTGCTTAACTGGGACTTAAAATTAATTGTGTTCAAGCTTCTGTAAAATATTGTATGAGATAACTTTGATTGCTAATTTTTTGTGGTAAACGAATAGATGCGATGCACTCTCTCCTTTTGCATTGCAGTTTGTTTTTCAAGTAGTTTACTAATAATTATGCTTCCGTTGCTACTGTAGCTAACAAACAATTTAATAACCTATCAATCACGCATCCAACCAATTACCTCAGTCACGAAAACTCTGTCCAACAAGAAATAAAACATATTACAAAAACTGATTTAGTGTACTTGGGTATTTAATAACACCAACAGACTGTCAGAACTGTGCCAAAGAAAATATGTCAAATGTTACAAAAAACGTAACTGTTGAGTGAATCGCCGTGCATTGAATCAAAGATGCGTAAACTGTTACTACTCAATTTGAGATAAATTGAAGCATCAAGTTTCTTTCTAATGGACTTTAAATCAAACCCAAGTCAAAATAGTTGACTGTGACAAATAGCTGACATGTAGTTATTAGTGATGGTAAACCCAAATCAGTTGCAGCACATCTAATCTAAACCTTGTTACAAGACGCACAGAGACAATTTATGTTTTTACAATGACACAGTTACCTAAATGCAGGAGTTTTATATCGTAAACTTTGAAACGATTTGCGGTACTAAACGCACTATTAAATAACAATTAACATGTCAAAGTCGAATTTAAATTCAACATATGTTGCAACGAGCAGAAAAATTGGGTTGAGTACAGGAAACATAATGCTTTATTAATGCATTAGCTGATATCTTCTCTGAAGCATTACCTGCAGCGTATCTGTTCTGCATGCAGATGCATGCATAACTAATGAACATTATTAATACATTAATTATGCAAGCACTTAATTCGTTTTAAATAGATCGAGAAGCGCCTTATGAAATATTGTTCCCTGAGGTATAAAATAAATTATTGCGTAAATAGTAATTCGTATGTATGCGCAGTACTTCATTTAAATCCTCGCTTAAGCACTCCACATATTTTGGATTATACCCTTCCAAAATTTACAGGTAACTTAAACTGGGTCAGGTGTGACCTAAATGAGATCAATGGGTGAGGCTATCGGAACATAGAAAAGAATGAATGAAATATTACGACACGGCGGATATTTTACTACTTCTTAATACTACTGACAAAAGAGTGAATCATTATTATCCACATCCTTCTTATGAGACCACCGAAAGTGAGACAGAGAGAAAGAGAAACCAATATCTCGAGGATGGGATATTGAAAAGGGAAATGAATTGCCTGTCGGCGATGACTGGACGTGTAATGTGCTGTACACGCCCATCTCAAGAGAAAAAATACAAACGAGAAACACAATGCATGCATTATGGGAGGTGGATTATAAATATTATACAGTTACTCGATTATAACATTACACTGAGCTGGCTGGCTGGTCTGTGAGGCTTTGAAGCTGATTCATGAGAATTTGCATGTGTCGCGAATTGCGAATTCTACATCCTCTATCCGTCCGTGTACAGGAATTCGCGCACAGGCAAGGCTATTGGCTGGCTACGTAAGTCTACCATGAGGCTTACAGAAACCACCTTGTACCACTTCCTGCCTTCCCCATCCTGAATCCTCTCATACTAAATGCATTCTTAATAAGAACTATACAAAATATGCTATACAGTTACGGGTTAAAGGGCGGTTGCGAAATTAAAATACTAAGATTGGTCCAAGCTTTGGAGCTATAAATTATTCCGCCTATTTTAGTATTAATACTTGGAGCTATATATGTTTTATATATGGTATGGTTCTTACGATTGCGTGCTCCACAATCAAGGAAGCTTAGAGCAGGGGAATGGGCCAGCCCTGAAGTTATTCATGTGGAGTAATATTAAACACATCATGTGCAAAATCATCAAATATTTTCACAGTTGTTTAGCAAATATACGAATGATGGTGAGAGCAATAGGTAAAGCGAAGTGCATGTATTGTATGTTGTATTTTTCCTCATCGTCCACATCCGATGTTAATATAGTATCCTTTGCGGCCTTCAGAGGAGCATGGCCAAAGCAATGGAATTCAAAAGACAGAGGGGAATTTAAAACGACTGCGGAAAGTCCTTGAAAATAAACACTCAACAAAGAAATCCCACTCTATAACTTAGCACAAAAGTTCACTATACTTCATACCAGCCCACTAGTTTTTTAGCCAGTTTCATGGCAATCAACAGCATTGCCAAAGACTATATTAATGAGCACGTGAGTATATACTCACGGGCCCAGGGCAAGAAATAATTCCCGATCCGTGAATTAATAGTCCCTTGTGATATAACTTCTTCAAGCTTGTAATAAATAATTGATGGAAGCAGGAGGGGAATTAGCTATTAATTAATTATACTATTAAATTGTAAACCGTGGTGGTATGGTATAACCAAAGAATGCCAAGATGAAAGAAGACTTGCAGGCACTCCCCGCAATTAAATATTCTTGTTCTATGCACTCAGGTGTTTTCAGTCTGTGGCGGATGCCAACTTTTCAAGTAATATATAAATTATATTAAATTTATAACTAGAATGAGAAAGAACCTCATGATTTTCACAGCATATTACCGCAAAGCCAAGGTCTGAGATAATGTTGTCTATCTGAACTGGGAACTTTAGAACTTGGAATGGAAGCTACGTCTAGAATACGAGACTCTTGGAAGAAAAAGCAGATTATAAAAACATTAGGATGAGAATTATATTAAGTATGGGAGCAAGAGAATAGGAAGATTACCACTAAAATTATTACCTTATTCGATGTTTTATTTTACAAAGTAGCAAGTTTTAATTTTAGATCCGAATTAAGGGCAAGGAAAAGACAAAGGAAGGCGGAGGGAAAAAAGAGAGAATCCACTTAAATAAAGTTAGATAATGCAGAAGAAAAAGATTCACTCACGCTATTATAACTACAGGGTGGAAAATAAAATTTCCTTATTAATGTCCGCAAAGATTATAGGTTAGAAATGAGCTAATTTTGTCTGTCTCTTTTCCTCTCTGGGATGGGAATAAGCGTCCTTGAAAAGTAAAAACTAATTTCCCAAAGGATACGAAAACTAAATGGATTTTAAAAAGTAACCAAATTTGTGATAGATCTAATCTAATCTGAAGTATGAGAGGTTTGGAAAAACAAAAGTTTTTCTGGCTATAGCCTATGTTCTTAAAACATTTTAGACCCTAACTTTGCCGGCGGAAAAAAATCTTGCAAAGCATATGACTGAAAATCCGAAAGTATTTATTGGTTTCGGATGCGGAAATTGTAAGGCTTTTTATTGCGACTCAGGGAGAAGCACAGATGCAGAAAAAAGGATTCAAAATATGTACGACGGATTCCCTTGCCATGTTATTAGCCATACACAGTCCTGGATTCAAGCAGTGATAGGTTATCTGCAACGTTTTGTCAGAAAAGAGGGAAATCGGCAGCTTAAATTGTATTTTGATGGAATGAATTGAAAAAACTGGTTGGGAAATACTACCCTTGTAAAAATCAACATATTTCTTCCGCTTTCCTTTCCTCCTTCAGGATTTGATTATTTTTTTCTCTCTGCCTGAAATCATAAAAAGTCTTGGCTAAAACTACCCTTTATGATCATCTAATCAAATTTTGGGTCTCCGTTTATGCGACAGCAAGGCAGGAGGAAAAAATAAATTCTCCTATTCAAGGAAGGTTAAGCAAGCAGAGTAAAATACAAAGATGAAGAAAAGTAAAACTACATGAAAGAAAGCAGGCGGATACAGAATAAAACAAGAGAAAGCCTCAACTCCAATCTGAGGACACTGCTTCACAGTAGAGTTGGGCAAAACATGAGAAAAATCGATTGAAAAAAGGTTGGGAACATGGTATAAATTGGTTTTGTAAATTCAGGGGAAGAATTTTTTCAATCCACACCCTCGAGTAATACGAACAGCACAGTACTTCGTGAGCTAAGCAAAGTAGCAGAGGATGAGAGAGAATTTTTTAAAGAATAGCAGCAAGAGAGAAAAGAAGGAAAAGCTCTATAATATTCATAGGAAAACTCCACGCCTCTTGAGTTTGTAGTAGTATAGAAAAAATAAATTATTACCACAATCCCATATCTTCCTCCTATTCTTCCTCAAACCAGGGATCGTTTGAAACTATGCCAATACATGAATTTCCACGCCCTTCCACGATACATTCCTTCATTTTCTCAATTCACACTCTCACCCAACTCTACATTGAAGGAAAGCTGGGAAGAGAAAGAAGCAGACTTTCACCCAATTTATAACATCCGCCAGCCGTTATGCTACCCTCACCACTAATCCATTTTGCATATATAGCACTACAGCTTGCTTTCACTCCAACATTCCATCATATTCAACCAACATTTCATTTCTGCTAACCGGGAATTCCAGGAAAATCAACATTATTGTACCCTACTTTTTCAGCATTTCCTACTTGCTTGCACTCCATTCTAAGGGAAATTGAATTCCTACGAGAAAGAACCGGAAAGCACCTTGTTATGGCACTACTTTACAGAACTGCATTCATGAATCAAGTACCACTTTTCTCCTAAGCTACCACAAAGCCTACATGAATTTATCCCTTCGATAGATGGATTTAAAGATGTATGATAACATCTTACCGGATTCGAAATAATTCCTCGAATAAAATTCTGCCAATAATTCTCGACCCTCCCGGGGAAACTTGATAAAAACCAGAAGGAAAATACTCCCTGGATAATACTGTGAAAATGAGCATATTTCTCCGTTAGATCATCCTGTCAGTAATAGCCGGAAGAAATTTTCTTCTCTTGATTCCTAAGATCAAAGATATGCATTTCCCTCTTGCCATTCGTCAATATGCGTACAAGAATACTTGTCTACTCCGGACTCGTTCGAACATTCAAATATATTTTATTCCCACCTTAAATCTTCATAATAAGTCGGAGACATGGGCGGATTCAATGCTGCATATATAAAATTGTATGTTCATCAAACACTCCAAGTTCTCACAAGGAACTAAACTAAACGGGATGGTAGAATTCCGTGGTTGGGTCTTCAGCAGAGTCACCTAAATCTACGTGGGTAGTAGCTTTATCAAGATCAAAAGAGCTTACAGCGGAAACTTTTCCCCTGGAAATTGATACTGCAGGCAGGCTTTGTGCTAAAAATCAACGGCTATAGTTTGAACGTTTCCAAGAAACTTGAGTCAAAAGTAAAAGAAACTGGCTAAACGACGCTGGCTAAACCACATGGTTATGCTCCAGAGGAACAATTAAGGTAAATCAAGTCATGGAGAAAGAAAATTTGATTTGATAAAAAATTCATCCTTCAATCTTAGAGAAGCTAGTAGTAAATAGGGCAGATGGTTCGCGTAAAACAAATTATAGAGTAATTTCCACAAGCGTTTACCAATTTTCTGGAGGAAAATAGCGAAAACATTATTCATGCGAAAAAATAAGGACAGCAGGAAGAATTTAAAAGGATGTACAAGAGGCTATGGATCCTCCAAATTTATTCCCTCTAGTGTTAAGGGGCTAAGGAAATGAGGAGAAGAAGAAGCTTTTGTATAAAAATGTGCTCTTAGAACCCTTTGGGTTGGAGAATTTCTAGGAAATTTTGATTGAAACAAGCTGACGTGACATGATTAGAAGAAGCTAGAGAAATTTTGTGGTAAAACTCGACTCTAACTGAACTGAACCTACCACCTACCACAGTCAGCTATCCTGGAATAGTGCTCACTTTTGACACGTTTTCCATTAACACAGTCAGAATGTACGACTTTCCAGAAGATTTGAACCAAAGAAAACTACGAGAGAAACAGCATCACGTTCTCGAGACAGAGACGAGAAAAGAAATTGCTGAGCTAAGAAGAAGAGCACAGGAGATACGGCGGAGAAAGTACTATGACTTTCACCACACCACGCTCCCAGCCGGCGCCGGCATGGCTTCGCCTAATCTTCCTTGCAATAATACATCAGATTAGAGGTAACCACTGCTCGAGAATAAACCAAGATGTATACATACATTCTATCAGAACAAAGACTGCATTACTACAGTCAGTCGGTGTAAACGTTACCTATTCTGGTTGGTTTCAAGGAAACGAGAAGAGGAAACTGATACCGGAAAAGCAGCGAATCGCTTTGTTTAAGACGTAGAAAGTGGTTAATTCGCAAAGGTTACGTGGGATGGTGCGATCCTGCTTTTCTTGTTCTTAGTTTTTTTTCTTCCTAGTTCTGCTGTACTAGTTAACGCCAACTTATAGCTCGCTAAACTTTCTCTCTGATTGGATGATAAGTCTTTGTGGTTTAATTTACTAATTTACGAAAACCGCATAAGATGGCAGGAGAGATTGGGGAGAGAGGAGGGAGAAGAGGATAGAAATGGAAAATTTAATACGCGTAGAGGGATGAGAAATTAGATTGTAATTTCTATGAAGCACAACTTCTTCCGATAGGTACTCTCACTGGCTTTCTTGTGGTTGTAGATTCTATAGTAACCTTCTCTACTCGATCTTCTACTTCTTCAATCTAGGTTTAAGCCTTTCTCTGAGACGTGAAGTAGGAGTCTCAGAAACCTCAAGAGCCCTTCTCCTAGGCTTTTCCAAGAAGAATAGGCTATAGATGCCTACTAAAGGCACTGGCACAAACCGCAGGCTATTTGTAATGCTTCAGTGGTGTGGTTTACAAGGAAAGGAAATTCCCTTAGTCCCATCTTCAAGACTAGTAGTCAAGCCAAACCTTGACTCCTATTATAAAATCTACAAACCAGGGGATGAGCTGGAGAAAGTAGGGAAGCCAAGAGGTTTCACGAGTTTACTAGGACTGGATCCAGTCACCACAACAGCCTTCTCATTTTGGGAACTTTCTCCCAGAAATACTCACTCATACCATGACTTGCCTGACAGAGTTATTATATGCCAGAGTCTAGTGGGTTGGCGGGTTGACGTAGAGGTTTGAACAAATTCCCCGGGATATTGTATATTCCAGCAAAGTAAAAAACCCGATGGTAAGCAAAAATTTGCTATCACAACAAACACAAGAACTGTATTTGCTGTATACGAAGCAAAAGTATACGAGTCAAAGCAATATGATTTTGAGAGTGTAAGAGGGAATAATAATAAGTGTAAGCCAACAAGAATTTACTTACTTTTATATTTCCTTTCATGCGGCCCACTAAACTGAGAAAACAGGCTGACAGAATAAGAGAAGGTCCTTATGCTTGGAAGAGTGCATTAAAAAAGTTTACAAAGAATAGTTGGAAAATAATATCCGCAGATACGTAAACTGACAGGGGAAAAGTGGTTGAAGGATTCAGTTTGAAACCTTCAAAAGAATGAAAGACAGAGCGAGAGAGAATCGAAAGGAAGAGAAAGTTTGGGGAAAGAATATTGGAAGCTTGCTGCTGGCTGAGCTGCTGTCTTTGTGGAAAAACTGTTTAAGTTTAGCAAGAAACAGATTTTGAGAAATTAACTTGTAAGGCGGATGGAAGCAACCCTTGTGATTATTAGTCAAAAAAATCAAGAACTAAGCTTTTGGCCTATATTGAATCTTATACACAGTATAGAGCCTATGTAAAGACAGTTTTACAGGGAAAGTAGGAGGTTAGTGTGGAGAACAGAGATTGGGAAATTCACGGAAAGTTGCTGGGAGACTGTTTAATTCTCTATCCATGTCTACCACAACCTTTCTCATTTAAAAGCTTAAGTTTTTAGGCACGGAGGAGGAATTTCCTCCGAGGAAAGGAGATTGGCAAGGGGAGGGAGGAGGAGGAAGGTTGAGGGAAAACCTTGGAAGAGATTAACAAAGAATTTTTTTATATTATAAACGTCGATCTAGTGAAAGTAGTGAAAGCGGATTAAGAGGAGAGGAAGAAGAGAAAGCACAAGAGGAAGATGATGGAGAAAGTTCGAGGATGGATGTGGGGAAGATGGGATCCAAGAGAAAGGTTGGAGAAAGTGGTGGAGCGATTGGAGACGACTCCAGAAAAACTTTCAATCATCAATCATTCATTATCGACATTTACAAGAAAGCTGGTAAGAGAAAATTATAGGCAAAAGTTGGATGTTACAGGACATAAAAATCAATCAAGGGAACCAAATGGATATCAGCTACCCATTCAACCGTAAGTTAAGCCCCTCCAACTTCAAATGACTGCATCAGCTAAACATGTTTGTACGGTTGATTGGCCTTCACTCTGGATAGAAGCAAAACTGGCGGTACTAATCCGAAAGGAATGTTAGCATCAAGTCTGGACCATAATAGAAGATTCTAAACATGACAGCTCCTCCCCCAAAAGTTGTTTCATGCTAAGAGCCCTCCAGATTGGAACGCAGACCGGAAGGAAAAAAGTGATAAGAGTTTCTAAAAATTCAAAATTTTGGACACAAGGTTTACCTCCTAGTTCCGGTAAAACTTTCTCCTTGATTTCGCAACCATATCCGCAACAACTTTTTTAAAACAACCTTTCTGTCAAGCCTCCCATTTGCTTATCTGCTAACCTATTCTGAAAAGTTTTAAAAGCACGTCTGCTTTCTCCAAGGTAAGGTACCGGATGACACTGGAACGGCTTATGCCTGCAGCCTTGAGGCTTGTTAGACCTCCCACGTTCCAGCAGACCTATACACCTACACAACTCATCAAATTTAACGAGCTTAAATTCAAGTCTGGAATGGAATTTCAGCAAATACGTTAACTTTCTTCCGGAGATTAAGTTTAAGTTCCTGAGGCCTCTACAAACTAAGTATCCACTTCCCCTGACAATTTCACTCCACTCAAAGCCAAGCCAAAGCTACCACGTAACAAATGGATACTATGGACACGAAGACATGAGGACATGGATTCATAAGACGGATATCGTTATCGATCCAAGAGCAGACGACAGGAACAGATCTTAAGCAAAATATATCACCATCCGCTCTAACATTAACTCTTAAGAGGAGGAGGAAATAATTCGGGGATCAGCAACTGTTCACAAGTTATGATACTCGTAATTTTTTAAGTCAATAGAAGAACCAACGCTGCGTTACTGCATAAGCTGGAGACTGGCTGGGGCGTAGAAAAAGAATTTACGGAATTACGATAGCTTTCTCCACTTTCCTCTCCCTCCGAGCAGTCTATATTGCCTTCATCGCGAGCAGGAATCAAATTTCAAAGATGATAACAAAGTGAAAAGGTGAAAGCTATTTCATAGGATGGTGCTACACAAGGACAAAATCAGCCGGAAAAGCAGGTGAAAGCAAACTTTTGTTATGTCTGTCATTGCCTAGTTACAACATGTAGTGTCGGTGGTGTACGTGGAGGGAAAATCGTTTATCTTCTCATCATAGTCTTGAAGAAAGTCTTCTTATGCCATGTTACATTTAGTTTGAAATCTCATGCCCGGCTTCCCATATTCCCATGACTCTCAAGCCAGGGAATAAAAGAAACTCGTAGAAAGTAATTGATCCAATTCCCGGCAAGACTCATCCTAGCCGTAATACACAAGACATAAATCTTGTAATATCCGTCGCTTGAGGGAATGAGCGTCAATGGAGAACGGAGCAAGTTGGCAACTACCGTTATATCGGATCTAACCCCAAATAATTTCATTACTTTCTTTATATACGCTTACTCTAGCCACAAGAATTACTCCTCCAGCTCTATATAAAATTCCACACATTCCTGACTTTATCTACTATGTGACAAGACAATTTACCACCAGAAAGGGCATAATCTTAGGAGAAATACACTAATGTCATATATTGCTATTCTCGTTGCGAAAAAAGAAGATCCGCTCCAGTAAATTTTATCTTTATCTAAAAGAAGAAAAAGTTTTTTCGAGAAAAGATTTTTGTATCCACCAATTTCCCACCAACTTTCTCCAATTTCTCTCTGTCTCGCTCGTCCCCCTAACGCCCGCACTTCGAAACGTAACACATACAAATCTGACTGGACAAGGCTAACTAAATAGAGGGTCTTCCTCAGACAATTTTCAGCATCTCAGCAGATCTACATGTATCATTCACTACTATCGTCTATTACATCGCGCTGAACAGAACATGGACCAAGATAAACTTGTACAGGATTTATATATACAGGAGAAAAAGAATCTGCTAATGTAGACCTTTCTCCACTTTCTCTCCCTTTTGCAATCACATAGAAATCTACTAGAATTTCTCTCTAAAGCTTTTCTAACACTTTATTTTCATTTCCTCTCTTGCACAAACGACCAGCATTCACCATGGTAGCCCTTTTCACAACTCTCCAACAGTTCCCAATATCACAGACTATTCAATCCCCCGCTAAATCAAGTTAACTTTTTACTTAACTCGGAACAGAAAATGCCCTCATGAAATTTTCTCTCTCTTATACAACGCAGTATGTAACCCGGCAGACATGTATAACATTTCGACTCGAACCAATTCTCCGTATCTCTGAAACCGACAAGGATGGAGAAAGTAGATAGTGAAAGCGAGGGAAAGGGAGAGAGAGAGAGAAAACCCACAAGTTTTACTTAAATGCGGGACATGGGGACATCTATGCTAAAATTTCCGACTGATTTAATAAAACGATTCCTATTCCATCCGTAGAAAGTTGTACCTACCTTGGTTGGTTAAGAAGTAGACAAGGAGGACTTTTAGTAAACTTATAGCATCTTTCTCTTTTATCCTAAATATTACACACAAAGTTTTGTGCTTCAGAGAAAATTGTAAATTATTCTCCAAGAGATTTTCTCCAAAAACTTTAAGTGTGTATCAGACAAAGAAAATCCTCGCCGTTCCTCCAACCACTGTATATACCTTCTACTTAAAGTTCAATATTCTTAAAATAACTCCGACTCTCATGTCCTGCTTTCTCCAGCTCACATTAGGAGAAAGTAGATCGGTTAGGTCCGTAGGCGGAGGAGAAAGCGTTCATGTCGTAGAAAAAGTTAAGGAGGATACTTACGTAGTTGTCCTTAAGATCCGGGTGGTTTGTCTGAATCCCATCGTCTAATATGGATACAACGACGTTTTTCCCAGTGTAGCCCTTCTTCCATGCAGCTTGGACGTTCATGTCGAATCCATCCTTTGATCCTCCAGTCTGTTGAAATTAATGAAAACAAAAATCTATATTCTCAGCACGTAACTCCCAAAGCTCCGAAAATCCTTTTAGCCTTACAGGTAGTGCAATTACGCGGACAATTAAACCTGATTTAAAAGCGATACGTGATACAGTCTCTCGGGAAAAATATTTGACATCATAGTTCTTCCCCTGCTCCAAGCAGCACTACGTAAACCTTCATCTTACAATTTAAGCTTCATAATATTCTGCTCATGTCTTCTTTCCATGGTAAAGCTAACACCAGCACAAATAGAAGACATGCCCACGTAAGCCGTAAGTACGTGGATATTCAGGGTGGAGCCGTAATTCAAATTTCAAAACGTTTCCTTCCTCCATCTCAACCGACCATCTCCCTCCCGCTCCCCCTTATTTCCTCCCGTACAGGAAATTAGCTTTGGGTTTTTTCTCCTTTGCTTGCGAATTTTCTATTTACACGACGGAATCAGCAGTAGCACCGTCGATAAAAAAAACTTTTAAACGTAGATCTCGGCCTCTCTTCCTTCTGCCCTTCCGCCCGCCACCCTAACCAAATAAACCGGGAAGAAGA
This sequence comes from Sminthurides aquaticus, assembly GCA_906901655.1. Classification (NCBI taxonomy): domain Eukaryota; kingdom Metazoa; phylum Arthropoda; class Collembola; order Symphypleona; family Sminthurididae; genus Sminthurides; species Sminthurides aquaticus. Next base: position 223,956 of record CAJQTT010000031.1, on the reverse strand, counting down.
GACGTCCCGACATAAAACAAATTGATTAACTGTGTACACAGAAAAGGAAAAACCCGGACTTACCAAATACCACTGCTCTTTGAATAAAGGATCCCCGAAACCGTTCTGGTAGGAAGGCGTATATCCATGATGACCTCCAGCAAAGTAAGGTCCTCTGCTGTCGCTCGCTCCGGAAATCCCATCAAAATATGAGAAATCTCTCTTCACTCGCTTCCTCTCTATCTGCTGATCGAACCAGTGTACCTGTAAAGAGAACCGAGAAGATTAATTTCAACTTCATAGAAACGAATTCAAGCTTAAAATATACAGAAATACATAGACGATCAGAGAGATACTATTTGATCATTTCACAAGATCACACAGCACCGATGCTGGTCGGCAACCCTTTACTCTCCGATCCGACATTCGCTTCAATTGAAACCGAGTTTCCGAATATTTGCTTTCCCATCTTGATTACACATAGGGCTTCTGTGTGTCCGCCCGCTCCTGTGATTTAATTGAGCAAACATCCAACACAACTCGGGGATCTCATCACAAGATTGCATTACGTAGATGTGGACATGCAAGGATACTATTTCGCAATCAAGGCCCTTGATTGCGAAATATTATCAATGATTCAATGATTCAAGGCACAAACATATCGCTGATGATCCTCCGATTTCGATTTGCCTTGGGCTAGGAAGCAGTGTAAAGAAAAACAGATCGATATTGTTCCCACACACTATTCCCCTCACGTTTAATTTACAGGGATGGAGAATTCTAAAAGGAATTAACCTTAGGCGGTAAATTGAACTTAAAGGCGTGATCATGAGTTGATAATACAGACAATGATTAAGTGCTAATGTCCTACCACCTTCTTTCAGAGGGGTAATCAAGGAACAAATTCATAGAGGGGAAGGAAACAAAATACAATTTTTAACACAAATCCCTATACTCAATGGCGCCGTCTAGACATACACATAGATTCACGACGCTTTAATTACCTCTATTACATCCGCAACGTATATTTTAAGGTGCAGTAGCCAATTCAGCTTTCAACTTAAAATATACATTCAACGCCCTCTAATCGTTTGATATTCCTTGAACCGATTTCCTTGAGGCTTACAGAGTAAACACAGCATGCTAAACAACAGTTCCTTCAACTATTGCCTTGCATGAGATAAAAATTAAACCAAAGCCCATAATTCTTCAAAGATGTTCAACTTTTACCTTATCTAAACACGTTACGCAACCATAAATTTTTACAGAGATGATGAACTCTGAACTTAATATGCTCGTACTATTTGTACTAAAGATGTTGATTTAATCGACTAACTTACTTATAGCTGGGAGCTGTACAACGGCAACAGTAATTACAAAAAAGCATTACCTTAACCGTTCCTCTAAAACTTTATGATCGGAAGTTAGACTAAGTAAAGCAATCAGCTGAGTAAGTCCTAACCTTAGAGTAAGCATACATAGGCGGAAGAACTATTTTACTACGGGATGATGAAGGAAGGATTAAGAGTTTAATTCGATACTGAGCATTGATACTACAACGGATTTCCTCCAGCGTACATTAACGCTTTCTTCCTTGCCCCCCTCATACCTTACGCACCAAGTAAAGTAATAACAATATGGCCGTTAGTTGAAACGTTCTAAACGATACTAAGTATATCAGATGGAGTACATGAATGGGGAACATAAATATCCGCGATGCTGCCCGCCTCTTGGTAGAAAAGGGTAGGGTAGCTTACGTGATGATGGAAACATATTCCTTCACAGTGACTGAAATTGATTCCGTCAGGTATAAATATGCTCCATTCTCTGCACTTTACGTGTGTTTACAAGATCCGAATTCAGCGCCAGCAAGGCAGGTACAAAGAATATTAATGTTTACGTGGAGTCATTTAGAGAGGAGATATTCATGCCTAGAGCGAAGTGAAATAGATTACTGAATATACATTACGGCCCTCCATATTGCATCCATACATTCTTGACGTCCAATAATATTACATCACACACAGGAAGCAGAGATGAGGGTAGAAAATGTTTACCACGGAAGAGAATATTCATACAGGGAGAAGATATGAGGCGGAATAACCAGAAAGCGTAGTTACCAGAGTCTAAAATGGTAGGAGCTAAATGGTTTAGTGTGCGAATCGTATAAATGGAAGCGCCATTAAATTGCGGGATAGTGGACGGTATCCGCTAAATTGCTTCCTCTCTCCTCCTATGTATGTCATACATGGTTCCTTCAGGCAGGAGCGCTACAAGGGGCCATTAATGTTGGCCCGTTAGTTATTCGCTATAAAATCCCCGCCAGGCTAAATAATAACGCCTAGTCCTCGTCTAGTTCCCTCCATACTCTCTTTCCTGCCTCTGGAGATTCTGAGCATAGGAAAATTACAAGGAAAAGCTTTAGAACGCTCATTCTCCCTCCGGACATGGAAATAGAGGAGGCCAGGGGTGAATACAAAGAGGCGTGAAGCGTAATGAAGGATTATTGTCGACAGAGAGAAATGATGCGAATAAAGGAGAAGATTCTTTGGAGCGGGTGTCGTCAAACGGACTAAAGACCAAAAAGAGATGAGACGAGGAGAGGTCTAAAGTCAGGGGGTTGAGAATAAACAAGAGGATCCTGAATCCGAAATGTTTTCTCCTTAGGACAGAGCACGTACAGAAAGAGAGTGAAAGCTAGGAAGAAAGGCGGAGACAGGATTTTTCCTAGTATGCGAATATAGGAGCACATGGAGGAAGATGAGGCGTGCTAAGAGGGAGAGAAAGTGGAAAATAATGTTAGCTCGGGATCGGGTTTCTATTAATCCCGGAATCCAGTCCGCGTATTGTTCTCCCTCTCCATCCCTGGGCTGGCTGTCTCTCTCTTTTGGCTCATCACCAAAATCTTAAGAGGAAAACTAGACTAAGATTAAATACAGGAACAGGGGCACAAAAGGGAGCTTAATCATAGTCCCGTCTCTTGACAAGGGTTCTATTAGCCGGAATAATTGCAAGAGATTCCAGAGAACATCATCCCCGGCATTCAAACCAGACCAGACGGGTAACACCACAAGGATGATTGTAACGTTAGCGTGGAGCAGCCACAGCTGTAGAGCAGATCCTACGGATAGCTTTTCCACAGAAATGAGGAATACGATGCGAAGGATGTGGTAGAAGATTCGCATACGAAAAACGTAAGCCGTTGGATCGGAGGGTAAAACGTGCGGAAATCTCCAGTACTTTGATATTCTAAACATGTTACCGTCAAAACCGTGGAGGCATCCAACCAACACATCCCTTCAAACACAAACCTTGAAAAAACCTTTCCAAGTTACTTATAACACATAAACGTGAGAAGAAGATGGTGAGCTTAAACGTGAACGTATGTAGCGGAAAAAGTGAATAAAAGTGATGACAAAAAAAGCAAAATGTACTTACATCTTCCTCGTCTGTAAGAAGCTTATGGTGTTCCTGGCTGGCCTCGACCGAGCGCTTTCTCAGTCTTCCATGTTCAAACAAATAATAATTTTCTAGGCTTCCGATCTGAAATTAAATAAAGGCAAGAACAACATTATAATTTATGATGGAGAGAAATTAATTAAGTTAGTAAATCCGCCAGCCGAAATAACTTAGAGCGCTGTATTAATTGCTGCTTGTTCTCCTCGCAGAATAGTTTTAAAATGCAGAGCATAATCCGACTGAGCGTGTAACAATTAATATGTATAGCTTTACCCTTCATTGAAATACATAGTGTTTTTGGACTGTGCTGAAGAGGTTTGATTAAAGGATAATCAAAACCAGCATTTCATGTAAACAGTTCTTGAAGTACGCAGGTATGTATTCCTGTTTGAGGAAAATTTGAATCAACCTGATGAAGCTGTGCAGACACAGACTCAGCTTATTGCTTATTTAAGGTAAGTTTACATTATCAATACTATGTTAAGTCCTCGCTGGTATTAATTTTAAGCCTAAATTCTAAGCTACAGGTAAAGCTCAAGAAAATATGCTTTGAGATCCACATCAAACTTCTTACTAAAGTTTCCCAACCTACCTGTCAGCCTGCATTTGTGCATGTACCGCGAAATCCTTGCCAAAGGCATCCGCTTTGTTTAGCTTAAAAGCAATAGCTTAAGAGAAGGAGACGGGAAGGGAAACCTTGCACCAAAATGAGATAGCTAGCAATGCGGAATTGAAGATTAAAAGGAGCAAAACTTCATCCATCAACAAGTAATACTCAAGCTTTCAATAACAGCCTTGCTTAATTAACTTGCTCTCGTTTGCCATTTCCGTCTTGTCTTCAAACTCCAAGGCCGGAGGCAACTTACGAAAGGATAACTCTTCCCAGGAGGTAAGCTAAGACTAAGACTTATAAAGTTTGCACTTTCATCTCTCCTTCATTTAATCTACCTTTCTCTCCCTCGCAGTTCATTACCATGAGCCGGATTTTAATATGGATTGCGAAAAGTAAAGAAAGAAGATTTCTATGAAATTCGCAACAGCCCGCAGTGAGTCAAAAGAAACTGGCGCTCTGGTTCCTGCTTTTGGCTTTCGAAGCAAGCGGGACAGCGGGAGGAGGGCATAAAGCAGTCAAGAGAAGAGAAATTAATTTGATGCATGGTCTTATATACGCTTAACTTTAATTTCTCCGAAATGATAAAATAGTTAGTGAACGGGAAGAAGGAAGGTGAGAACAGAGTAGAATGCACGAAGAGAAGTTTGGTGGAAACTCCTGTTGCTGCTGTATTTGGTTTGGTAGTGCATGTATTGAGAATTTTGGAGCTTGTATATGCATATAGGAATGAGTTGGCCATAGGGTTCTTCAACTACACGTTAAAATTTTGTAGCTACAAAACTTTTAAGCAGTGAAGGATAAAGAATTGTACACCCTCGAGTTATTAGCTGTAACTGTGACAAATTTGAAGCTTTGCTGCTTCGCTTTGATCTTGAATAAAATACTAAATGCGCTCCTTGTATTTTGTATGTTGCATTACTACGGACTCAGAGACAGCAACGCAACATCTAAAAAAGAAACTGCGAATAACGGTTAGCACTAGTTTGCACTTGGGGTTGGAGTAAGGAGAAGAAGAAGAAGCTTTCGGCGAAAATGACGTAGGGCGTAAAATATGCTGTTTTTTTGTCGAGAAACAAACTTGTTAAAAAGTGAGATCAACGCAAAATTCCACATCATCACCTTGTACTACCATGTACTTGTTGCTTCTGGCTGCAGGATATTCAAATTTAGCATATAAATAAAAACTTTCACTCAACGCATTAATCCAGCATACATATTCAGTGAGCAACATCTTTAGAAATATATTCAAAGTCATCCGTCTCGCCATGTTTGCGTGAATCAATAACAACATCAAATCGTCCTAAACCAGGAGGAATCGGAAGGAAAACGCAGCATTAGTAGTGAATGAATCCAACGCTTTGACTCTTGTACACAGATCAGACGATGTGGCTCTGAATGAAACTCAAAAGTCAGACAGTGAGGGAGATATTTAAATGGCATTTAAAATCATTTCGCAATTCGACGTGCGTAAATCCTTCATTAAATTCAAATCCCTATGTCTGATTTGTGTTTCCAATTACAACATGGACATCACCTGATAAACATCCGCATTCACAATTATCTGGTTTGTTGGTTGCACACTTCAAAATCCAGTAAACCTTCCTTGACTACTTTTTATAGCAAAAGAACGGTAAACTTTTTGCGAGAAATTCAGACTTTATTCACGAAATCCATTCATGCCTTTATTGGGATCTGAAGGTTTGATTGTTTGATTCGAGAAATTTTACCATGTCTTCATCGACATCTTTGGCACTGATTTAACTGTGAAATTGATTCAAGCGTCTACAGATTTGGTTACAATTGAGCCATAAACTGCATTTTTTAATGCAAGATAAGACAGACGAAGGAGACGATTGTACAATGGAACGCTTAATTTGCGAAAAGTGAAGATAGCAAATTTCATGGCTGAGAGAATAATACAGAATTACCCATATAATGCCAAATGTACCAGAAGATGAAGAGCAGGATGTTGCCTTAGGATACCACTGTACGTCACTAATGAGGGCATCAAATGAGAATTAATGCTGGTTATCAGCGCATTTAACAGGTGAACAATCATGCAATTCTTGAAGGGATTTGCAAATTTAAAGAAAGAGTACCGCATAGCAGTTAACAGATACAGACCATGTAAAGGTTTTGAAGCAATGCGACTGTATGCCGAAAAACGTAAATTCTAAGAAGGAATTACACTTAAATTTACCTCTCAAATGAGCGTTACGACCAGACAAAGATAAAAGCAAAATACGTAAAGCAATTTGCAATAATTTCCTCTCACGAAACATTAGCTTTAACTTGGCTATATTCAGAAGAATTGTTAATGGAAAATCTGCAAAATTGCACAGGACACTGATACTTAGTGAAAGCATACTTTGGCTTTGGTCTCCTCAAAGCCTCCCAGTTCAATCAAAATAGAAGTAATGGAAAGAAGTTTGCCTTCTACTGGAAAGCCCAGTCATACAATACTAAAAGTAACGTGAGACAGTATCTGTGGCTCGGAAAATGTCGTAAAAAGTTATCTTCCTCCTAAGCCGACCTCACACTTCCCTGCTTTGATTACTGCTCCTTGTCTAGTCCCCTGCTTTAAGCGTTGCTCCTTCTGCTTCCTTCCCAAAGTGCAACATAGTAACTACCGGCTTCTTTGAGTTTAAAGGCCAAGCTTGAAATCTTAGTCACACATAACTCTGTGATCTGATAGCGCTATAATATTCTTCATTCCCAGTATTATTTAATAGAGCACTAAAAACCATTCTGGAGTCAATGTCGTGCTATTTTAATACCCAAGCATGTTCAAACTTTTTGCCAATTTGAAAAGGCTACGTGAGATACAATCTGCGGAAGAATTATAAGGAATAATAGTCGCCAATAGTACAGGGATATGAAATACAAAACCAAACGTCAAGGTCACCTACGTGACGAGATAGACATCGATACTCTAATTAAACCCTAGGTGTGTGACTGATTGTAATTAGATTTTCAACAGTTTTTCATTCAAACTCCTGGGGAAGTAACAGTATGAAGACGGCGTGATCATAATCAATAATACTCGGGATAACTATGCTTTTAACATGCTTGTAAGGTCAGGAAGGAGGAGGAAGGTGGGAACCGTTTAAAATATGCAAAGATTCTATCAGAAACTTTGTGGAATCATTTTTCCCACATTGTGCCATTTTGCCTTCAAAAAACTTGGACCAACAATGTTTAAAAAAAGCCGATTTACTATCTGACTAATGTTTTTGAATCCCCATGTAAAAAAGCTAGAAAATCACACACACGCTTGCTGCAAAAACTTTTTGCAAATCCATTGTATACTGGAATGTGTTTCTCCAGTATTATCCAGAATATATGTTTTGGAAAAAATAAAACTTATATAGCCGCTTGCCAGTTGGAAACGTGGAGTGAGTTTCTTCCAGTACATTTTCCATCATTTTATTGAACACTGTATATAATATATAGCTTTGGAATTTCACGCTTCATTTATTAATGTGATGAAATTTTGTAGGAGTCTGGAAACTGCTGAAAACTTCGGCATACATACACTGAAGAGAAGAACTAGCATACAGAATACAGTAGAAGCCGAGAAAAAATAGACTGGAAGCGTTCATGTGATTTTGTAAATTTTTGAAATGTGTGACATCAAAATATTTTGCAATCTCATAAAAACCTACTGAATTGGAAATCATGGGCTTTTCTGTTTTATTAATACGAGCACATCATATAGCAGCGTGTGCATGGCTGTAATACTGTATTTTTCAGGCCAAGGATAGTAGGTTGAGAGGAATTCCAACTGGAGGAAGTATAATGCCATATTGTTTGTATTACATTACACCTACAGTAACAGCAGGATTCCAGGTAAGGGCTACGTGAAGCTGGAATTGATTTTGCAAACTGCATTAGACTAAATTACTTGGAATCAGTTTAATTTCCATTCCTTTTGTAATAGTACAATACCCGAGGACACAATTTTCCCTTAAGGTAATAATCGCTCTCATTGGACAAATCCATTACCCAGTTGTAGCCGAGTATCACTTGGAAACTTTTCAATCGGTTACAAGTCACTGGTCATGAAGATTACTCTTCAAATATACATGTAGTTGAATACAATTGAAACCATGTAAAAATACGATTTAAATTGAATCCAATGTAATGTACTAATAAAACCACTGATTGCTTGTCCTCTGGTCTAGCTTGGAGACAAGATGAGAGAAATCCTGAAACATTCCAGACTAAATTAAGTGGTAGTATGCGCCTCTGGATGATTGTGTTGCGTGAATAGGAAATTCAATGGCTTTAAAAGGATGGGACGAAATGGACCCATATAAAGTTTACTAACTATGTATACAAAGCCCTGCTCTCAATGATCATATGATTGTGGGTAAAGCAGTTAATGTCCCCCGGGCTGACAATTTCTATCCGCGGGCATAAATTATTCGGAGAGTGGCTCTAGGGAATAATTGCTTTTCAGAGACAAATGTTGGTGCAGTAAAATAGTTAGGTAAAGCGTGAAAATAAGATATGCGGGTAGGCTGAGACTGCATGCTTTCTCCAGAATTTGGAGGAATCCGTGTCTGCACTCCATACTCTAATATCATGCCCTGGAAAACTCCTGGTTCTTCGTAAGTTGCATGTGATGGTCTCCAGTCCATTTTCAAACACTTCCAGCCAGTCTGGTTCGCGAGACCCGACGGCAAATGGTTCTGGTGCTGGTTGAGGAAACAGCCTGGTACTGGGAAGATTATAAATATTCAGCGCTATTCTCACGTAGTTTATCCTCCCATTTACGTCACCCTTCAAGACTAGGCCGGCCCTTTGCGGGATATAATACAAAAGAGTATTGCGGATTAAGAGGCCGGGATGGGAAGTAAAATACAGCGGGATGGGAGTGTCTCGCTAATATCATTGCTACATTAAATTACACCACTACGCCTAGCGTTCCACCCTGCTTGCTTGCCCTGACTGAAATGCATACAGAGACACTAGGCTTTAAAACCCTAATGCTGGATGTACATACAGTCATCCGGTATTTATGTGGTGAGAAGAGGATAATAAAGTAGGTAGTTTTAGGGTTAGAGCTCTAACCACTCCAACAACCAGTACCAGGCAAACAAGGAAACATACCACGGACCAAAGTGGGAAATGTTTCTCCAGCGGAAAACAAATTTTCCGGTAAACCATAAATACACTTAATTTCAACTCATTCCCGAATTCGGGCAACAGCAAATAAGAATTGGTTAAAACTAATGTTATTTCCCCGGAGGTTAGCCAAAAATTTAAATAAATTGACAATTAACTCGAGATAATTTGAACTGTATAGTAAACAAGCGCGAGTATTTGCTGATTTACTGATCTAAAGATTGTTATTTGATGCTATTTTCACCACCGCAAAGTAAGTAAACACGTACAGACAACCAGACAAGGATAATTATGGAAGGAATTACTCACGCTGCGCTTCCCACATTTCTCGACTTGCCGTGGCAAACTAGCAGCTGGAAGCTTGAAAAACCAAAGCTTCCGTGCATTATAGAGACTCGAGCGAGGCAGGATGGAATAAATATTATACTGTGTGTGCCTGGAACAAATATAAAGCCTCAAGGAAAGTCCGAATTTTCCTACACAAGAAGCGGCTTTGTGGAGGAGGATTTGGAGAATAAATGATATGAAACAGTATACACACACATGAAGGGAAACCAGGTTCCCATCCATTCTTAATTCGCCGAAAAGTTTGCGGGGTTTCTGTGAATGTGAGGCAGCGCCATTGGGATTTTCCAGAAACTATGTGCAGGGGGAAACTGAAGTGATTTATATGTAAGTACTACAGTTCGTACCGTATTCAGAGAACAGAATAGAACAGGTATATACGTACTTTGCAATTTACAGTACCGCCGGGAACGCGGAATGGGAGAACGGAATGGGAAACTGATAAGAGAAAGTTAAGGTTGCATGCACAAGAAGACTATCACAATTTCACAACAGCATGAGAGCAGGCAGAGCGAGACAAGAGCCTGGAATGAACCCCGGAAAAAGTGGAAGGAATGGCAGCAGAACAGAGCCCGAGCCCTTGTTCCAGAAACATTTTCAAAGAGAATCAGAGAGGCAATTATATGTTTCAAGACAACTCTGATTACATTCCAGAACCATGATTGGACTACCTACCTAGTATCGCATCTCCCACGAGAGACGTGATAATACGCAGAAAGAAATACTGTGGAAGCAACAAGACCCGGCTCCAGAAGAAGCCTACATCGAACTTCCTGGAGCAGGACAAGCGGGAAAATGGGAAACTGGTGTGTTTAACTACAGAGGAGTTGTCGGTCGTAATAAATTCCGGAGGCATATCTTTTTACCCGGGAGAAAGAATGAATAATGATGGCTGTCAATTTCTTTTATTTCCAATACCCGCCAAATCTGTAAAAATCAAAGTGAATAGGTTTCTCCTTGAGGGCAAATTTCTACAACTTGATGGAGAATTGAGAATTTCCGGTCTGCTCTACCACATTCGCTCGAATCTCCAGCTTTACAGACTTCTATAGAGAAAGAATCCACCAGGGCAAAGGATTCCGAGGGGGAAATCAAAGAAATAAGAGGGAGAAAGCAAGGAGCAGAAGCGGAGCCTGATTGGAACGAGGGGATGGATGAGAAGAAGAAGAGTAAAAAAGATGTGGGGAAATAAAAATTCATGCGGTAAAATTGGAATAGAAAGGTGCGAGAAAGAGAGAAAGAGAATGCAAAGAATGGGAAAAAAGAGACATATTATTTCTAGGGAGCTGGGAAAGGCGGGGAACTGGCAGGAGCTTTCGGAAAGAGCTTGGCTACTGCCAGGATCGCAGCTGGAACTCCGGGAGTGATGACACGGGTCTGAGGAAAACATGTGGGCCTTGTCAAGAAATTAATTTACTGCAGTCAAAAATCAGGAATAAATCACTCCCTCAACCCCTCTTGATTCTTCCAATCCCGTTCAATTTTCCTAGATTGAAACAAAAACCGCAGCCCTGGCTTTTCCATTCCACGTACCTCTGCACCAGAAGAATAGCGGGCTAGGTAGGAGGAGATGGTGCGGGTAAAATAGGGAATAAATCAGAGGGAAACCACAAAATTCGCTAAGCTGTATATTCCACTCTCGGAATGCAAAATACCCGACTTGGAGGTTAGCCTCCAACCGTATCAAATAGCATAGTAGATTCTGCATAACCTCCTGGGTTTTACGAGACGTTACTCCTGGTGGCAGTGGACTGCTTTCATGGGATTGCTTGAGTTTTAGTTTTAAAGCTTGTCGTCAATTCTTCCAGAGAATGGGACGCAGCCAGAATTCCATACATAGATGAGGAAGAGATGCTAAATCTTAAGTGTGAAGCTGCTACCCGGATGAATGTAGCGCGGGAGTGAGAAGGCGGATGAAATATGAATCCAAGCTGGAATCCTATATTGTGCACGTATTGAATGAGACTGGAATTTTAAATCTTTCCCATCAAAATCTCCCATAATTCTCCTCCGTTTGAGCCAACAAAACGTGTAGAGAGAGAAGGAAATTTCAGAGTCAAAACATGACATGACTATACAAGCTAAGTACTAAACTACAACTCAGGAGGGAAAAATAATAAGTGCATGCATGGTTAAAAAAGCAATGCAATTCTAAACATGTCAGACCTACACTTATTTCACAATTCTTCATGCCTTACATTCCAAAAGAGGGCAGAATAAACAGGAGAAACGTTTTACACCCACCCAGTCCCTTATCCTCTCTCCTCACAACACAACACAACACATCCCGCATATCCCAGAAATATATACAGCACTCTATATTGCATTCCAGCTACTGTAAATCCTGTACCCTTGCCAGCAATATAAATAATCTGCCCAAGTCGCTCCACAAATCTACCGGAATGTTAAAATGTTCAGGTCAGACACACAACAAAGGTTACACAAATGCGACCGGATTCAGGAACCGCTTTATTTAAACCATCTCTGTCTCTCATCTGATCCCTCCGAGATTACACACTTCTGTCGTCAGGAGACAATGAAGAATGTTGCAACCAACGCCGAACCACCCCCCTTGTCTCTGCCTACTATCATGCTCCTCCACGTAATCAGTTCCCGTCTGTCCTGTGTGTCCGTCTGCTGAAATCCTCAACACAGGCTTGGTACAAAACAGGAACTGTGATTAATGTGTAATAGAAAACAGTATAACTGTTCTAGCTTACAATTGTTACCAAATGGCACGCATGCATATTCTTTCCTGTACTTACTACCTCTGCTACGGTGTATAGTCACTAAAATTCTACACTTGAATTTACTTCCGCAATTGGCTTCATTCTTAAAACTTACTCAATCATGAATCCCCGACTAAGCCTAATTACCCCAGGAACACTCCCATCTTGTTTCCTGTTCTTTAATCTACCCAAAAATACCGGCTCTGCTGTATTCTGCAATTTCGTATGCAATCTACTCCCTTGCCCGCTGCCCTTTGTAACATGCTGAATAACTAACAGTATGAATTAATTATACCAATTTTCAACGGCAAAGCCCGCAAATCTAACCAAAATGCAAATCAAGCTGGGGAAATTCAGGTAATCGCTGGTGCTCTGACTTTGTTTCGCTGATTTGGGGCGCAGAGTTGGGTTTACGTTTCAAAAAACGCCTCATTTTATGCAAATAAGTATTGTTATTTGAAATGCTCCATTTTCGTGGCCAAGTTTCTATTCCAATTTTAGAATTAGCCTAACCAATCTAACTTCTTTAGATGATAATAATAATTCAGCCTCAATTGCTCAATTTCTACCCTTTTTTCTGTGCCGTTTCATTCATTTCAACTCTGTTCCTATTACTATCATCACCACTACGAATATTCAGTGTTACAATTCCTCGGGTTTCAAAGGCAAATGTAAACAATTCCATAGGTAATCAAATGAAAAGTAATAAATTTCCTTTCTATCCATCAGTTTCTCCTATAGTTCAAGGTGTACGCCCCTGGCATATTCTCTCATTATAATCCGTAATCCAACAAAGAAAGAGACAAGCTCAAGACCCAGAAACAATAGCGAATACGCTCGCGCATTACCTTTATTGTGAAGGTATTAAAGTGCATTATATTGTCTCTGACCTGGGGTATGTTGACGCGTATCAATTTCTCCAAGCAAATCAAATAAGAACTAGAGCAACCAAGAGCAAGGTTAGACTTAATTTAAGAGCTGTTTCATTATCCAAGACAGCCCTAAGAATGCAATATATCATCTTTCTCCATTTTGCCTACTTTAATCCAGTTTTCCCTTTCCTGTCTGTCTCTTTCATTCCCAGGACGACCCAACCTTAAATCAAGGCGGACTAGGTCGCTCATCGTCGTGACACTTTGAATGAGAAGAATGGGAGAAACCCATATACAAAGATGACACCTATTTTAGTTTGTATGTTGAATGTTCATTGCATGAGGGATTCAAGAAAGACAAAGATACATACATACGGCCGTCACGACCGTCTGACTGCAATAGCAGTCTGCGTATGTGGGTAGTGGGTGGTTGAGCAAGTAACGGTAAAATGAAGAATCATCACCAAATTATAATATGATGAAAAGTGTAAGTGAGAGTTTCCTCTTGCTGTGTCAGGGCGTTGCCTGTCCCCTTAGCCGCCGTAATGGACTGTCGCGTAAATAGGTTTCTTCCTAAAGAAAGCCTTAATAAATTCTCACGAAAACGCATACCTAAGAAAACCTTTCCTTCTTAACCCGTAGCGTGTCAAGGTTGAATTGAGCTGATGAAATTCTGTAGAAGCGGCTTAGAATGCTTGGTACGATTTCCCTCAAACTACTCACCTAACCTAAGCTTCATACCACTAGCACTAATATACAGAGTCTGAATTCTCTGAATGTCTGCCAGAAACCATCAGGAAAAGTTGAGGATAAAATTCGTACACAACGAAACCGCTGGTGCTACAGTATTTACATTTAATTTTAAATATTTTGATGAATGCCCTACCATTGTACTTTTTACAAGAGGTTGCAACGTTGAACGAAAATGTTCAAATTGCAATTCCTGCAAGGGATGAAGGTCCACGTGACAACCTCATCTGTCATTTTATCAAGCTTTAGCCCAATGAGAGATATAACCCTGAGAGTTCCATCACCTGCCATTTCAGTCACGTTTAATTTTTGCACTATAAGCTGTGTTAATCGGCAAAATGTTTCGTTAAGGATTAGGTTAGGCTGGGACTGTTTCGAAGCTGAAGAAATACAAATACGCCATTGTATTGTGTGAGGAAATAATTTGCGGTAAATCAAGCCCATAGAGCATATCCGTGTACACGCCTCAATAGTCACAGTTTATGTTAAAGTTATAGCTACCAGGAATTCAGTAACTACTAACTACCTAATTCATTCATATTAACATGTTTCTCGTACGCTCTATTTTCTCTTTTATTATCGTCGATGAGCTTATTGGTATTTTTGTGAGCGTAGAAGGTGGCTTGCAACAGCTGATACAGCTGGCAGGAAAACATACATGTCTATACGTAATACAATATAACAATAGGAAGAGGTTTTAGAGGAATCAACGTAATTTATTCCGCAAGACAGGATATTAGCTCCAGAGCTAAAAGTTTGTAAGTCAACGTTGAATCTAGGATTTTAATCCTCAATCACATAGCTAGCTACAGGAAAACGGTACAGAAATTCGATTGATTAATAAGGTTGCATGGAGTATCGACAGGACTAAAGGGAACACGGTAAGCCTAAGCTGGAATCAAAAGAATTGCCACACAATCCAGACCAGAGCTTTTGTTACACAAGGACAATGGAATATTGAATCTGGAATGAGTAAAGGATACACAGGCGAGTATATTTAAATAAAAGTAAATTGTCTCTTTTTTGTCATGGCTACAGGGCTACAGTCAGAGAGGGACGCAATAGAAGAAACAATGCAAATATGCAAAATACTTTTATATACATTCACAGGGGTGTTGTTCAGACAATTTAATGACAGAGGAACAAACTATAAATGACTTCATATGTACATTGACTATTTAAAGCTACTGTACACTACTGTGCAATAAGGGCTGCGGGCTCGCCAGACTGAACCAGCTTATGCAAATTTCAATACTAGAAGATTTTTCAATTTCTCAATGTGTTCCTTAAGTATCTTGTTAATAAATACTAAGATAAACAAGGGGAACTGTTTGCTTATACTAAATCCTGGGAATCGGGAATTCCGGTTGCTAATAACATTGCTCCAAGCTATTTGACTTGGTTGTCGCATCTTGTTGCTATGGCTGGTTGATGACATGTACGGATTTCATTTATCCTTGCTTCTAGTAATAAATAGCCTGTCTTAGTTTATACTTTTCAGTCTTGCATGCCAGTGGCAGTGGGGGTATACATATATATATATATATAAATATATGTATTGAAAGCACGAATACGAACACTAGTGTTGTATAGTCAAGAGCTTTCAACAATAATACACGATATTGCATTATGGAGTACACAGCACTGATATAGAGAGTCAATAAGTCGATACATTTGCACTTGAATAAGCTTATTCTTGAAGTATATTTACACATGACAATACAAGTCCAAAGCTGCTTGAGTAAACCTGCTTGATTCTTGGAATAAATAGAATTTCACTTTCTTCTTCTTTCAATCAATAAAAGCTCTTTCGAATTTACCTCTCGAAGCTCTTCGTTTACTCTTCCCAGCTTCTTTTTCTCTATAATGCTACAAAGACTGTTCATATAAATTCAATAAATCCATGAAAGGAACTGAATGGCGTAGTCAAACTAGTTGTGTACGTCAATTATTAATGTGCTACGAATAACAATATAGGAAATACGCAAGAGAGAAAATAATTAATGTATATAAAGTGACATACTTATTTTCAGCAATGAAACTTTAAACTTTGACCTTCTCCATCTGAGCACGTCCTTAGACTGCTCACGCATTGTAGAAAATCAGCAAGAACTTCCCGTCGTACTTATTTGTTTGCGGGTTGTATAAGCATGGAAATAAGTAAACGTTCTTCAGTCAGACTCCAAGACAGGCATAAAATATGTATAGTGTTGAAGAAGCCACTCAAACCTATTCTTACTTTCTCTATTTTTTCACCGAGGATTTTTAAATTAAAAATATCCTTTGAATCCCCGCACAGACACGATATAAGTATACTTTCAACTGGTTTTTTAAACAAACTTTTTCTACGAACCCGTCTCGCATACAAAATCCCATCTGCAACGCAGACAAGGTAAATGGATATGGGCGCAAGCTTTCTGTGTATGATAAGCAGGATAAAAGAGTGAGGAAATCCAGCTTTCAGTGGAAGAGAAGAAAGTGGAAGAGAAATAACGAGACCGCTTCGTGGGAACTTTCCATCCTGAAATTACAATAGATGCTCGTTCTTGTTAAGCATTGAAAATGCCAACTTATTTATCTAGACAAGTTAGAAATTTAATACAAAGTTTCCAGGAATTTCTATTCAGATCCACGAGAATAGTTGCAACCGCTCCTACTATCTAAGATGTCATGTTAAATGAACGGGAGTACTACGTATGAATGGAATGGAAACCGGGAGGCTTCATTGTCTTCTGCCTGAGCCTGAATCTTGATGACGAATCCAACTGGGTAGAATCCTATGATAACCAGGTCACTAATTTTGCAAAGCAAGTTTGTATTATTAATGGACAAGAGTACCAAGTTCCAGTCTTTTCAAATCTTCATGGTTGGGTTTTCGCGGAATTACCGCTCTGCACTCAAGAATTCATTGGATTCGTTTCAAAAGTTGGATACTATAGTTGCCTTGATTTGTAAAACTAAGACAAAGGTGTAGCTAGAATTTTGAGAGAAAGATACAATTACGGTTTCACGAGTTTCCGAGCGAAGCGATTAAATATTCCAGGATTCAAACTATAGTTAACTTTGCTTTCTCAGTTCCTTAGATCCTGCTTAAAGTTGAATCGAAGAATTAGCAGTGAAAGCGGAGGGAGGGAAGAACAATAGGTGGTGAAGTAACAATGGTTGCCTGAAAGATCCAAAGGAAGGAAGGATGAATAGAGTAGGAAGAGAAAACCTCAAGAAGACCAGAACTGTAGCGTTTGATTAACCAGATAATACATTGACTAATTCCAGAACGGCTAGCGTAAGAATCCAATTATTCCTCGGTATAGTTAGCAAGTGAGTAGATGTAAGCAAAGTACTTATATATATTAGCTTGCTGTTGTCTATGAGCTTCCTGGATTTCATACTATATGTACGGAAACGCCCTGATTTTCCAAACACAAAATTCCAAAAACGCTTTTACCTGAAGCTCCAGTTCCGATTTGCCACTGGGAAACTCCGTTGTTAGCTGTTTCAATGTTAACCAGAGGCATAGGGCAAAGTGGACAAAGGGTTTGGAGACAATTACACACCATTTTTCTTAAGCATGGGTTCGACTTTGAGAAAATTACAGCCTGGTAAGCAGACCTGATGTTGGAGAAAGCAAGGGGAGTGAAAGCAAAATCGCTCTGCGAAAATAAACTGCTGGTGGTAACAGACGGTACGGCCTGGTCCTGAATTCTGAGTCTCATGAATACCATATTCTATGGTCATATGCTCTTTTGGTTTGGTTGGGTTTGGGGTGATGGTGTGAGCGACAATATTTTCCGGATTGAGTGTGAATATATTAGTAACCTTTTGGGAGGACGTGAATCCATTTACCCTTTTCACGGTATCAGCCTCAGCCCGACCCTATTCAAACCCATCAACGACATCCTTGACAAAGCTGGTAAAATACGGAGAAGGAGGAGTGAACTAATTATGATATCAAATTTCCCAGCTGATATAAATCACGAAAGGGCTTTTCATTTCATACGGCGGCCTGCCCGTCTGAATTGCCAGCCGGTTAACAACTTATGGATTATTTAGAACCGTATGAAACGTCTCTAGCGCCAAGGTCAGAATTCAGAATAAATGAGCCCCTACGGTCCACGAAAGAAGGAATAATAATTTTCTTTAGAATTCTACTCAATTCAACGCGACGCTAGTAGAGCTTGGAATAAAATATTCTCTCTCAATCTGATTTATAGATGAAATGGATTGCATCCAATCTTTTCTCATCTTCATCTCAAATACCGAGCATAAATCAAGCTCATATTTGCTGATAACCATCACTTTATCAATCTAGAAAATAAATTTTTAGGCTTCTGAGCACGTAATTTAGCGAAACTATAAAATTAGCGACACTCTATCTGGAACGTCAATTACGGGATTTCAATAATTACGAAATACTTTAGCAAGCGGTATTCAGCAGTTATTAAGTAGTCTCAAGAGTCAAGTTACACGATTCAAGTAACAATTCCGTTAAAACCGAGAAATGGTGTTACTCAACAACTCAACAGCCAGCCGTGTAGCGTGGCCAGCAGAGTCAGCCTTCTCGACTATCACTGTGTGTGCACGGTGTGTGCAAGTTAATTCGCCCAAGCTTAAATAATTGATGCAAGAAGTGTATAGGCAGGATTAAACACTCCAATTTGATCCAATCTACTCCAAAGCTACTGCAAACTAAGCGTTCTTACGTTTCAATTCGCAAAGTAGATTATGTAAGAGATCACGAAAAGCATAGAGACGATTAGGAAAATCATACGGATATAGACACTAACGTAAACATAGTACGATATTTCTGTTCGGCCGCAAGCAAATTACTTTTTTCTTCCTCTAACAGCAGTCCTTAATCCTTTATCATTCGCTGATATAATTCACAGCTCCTATGCTGAATGCCATAATAGCATAAACTTGGAACCAGAAGAGGAAGTAACGAGCACAAGCTAACGGATCATGTCAAAACATATTAAATTAATTAGCGAGAGATCTAATAAACGCGCAAGACGCAGTGTGTGGAAATTGCAAAGTTCCTCATCCCTTCCTATTCCAATTCCCCAGTGTTCCAATCCAAGGACTGCTATAACAAACGTCTGATAGCCCCTAAAGAGTTATTAGCAGTTGTAAGTTACTATTTCAGTCATTTGTCCGTTCAATACATCAGGCAAGAAAAACAAAAGGTTCTGCAATAGCACCATCAGCGTAAATGTAATTTTCTAAAAGGTTAGTTGGTCTGTCGTGGTGGCTCCAACTTGCTGCAACGTGATCCTCCGATCCGTATCATTCGTACCCACTTTACTTACAGTACACACCTACACACACCATATCTGATTGATTCAATCAAACAGACCAGAAAATCCAGTTCAAACAAACCGCAAGCTCATATTCTTCATCTTTACCTTTAGCCAAAAACCTTTGCTGCTAAATTCGTTCAAGGTACGAGCGAATGGGTGTGGGTGGGAGGAACGGGAAGATGAAATTCATATCATCCAGATTGGCAATGCATCCGCCGAAAGAGATTGAGCCGTATCAATGAACACGATAGAGGATAATGGAAGGGATGATTCCAAACTACGACACATCCATCCGTACTGCTGCAATTGACGTGTCATCTACGTCTTCCCGCCCACTACTGTGCAAATAGCTTTCATCTGATTCCATTTGATATTCAAACAGTTTTAGTCAACCTCAATCAGGTGCAGTGGACAGGAAGCTATTAATTTAAGAGTCCGGTGTTACGGAGTATGGAATACGCGCTGTTGTATGTAAACTCTCAGAAATAAATATGTCATGCCCCATCCTTCATGCTTAGCTGAGTCTGCAATCTATGTTTCGGAAATTATACTTTTGTTGGGATATTCCAAAGCTGGGCAGATGAACGTATAGTAAAACTACAAAGAGGCAGGAATGATAGACCTCTGAAGTTAGAAGAGAGATGACAAAAGTGGAGGCGAAATACTCTCTAATACAAAGTTACATGACGTCCATAAGATGAATCAGAGTAGCACAGTTTTGTAGACTTTACAGGATGAAGGGTGCTTGTTTGGCCGTGAGACCATATGGGAAATTATTAGCGTGGTCTACTTAATCCAATGTAATCAATTACCCAGGTGAATCATGAATAAAACTAATAGAATCCGACAAGTTTACAAAAGAAAATATCCCCAAAGGATGGCGAATCCGGAGGAAATTCATTACTCTGTGACTGTTATGAGCTTGAAAAGAAATGGGATTCCACTAGGGTTCATAAAACCATGTCATATTAGCTGACATCCCTTGCATTTCTCCTTCCCCTTGGACCATCCAAACTCATCCTCCTCTCTGATCGCACGTGTGGAAGTAATGGCGTAATATGCGGGGGTGGAGCAAACAGCAAGTAAAAAGTAAGCATATGGGACAAAATCCTCCGTGAATCCACTCTATGCCTATGCCCTGCATATCCCACACCCACCAAAAGTCAAAAGAAACGAGATTCAAGCTTTTCATTAAATTTCCGCCAAACACACATCTTCCTCTTCAATTTCATTCAGCTCCATACCGAAAATCTGACTGCATCAGTTCGTCACAACAAAAAGAACTTCCGCAAGCATGATAACCACATGTATTATTTGAATGAAGGAATGAATTCCATGGCATGCATTGTAATTAATTTATAGTAGCTCTTAAACAGAAGGGTAATATCAGAAATTGCACAGGGAAAGCGTAAGTGACTCCGGTTGGGACTCAAGTATTTGTGAGTTTTGCTCTCGTGAGATTCTTCTAAACAAATATCTTTACGCGATACAAACTCATGGAACTTTCCGTTCTGTATTACCTGAAGAACCAAACTAAATGACAAGCATTCTAGGACCACGATTCTTCCATCTTATTCAGTTACTTAGCTAGACTACCGGCGTATCATAGCATAATGTCGAAATAACAGAACTAATTAGAACAAATTCATTCCTGGCTTGTCAAAAGAAAATGAATATATACATGTCTGCCGGTCTTTTGGAGATGGAAACTTTTTAATTTTGATTGCTAGCATGTCGCGTCCTCTTTTCCTTACTCACTGCTCTTACGAACTCTTAAAAGAAAAGAACATTTATTTAGTAGAGTCGTGAGAGAGTGAAATCTAAAAGAATATCTAAAAAGAAATAGTCGCAAAAAGTGTACAAGGAGCTCGAGCTGGTTGTCAGCTCCGCCGTCGCTGACAGTTAGACTCAGAGCTCTTACTTTAATAAAACTAAGTACTGAAGTAAAGAAATGAAAAATAATGAAGCTATCAAGAAATACATGCGGCACGTCCTATTCATTTCTCTACCTCCGCCTCTCTGATCGTGTCTTAGTTGTCTCAATTACTTGCTTTCCTTGTCTTGGAAAAGTCGGGAGAATTAGTGAATGGCTCAAGTACAAAACCAAGGTAGGACATGATGAAAATTTACCTGCCGCTTCATCTTGGCTAGCCAAAGTAAGCCTAGGCTTACAGTATCTGCAGCATTCGTGTTCAAGGCAATTTAAAGCTTTCTTCAAATACTCTCTCCCGTATCAGCTACAAATTCACGATGTGATGACAAGTAAAATTTCAGACAGGGCTGTGGGGAATGCAGAGATGGATAAAAAGAAGATGATATGATTTCGTTCAAGTAGATGACGACAAGGACAAATAAAAATAGGAAAGGAAGAGTCATTAGGAGAAAATACATGGACACGAGAAGAAGATTCGCCACAACTCCAAAACCATTTGCATAGTCTTAAGATTATGGCTGTAACGCAATGATTATGGAATGACTCGAATGTCCATGCGAAGAAGATCTCAGCTCGAAACTTGTTAACCCTACGCGATAGTTTTTGCTTAGTAAAAGGATTTGTCCTACTTTGCCATATTTTAGGACGTTGTTCACCCAGGACGTTACTACAGCAACTAAAGAAGCTTGCATGCGTTGAGTTTGCTTGCTGTTGCTAGCAGCTAGAATAGCAGGAAGATGTTCAAAATAAAGAAAAATTTATATCTCACGTGTCGACAAACTTGCAACTTTACTTGTTAGCTAAAGAGAAGTGTCCCTCCACTGTCTGCTTAGCACTCTAATAACTCTTGCTACCCCGCTACTCTTAAAGCTAACTTGTTAAGACCAAAGGCCCGAAATGACTGTGTGAATGGGTGGATTCCAAGATGGGAATAAATTGAACATGTTTATCATTCGCTTCTCTCTCTCCTCTGCGCTTTGGCTCAAAACAACCCAAATTTATCATACTTAGCCAAGACCAATAAAACTTTCAGATGTCCATCAGGCTAACGACTACCGGGATTGGCACCGTGTAAGGAAGGAAGGGAATACATACGGGCAGAGATAGGAGGATCAGCCAAGCTTGATGAAGACTAATTGGAAAGAGGTGGAAGAGGAGGAGGAGGGGATGAAGAAGAAGCGGGGATTTTGCAGCTAAAACAAGGATGAAGCAGGTGCTTGCTTGAGGGAATGCTAGGGATACCAACACGTTTAACATGTAATCGAATTAAGGGAAATTTATGCTAAACATAAGCATCAAGTTATTTGACGTAAGCATGGAACTACATGTCTCTGCCTCCACTGCACTGTAAGCAGGTTTCTTCTGTTCAGTAAGATAGGGGCAAAACATAATCTGAATTTTAAATCATCAACCCAAAGAGATAATGGCGAGAGAAATTATTCCCAACTTTAAGCGAGGAACCTTGGAGAAATTATTCAGAAACTATTACAAGCTGGAAACTTATTTCGGAGTTGTGATGTGATCTGGAGCAGAAGCTTCAACTGCTCTACAAAGTTACAATGCAGACGTAGGGGCAAGATAGTTTGGAAATTAGTCGTGAGGCGTTCCTGCAATCAAAAGACTTGCGCCATCACATTAACAGGAGTAGTAATTGTATCTGAAATCAGGAGAATTTAATGAGCTTGCAAAATACAACAATAAGAAGAGAAATTCAGGATCGTTCGGTTGGATGCAATAGCAGGAGGATGCAATAGGAGGATAGCAAGGGAACGTAAAGAAGAATGGAAAGAAGAGTTTGGAAAACCAAATATAATAAACGGGAAGGAGAGAGGGACAATAATAATAATAATTGCAACTATTTCGTGGCCAACATGGCCATTTGTATCGTTAAATATAAACTCCTCCCAATGTAAACCCAAGGAATATTGAGAAATAGCAATAAGAATACAGTTGAGGAAGCAAATAACAAACTTGACTCTTACGTAAATGCTGAGCTAGCTATTAAGAAAAGGCGAAACTCGTTCAAGCAAGTGTGAAACAATGCAAGTGCTTTAAAGTTTAGGTGCGAGATGTAGAAGAGCCGCTAAAAGTTAGTTGAGAGGAGGAGGAGAAACGTGATTATAAAAAGTTATTAAAAATAGTGGAAGCTCAATTTCTTGTCCCTCCTGTTGAAGACAAAACAACGTTGCAAAAAACCCTTGGAACCACAATGCAATCTTTAGCGTGCTTCTTTATAACCTCTCCCAATCTGATTCTATCAATTAAATGAAGGTAGTGATCCAATTCGACATTTTTAACATGTCCAAGGAAATGCTTGCACCCAAAATTCAAAGGATATGCACCCTTGAGCTGCTTTGGCCAGTCAGGAAAGTTCCATGTGCTGATTGCCGATCACCTCGTAGTAACAAACGATGATGATATCTCGCCAATATGTGTACAAAGAACCCAGCCGAATAATTCTCACAAATAGTACATTCGTTTCACGGCCTAATTTTTTCCTAAAAGATATTTTAGTGCTCAATTTAGTTTGTGCGAAGAGGTGAGGCGTGGAAAATCATAATAACTTTGCTCAAATCATTCAATAGCACTTTGAAAAGGGGAAGTTTGAGTAAATATTGGTATGTATCAGAATAATATTTTCGTTGGTGCAGAAATAATAATGCTTTTAAAAAAAGCCATATAAAACACCGCAAATTCGCAAGTCATTACACCAAAGGCGGGATTAAATATCTTGTGCGAAATACGTTTGCCAAATTATTTTTGCAACGTTTTCCTAAAACGGTTGCAGTGCAGAGAAAATAGCGGGCTAAATTTTCATCTTCATTCCTAGCTTGGACAGTGAAATACTACAGCGATATTTGCAATAACTTACTCGTGCAACTGCAAATTATTCAAGTACGTGTTTTGAATAGTGTTGCAATAGCCGTACACAATCTTCTCCACTGCATACCAAAAACGTTAAACAAATACACAATCTACCTTAGTAGGGACAGGGACATGAGGATGCCTGCGATTGAAGGATCTATAAATGTCGAAATCGATTACTTGCATGAGCCGTGTTTAAACAGAAAACTCCGTCGCAAGTCCCCATCGGCATCATACACTGAGTAATCATAATAACATGACCATGAGTTTGCTGAATTAATGATAAAACATTTCGCGGAGGTTCGTATGGGTGATGCGAGGTAGATGGGGCAAGATCTGTTAGGGAGCACGTACAAAGAAATAAGTAGTTCTGAGTCCCAGTTCTTATTTAGCAATTCCCTTTGATTCCGTCCTTTTGCTCAAGGAAGATGTGGCACCGTCAGAAACAAACGTATGTATTTTTCCAACTTCCCGTAGCAAATATTTGTTTACCTCTATGGAATTCTTTGAGTATAAATGAACAGGATAGTTGAAAACTAAAAGTTTGCAGCATTATAAAGTATATATTATATAGCTATATTTCAACTCTTT
Source organism: Sminthurides aquaticus (assembly GCA_906901655.1). NCBI lineage: Eukaryota > Metazoa > Arthropoda > Collembola > Symphypleona > Sminthurididae > Sminthurides > Sminthurides aquaticus. The sequence continues at coordinate 199,393 of CAJQTT010000031.1, read as the reverse complement.
AGCGACAAAGACGACCAAGAGACTAACAAAGTGAAAAGAGCCTACAGTCCTTTCCCTGGGCTCAAAGGAGCAAAAGTTTTCTCATTTTCTAATGCATTCTCGAATCAATGATTATTGCTCTTCCTGGAGGCAGCTAGCGAAGAGTCGGAATAGAAACTACCTTCTCCAGCCACCATCGCCCATGTCCTCAGAAAGAGTTCATAATAAGGAGGCTCGTGGAGAAAGTTAGGAGCGGAAACAAACTAGGGAATCATTCCAGAATAATAGCCTTGTATTACTACGATAAGGGGAACAAGTTTCCGAAGAAAATTGTCCATACAATTATGAGTACTCTCTAAATTCTTCCGTAAGATATTTACCAGCTCGTCTACAGCACCAGGTGAGACAGAGTTAATGATTCCGTGAAGAGGAGAATTTCTCCACGAGGGCGAACTAAAACTTTTCACCAGAAGAGCAAAGCAAAGAGAATAAGAAGGGAGCCTGAATGCTCCAGGAGGTTGGAAATGAATGAGACTTGAAGACAAGAGCGTCTTTCTTAGGAAAAGAGGAGAGCTTTTCCTAGCAAAGAAATAAAAATTGGTTCGGAAGTTTAGCACAGAAAAAACGAGTCCAACTCCTGAATCTACCGGGTGCGCAATGAAACGGTCGTATCAGCCTTTGAGAAATGGTTAGCATTGCCGTTATCCAGCTCTTTCCCGGGAAGACGCTTCTTCCTGACCGGTCCAAATGAGAAAACAATTCTTTGGAAAGTGTTCTTTCAAAAGAAAGTGCAATTACCAAGGTAATCATTCCGGCGATGACTTGAGAAGGTCTCATGAGCTAGGATAATTTGAACTAACTTCGAACAGAGAACTTTGTATTGGGGCTGGGGCTGATTGGGTAAAGGAGAGAAGATCTCTTTGAAATGACCAAGTAGCTGACAATGGGGGCGCGGACGCACAAGTAAAAGCATACACTTCTAAGCCACATTAGCACGTGATGATTAATTTAGTCGTCGGAGCAGAGGGGACAGACAAAAGAAGTACAAATTCAAGTGAAGAAGATACAAGGCGTGGACGCAAATCCTAAAAGATGGGACAATACCGATGGAGATGTCGCTTCAGCGTCTACGCTTTTTGGTTGACGACGCTTGTTGTAATTGCTAAACAAATACATGCCCTCTGCTGAGAGTTTGCTAATATTATAGTTTGTGCATATTGCATGAAATGATACGCGAATCTCGTGCAAGATTGCATACATGATTGTGCATGCAGACAAACATGTGATTCCCATTGGGTTGATGGGAGTGAAAATAAGAATTCAACATGATTGTTTAATGATTATCGACAACTGATTAGCGAGATGGTGGATTTCATCATGAGAAAAAGATTCCATCATTATGCATGCATCATGTGCTCCATTGGCAATGTAATACTAATTCTCAAGAGTGCGTGTTTGGTTCTTGAGAACTTGGGCTTTGGAGGAACGACGCTGCGCGCGCTTCATTGAAAAGAAACATATCATATCTTCAATGTTAAAGGCGCAAGTTATTCGTCACACTCGAACAGAGATCTACCTCTGACCGACTGGCTACTGTGGGTTGGGGAAGAGTGAGAAGGAAATTAAGATTTCTATTACCAAGGAAAAGTCAATGGCACAAGATGACTGTCCGTGTATAGGTGTGCTCAGCCTGCTGTTGCTTTGGTGTGCATATTGGGTTAGTAATACAAGTTATGGAGTTGGAGGCAATAATAATGTGTGACTTAAGAGGAAAGTAAAATATAGAGAGGGCACTTATTGTGGTGTGGTTTTGTTTTTGGCAGGATGGTGGTATCGGCAGCGGCGGACTGACGCTGCCACGCTCTGATACGCTGTCCCATCCCGTGTTAGGCTTTGATTTGGTCTGTAAAGCTGATAAAAAAATAGCTGTTGTGTAGGGGTTGAAATAAAGAAACAGGTGAAAGAAAAGGTGAAGAAGTTCACAAGTTAGGCAGGGCAGGTGTAGGAAAAATGTGGTGGTGTGAATGAGTAAAGTGATTATTAGCTGTTTTGGGGGGAAGGTGGAAGAAGTGTTATACAATCTTATTTATTGAAAATCTTAAAGAGGCAGGACAGAATTGAAGGAACAGATGAGTGTGTGAGCCCCGTAAACTTGTAGTAAACTCAAGTCTGCAATCTGCAGTAAATTACATGGAAAACTCAGGTTATGACATGGGCAAAGCAAAGGTTGACTACGGTACATGAACCAGTCTTGGCTTGGAAGTTAACTGCTCCCAGTGTGTTAGTAGTGGAAGATCTAGTTTTGTTGCTATGGATGAAAAAGATGCGGTGGTGAAAAAAAGAATTGGAGAGTGTTGATTCAAGCTATTGCCTGGGTGGGCAATGGGTGTAGGTAGGCGATGACGATGATACGGTATTGTTTGCTGTATTGTGTAGGTTTTTGTTGCCCCTACAGCCTCAGCAGGTAAACTGTTTATGTTGTGGAAGGAGCCGAGGTTGCTATTGAAAGTCTTGGTAGAATAAAACTGGCAAAGCTCTCTTCTACTTTTACGACTAATGCATTTGCAAGTTGATTAAACAACTTCAAAGTTGGGGAGACGTAACTCGCGAGGTGGGATAAGGTAATGGGATATTTCTTTGTGTATGATGCAGTGCATTCATCTTGAGCAAATTCTTTAAAACTATTCTGGCGTTATCTAAACGATACCATAGCTGCAGCAAGGAAAACAGTTAAGAATAGTGTATTTAATCTGGTAGCGATGCTGGTGCTACCGCTGAGCGGAGCAGGTAAGAGAGAAGGTGGTTAGGAAGAAAGGCTTTTGTCAAGTAGTGTTCACGTATTCCAGTTAAATTGCCGCACACCTTATTACTGCTTACTGCCATACTTATTTCTTATTAGCGGATTTGAAGATTGGAAGATTAAGAGACACCTTCTTTGTTGGTATTGCCATTAGTAAAAGCGGAGAAGGGAGGAGGGGAGTGGATCTAGTGGTGTGACGGCGCGGTAGAGTCAACTTAAGAATCATTGACAGTTAATGTGAACGAGGGAAAGATAATTTAACAAAATTACATTGTATACCTTCCTTACCTCCTCGGCCAGCCAGTCGGCTTTCCTTAGCTACCTGCAGGGGATTGGAAGGTTAATGAAAAGTAACGAAATTCGAAGATTACACGCGCCGACTCGAAAGGATTGAGAGACTACAAGTGCGCTGCGCTTTTAACAGTAATGACATGTGCGATGTGGACTAACTGCACCTTACCCTACGCTGCTGCGCTTCGCTTGTCTGATTTGAGAATGCAATTTGTTTCTGACGCTTTGCTATGCTTGCTAAACTGAATGAGAGAGTGAAAAGACAAGGAGACATTTGCTAGACACAAGACGCAATTTGAAAATATCATGATATGATAATGATCAAAAGATTATGAAGAGATACTACAGCCGCAGAATATAAAAAGATTGTCCCAGGCTTGATTGTTTGTGTAATGGTAATGGCACGGGAATTTGCTTCAGGTTGTTATGCTTTTAGCCGGGAGAACAAGCTCAGCGCATTATGTACTAGCAAACGCTGTCGCCGCCGCGCTGCGTTTACAGTCAAGTAGACAATATGCACTTAAGTTTAATATGCGTGAGAAAAGTTTGTAAACTAGAAACACGGTATTGAAAAGAAAATAATTATTACCTGTCCAAGGTTAGAAAATCCGTGTTTTGTTGCGATTTCATCTGCTCGATCGCTTCCAGCGGGGATATGTACAGCGAACTGATTTGAGAATAGTTTACATTCCACCTCCCGGTAATGGAACATTAGGGATAGGCTCAATATTAATAGTATCACAGGTTTCACTGACCAACTTGTTCTCCACAGCGAGAAAATTGTTACGCCCGACGATACGGCACTGCTCCGCAAAGATGGAGCGCCGGCTGCCAGCGGCAGCGTGCGTTCTGAAGACTTCCCCATGTCTCTTCCCTTCTAAACGCCTTAGTTTTTCTATGCTTCCCACTTTCTTCGGGTGGAGAAGGAAGGAAATCGGTACGGATGTAAGAAATAATTTGAATTGCCGAGGTTCCTTCAAGTATTCCTGACCTATGACCTATATTTTCGGGAGGGGGCTGAAGAGTAGGGGGTGGTTTCGGAGGGTGGAGGTGGTGATGATGGAAGTTAGTTCCATGTAGTTGAAGTTTGTTGCGGAATCCAAGTTCTCATCGCTAATAACGGGACTGTGTGGAGGGAACCGGTTTTTACAAGGGTTTTGCGGATTAATATTCAAAAAGTCACCGTCTCTTGGTCCACAGAGTGACTTCTTCGCCCCTGTATCAACTTCCTGGGCCGATGTAACCCGTATTCTTTTAGATGTTATCTTCTTCCCAAGAGCCAGGACGACCAGTTCACTGGGCTAATGCTAAATAACTTGGTCCTCCTGACAGACTGACTTAATACGGTGCTCTTCCTTGTTGTAGTAGGCAGGAGTTAGAACAGCTGATACTATATGCGGAGCAACGCGAAGCAAGTACGTGAAACGTGATTCACTAATTGGGTTTAAGTAAACAATAAATTAGTACAATTGAAATGAGAGTTTACAGGGACGAGAGAAGCTAGAGCTTTCCAGCGAGATACTTTCAATTTAAAAATATTAACTGCAGCGTGACAAGGACCGATGCTTGATCATCAACGAATTAATTACGACGAAACTGAGCGAAGACTGAAGATAGATCCAAGAGACGAGAGTTGAAGTATGATCTTGAAGTTGATGTCCCAAGGATTGCCGTTTAACTTTGCAATCACAATAATTATCCTTTCTTTCAAATCTAAGTAAGGGGAGAAAAATAATATGGAATCAAAAAATAATAATTAAGATTGTATATTAAAGGTGTAGTCTCTCTATATGTGTTCCGCCGACTCTTACAGCAACTCTTCCCAGTTGGTTTTCTTTTTGTTATTACGATTCTTGGATGAGGGTTTGTTGATGTTGTTGATTTCACTTTTAAAAACGTGACTTGCTCCCCTTCTTCTCGATCCTCACATTCTTTTCAATTGTTGTCCCTCACTTTAAATGCATGTCAATATATCCCGTAAGGATAATTATTCATCTCTTTCTCTCTCCGTCTCTCTCTCTTCCAATGTTTATTATTATTATTATCGACACGTAATAGTAACAGCACAGTCTCGATTTGCGAAGCACAAAAACAACTAATGCTTCACACAACAAAGTAAAATCTTCTCTCCAAACAAAGCAGTAAATTCTTGTAATCGGTGATTTCAAGTCTGTACGTTCGTAGGAATTCCAAGTAATGTTTGTAAATTCCACAAAAATCAGCTGTACTTTTAGTTATTTCAAATCACTTGAAATACAGAAAAATTCCAGATTCAGTTACTTGTTAAGGACAAAGTTTTAAAGCACAAATACTGTTGCTAGAAACTACAACAGCTATTGCACTTCCAAATGTTGTAAAAATATTTGCGTGTTCACTATTGAAACCAAAGTTAGCGGGATTGGGGTTTGGGGGATGAAAACGAGGTTAATTTTAATTAAAATTATAAGGAACTCGTTTAAATTAAAATTCTTCAACCTTCACGGGATGAAGGCTAAAAAGCCTGTGGAGGAGAGGTGTGAGCGGGGCCGTATGATTTTCGCGTGGTCTCTTTTTGTTTTGCGATAGTGCTAAAGTGACACTATGTGCTGTACATGGAATGGAGAGAGCTGGTGAGTGACTCAACTTCCCTCGGCCAGCAAACAAGTGCAACTGAAACACATTGAAAGAATCCAGGGGAAATTCATACTCTAAACCTTCCCCCCTTTCTCTGACGTTGCCATTGAAACTCCTCCTTTGGCTTTGGAGGACTTGAGCGAGTACTCTATGCTACTCTCCTCCTGCTTTTGGTTGCTGTGCAAGGGATGCTTTTTGCTTGCTGGCTGCCTCCTATCGTGGAGTGAATTTTACTTTAAAGCATTGAGGGATGCTGAATTTAGTTCGTGGTGAAGCTCTGCTCTGCTGCTCCTCACGCCATCTGGCAACTGCTTTTCGGTTGCGAAAGAATGTACAGAGTTAATAGAGAATTTAAGAAGACTTTCAACGGAGTTCCTTGTTTTGATCTTAATTACAATTCGGAAGGAAAGTATGTTATATTTTAGTTTTTACCTTTTTCTTTATTACTGGAGCGGGTCAAGTATTAAATATTTTGAAATTACGTGCATTTACTAATGAAATTTTACTAAATAAGATATGTTATGCCGAAAAATTAGCATGATTAAAATATTCTTCATAGAAGTCTCGTATTACCCGTTGTGTGTTCAGTCTATGTTTGGCGGGAGATGAGTGAAAGTCTGGGGGAGGGGGAGAGTGAAAGCAAACTTTCTCCTTGGAAAGATGTGCAGGAAGTAATTCCTTTCCAGCAGAGTTTCAGCTCCTCATCTTCTTCGTGTACAGTGCGGGTTTGTAATATTGTTCCTTGTTTCTCTGTTAACTTTACACTGAAATTTTCAACTTTTCGAGGGATACTTTCACTTTAACCAAGACGTTTCTAAAATTTCTGGCCTCTCATTTTGCTGAATTAGCCGACAGAAATTACAAGCTTTTGCGCTAAGAATGTATATACTCACTACAAAACGGAATTTATCATTTTCTTGGTTGTCACGAAAGTCGTAGTATCGATCACAAAAAGTGAGTCTTGCTACACATTTATTGTCGTCGATGGTATTCTTTGAACTATATCGCAAGTGATACGGTACAATGTTGTTTAATGGAACCGAAATATAGAGATTTATGGGTGCAGCTCTAGTGATTTCGAGCAAGATTAGGACAGATTGCGTTTATTTTGTTGAATGAGGCCGAAGTTAGAATTAGTTGTGAAGGATTTTTTTTGATTAGGTAAAATTTAAGAGATGGAAGTTAAAGCCATGCAACAAACATCGTTTAAGCAGAGTTGGCAGCGATGAAGTCAAGGAAGTAGGATACTTCGGTGTAGACTCCGGGGTATCCAGGGCGGGCACACCCGATTCCCCATGAAACGATACCAACTTGAGCTCCGTTGCCGGCTGCGAGAACCATGGGGCCACCAGAGTCTCCTTGGCAGGAGTCCTTGCCACCAGCGTCCAAACCGGCGCAGATCATGGAATCAGCAACATCGGATTGTCCATAGGCTTGACGGCTATACACAGAAACAAAATGTAAGAAGAAATTCCAACAAACGCATGGAAGCTGTTTCATATTTTGAAGCTAGTAACGATCTGAATTACCATTCAGCGTCGGTGATGATGGGAACTGTGACGGTTCTGAGCTGTTGGGAGACTGATCCAGATTCAGAGGTGGTTCCCCATCCGGTGATGACAGCATCACCAGTCGGGTTACTTCCGGCGGCGGGGAGGACGATGGCGGCAGTGCGGGTAGCATCTCCCAATGTCAAGGGCTGGCTGGTCTTCAGAATGGCAATGTCGTTCTCAAGGGTAAAGTCACTGTAGTCTGGGTTGACGATGACTGAAGCAACGTTGACAACTTGGGATCCAGCTTCGGGGTTGTTTAAGGTGTTCAAACCAGCGGCGATGGTGAAACGGTTAGCGGATCCAGCGACGGCGCAGTGAGCAGCGGTGAGGATGGTGTTGGCATTGAGGATTGATCCTCCGCAAATATGGCTACCACCCAATCTCAAGGAGATTTGGTAAGGAACTGAGCCGACGGGAGCAACGGTACCTCCGACGATTCTGGTTGGCCACAATTTCAAGGAACGTGGGAACGCTAAAAACAAGCAAAATTATTCAACCTAATGTTTTCTGCACCAAGAATAAAGTAGCTGAAAAAACTACAGGAATTGCAAAATGAAACTCACCCTGAGATTGGGCTACGAGAGCGACGAGGACGATAGCGAGGAAAAGCTTGGCCATTTTGCTTGTATTTTACTACTGTGCTGTAAAAGACACTGAATGAAGTCTTGGAATTCAAACCCGACTTTTATACTGATCACAGTCATTGGCATTCACCATGCTAAATTTCTCGGAAACCCCCCGGATCAACCCTGATCCGGGTTTTATCAACCAATTGACTAATACTTCATCATTTACTGCAACCTCTCCATTGCATTGCTCCCTTCCTGTCACAATGGCTTATCTAGGATTCAAGAGTGGGCAAAGCCCAGGCTCATCTATTCAACCCTTGGAATTACCGCACTTGTTCAGTTACTAAAGTCTACACTCCAAGGATAATCAACAATGCTACACAGTATTGATAGGTTTGCTAGTCATTGTTCACCTATCTGTCATCCCATTTTTAGTTCCTTGATTTCATCCCCCAGTAGCAAATCGTCCTAAATCCTTATCCTTGATTTCTTTATTAAATAACAGTTATTTCATCATACAAGCAATAGATAAATAAAGCCAGTTACGTAAAACAACTACAGATGGACGTGGGTCCAAAATAAGTAAAGCTACAGTCGGGTGAAACGTAAACAAAGCTTCCGAATTAATGTTTTGTATAATTAAATGATGATGATTATATACAGTTACGTAATTTAGGCAGATTGGTCGCTCAAGAATTTAACTGAAGGTAGTACATGTGTGACTGAAGATATGTTATTTATAAATCGTTATTCCTCAGTTCATCAAGTCCCGTATTTGATTTTAATAATTTGAAGCCTTCATGAGTTAACATGTAAGTTGATTACCCAGTACAATTTCAAGCTGCAACTGTTGAACCGTATTGAAATTAGCAATCTTCATTAGGGGCTTGGAATCGCTACATTCTATAAATTGCGTTCGAACCTCTGCACCACGGTTTTATCCATGCTTTCTATTTCTCCTCCGGTCTTTCTTTCTTGTGCTTCTCGGTGTTTCTGAAATGGATACATAAATGAAATCCACATGAAATTTGGATTACTTCTGGATAATAGGATAAAATAATTAGTTAAGGGCGTGGAAATGATAGAAAGGAGGAAATCCGGTACGTTGTCTCTTATTATTGGATGAACCATCTTTGGAGGACATGACATGGCAACGAATTGGAGAGATATTATCGGTTGGATGAAATAGGGTGTCTTTCAGAGTAAAAGGTTCCGAAAGAGTCATCATGAGACGCATATCGATTAAATACAGATCTTTGAAGTGTTGGATGACTTTTATTTTTTCTGCTAATCCTTGCAACTATTATTTCGCCATGAGTATTTTCCCCGGCCTTTCTTTTCAAGCTAACTTGCAGCTTCTTTTCTCCTTGTTGCATGTTGCATCCTTAATTGGGCTAGTTGTCCCATTTTACGTGCCTTTGCTCTTGCAGTCCTATGTCACTGTGCTATGTCATATCGTAATTATAACTTACCAATGAGTTACTCTCTAATGAAATCTCTGATGCTTTGCATAAAATCACGTATGCCTCTGCCACTGGCCTGAATTGTGTCTAAGAGGACGGCGCGGGTTCTCGAAAGCGTCAAAATCAAATGGAATGAGATTTCTATAAATTGGAGCTTCATCAGAAAGGAGCTGCAATGAAGAATAGGGTTTAGCTTTATTGATAAACATACCAAAGAATACTGTGCGATTTTCTTAGAGCATGAATTGCTTCAAAACTTGTGTACTAGGGTTTCATTTAAAAAAAATTAATTTAATCCTTCTTCTTTGGCTTACCTCTTTCTTATCCTCCTGTATAGCATTTAAATCCAACTAAAAATGGTGTCATCATCCTGTTGAAGTGTATCCGAATCTGCAATTTTGTCTGAGTTTGGCCATTACGAATACACCAGGTATTGCGATTTAGAGGAAGGAACTTGTGAAACAGGTTAACGTACAGTACAGCCCACAGAGCTTTATACTTATGATACTTACCGGCACATAATAAACAGACAACTCCGAGGAAGGCAATCAATCCTCTGGAAACCGAACTCATCCCGACTGTCTTAGGCACAATTTAATACTCAGTTTTCATTCTACACGCTAGTTGCGAGCTTGGAAAGCTTAAAGCATTAGCTACAAATCCTTAAAAGTTAAAATAGAAATGCAGGCATGATTGCTTATTATTTGACATTATTTTTAAGATCGGTGCGGTGGTAACCTGGCGCACTGGTTCCTTACATATATTACCACTCCCCGACATCATGAACACTCTTGATTGTCTTGATTAAGTCTTGTCTTTGATTCTCAGAAAGAGGCTACCAAAGTGTCAGACGCAGTCTGTACACAAATTGTATTCCTGAAGCTTCCGTACTGTATGAATTTCTTAGCATTACACATGCGTGAATTTAGAGTAATTATTGGTTTTGATTATCGCTGTAGTGAGTTACGATACGATACATCTTAGTATGCACCTCATGTGATATCCGATCGTTATTGTTGCATGACGGGATCAAAAGTTTATCCCGAAACTCTTGAAGAAATAATTCGCCTAGACTTGTACCCACCAAAGATTTTTAAAATGTGTTTCAGAATTACACGAATGGTGGGAGAAACCCTACCTTTTATTACGACGTTGACTGTTGTAAACTGAAATCTCCAGAAAATCCGGCAGCAGGAGCAGGAACTTGACCAATGCTGTCATCTTCGATGGATCAGCGTTTAGACAGAGAGTCTAAAATTAAGAGGACTTAGATCCAGCTCAATTGCTTTCGTAATTTTAAATTTACGTACAACTATCATCAAATAGTTCGTCACTTTACACAGATTCAAGGAGTCCACTGCTTATCTCTTCTCAAAACGCTGGATTTGGTGATTGTAAGTTCCAGACGTGGACTCTATCCAATTTTGTACAAGTTAGAAATTGCAATTTTGACGTTTTTCAAATTTCAGGCCCTGCCGACCGTTTGATGGCAGCAACTACATGAAGTTTGAAAAAAAGCATCTTTAGCACTCATTGTTGCATGTAACCTAAACTGCTTGTTACAAAATGGCCAACCGATAACTTGCAGTCTGGAATTGAATACGTTAATGACATCTGACGGTAGTAGGCGATATCAAGCCTAGTAAAGTACAATCCCAAGTTTCCCAAGAATACGCTGATGGCTGCAGCTTTACTATGCAAACGATAAAAGCAGCTTTTGGCTTTAGGGTTTTCGAGCACGTTGGAGATCCAGAGCAGAAAAACCTTCAGCGCTAGTACAAACAATGCTATACCAACGGTAGGTTTATAGTACATACTCAACGAGAATACAGTAGAATGCATTCAATCTACTAGAGTTTTCTTGTAGAAAATATTCTCGTGCCATTACACATGTAGGCACGTTGAATGAAGTAGACTCATTGCGTGCAACCGATTCTTAACGGGGAATTTTGGATTCTTTTGGGAAGAAGGGATCCAGTTATCCTAGGCACGAAATTTGCTACAGAAACGCCGAGATTGCCATGTATTCCAATCTTCACTGGTTATACGACGGATGTCCTAAGGAGAATAAATCCCTAGTGAGTGAGGGATCGTTGCATAGTTAGGAGCACGGCTAGTAAACGTTTATAGTTTAACGATACGTAACTGGTGGATTCATAGAAATTTGATCGAAATCGTTTAAACCGGGAGTAAAACTAACTAGTAAAACTAACTAGACGTAACCGTCGTTGAACTAATTTATCGAAAAATTAATTGTGTTGCCATGGTGATTGTTTTTAAAAGATGGATCAAATACAAACGGCAATTCTCTACAGATGTTTCATTGGCACGAAATTCAAATTAACATAAAGATTTTAGCAACATGCGTAATGCTGTTAAATGGGCTAAATAGATCGTTAATATCATTGTCTGCCAATTTATTTGATTACGTAAAAGCATAACGGTGTTGTGAGAGTTCAGTTTAGTAGCCGTAGGCTGTCACCAGACTAATCTCAGAAGAAGGGAAATTCCATTTTGAAGGTAGAGCGGAGCGAGTAGAGGCTCATGCTCGTAGTGGATTATAGAAGTGAAGGTTGGAAGAAGAGAAGATTTAGTTTACAGATTGTGAAGGGAAAAGGACCAGATTGTACGGAATTTGCTGATTCAGTAAGAGGATTTAAATTTTGCTCTGCTCTGTTAAATAATTGCTACATATATTTAATATATTATCTTCCCATTTACTTAATTGAGAAGCTTGAGGATAAATATTTGGGATCCTGTTTTCAATTTTTGTTGGACGAATAAGTAAATATTTTTCTGTTTTTATATAAATTTCTACAGAGTTCGAATAATACCGAAGAAACCAGAAGAAGAGCAATAAGCTTTTGTTTTCAACCTCGAAACTATCTAATGAACACCCTGTAGAAGCGGAATTGGTCCTGGCCAGCCATTAAAGAAAGCGAATATCAATTAAATACTTGAGTTAAACTACTCCCGTGGAAGCGTGAAGAAGACAAGTGGAATCATCCTGGACCATTTCTGATATTATTTAGTCAAGAAAATAATATCCATCTTAAGGAACTAGTGCCTGCCGCGGGTCAACGTGTCACAATTATCTTCAACGACGACGCATCGTTTTGTTTAAATAATTTTGTCACATCATTTTTTTATCCACGTTCTCATATGGTTCTATCTCCAGGTAATTGAATCCGATTGTTCACTAGTTTTATTTAAAAGTAATGTTGTAGAAATTGTTAACTAGTCGTTGATGTAAAGTACGTGATATAACTACAAGGTATTTAATTGAACCATTTGCATGGGTATTTTGATTCCTTCCTGTAGTTAAACAAAAATGTGTGCCGTCTTGAAAAATGATATATTATCGAAGGCCATTAGGTTTGAGGAAAGTTAGTGGTTAGGAATTCAGAAAAGGAGGAAAGTTGAATCTTTTTCGTGGAGGAGGATAAATCAGCTTTAATCAAACGAGTTTAGTTACGAAGTGTCAATGGCGTTTCTGAGTTTAATGCGGCATTGGTAGTAGTTAAGAAAAAATTTCGAGTTCCCGTTTGGAAAGTGATCAGTATAGTTTGAAGAGGAAGTTGTAGCACCATAGGTGATTATCATAGTTAGGTTTTAAATGCAAAGTTGCGAAGTGAAAAGTGTTCAAGTATAGTAGTTAGTTAGTGTATAAATGCATGTTTCGGCCGAATGATGCAATGTCTGTAAGAGAAAATGGTGGAATTTGGACTATAGATACGAAGGAATATGCACGTTGCTAAATGTAGTTTAACATGCGACATGGCGGCAGAAGGGAATGGGATCGATGCAAGAGAAAGGGTAAAAGCGCATTGTTAATTGCTTTGGCGGCGGCATTGTGATACCGTTATAAGTTCTCTAGTACATGAAAGTTGGAGGCGATAAATATGTCATGTTTCCTCTGGTCAGGTAGTTCTAGCATGATCCTTTTGATATCGTAAAACCTTGTAGCTTTCATTCAGTAGTATTTATAGCAGGACTCAAATGAACGTTTACAATCTAGTGTCACTGTGTGCATGTGTTGAAGGAAACAGGAGTTGAATACAAGAAACTTAGGGGATGTAACGAAGGAGCTTGTTAGCAGACGGTTACGGTTACGTGATAGTCAAATTGTTCAACTGTTTGCAACTATTGTTCTCGATTGTTTTGTTGCGGAACTATTGTTACTCAAGGAAATACCTTGCTTTGGGACGTGGATTGAATGATGCACATGCTGGTTGTTCTTGTTTGAATCAAATCATCCTCTAGTTATTATTCCAGACTTAAAGAAAAGTATAGTCTGAATGTAAAGTCAAAATAGATTCAGGATAGGTACTGATACGGACAACAGAAACCGCATGGTCAAGAGTGTCCAGCAGTGCAAGGACTAAGGAAGGACAAAGATTGTTGAGGTGGTCCATTACTTTTAGAACGCAGTTGCATCAAATTACTGAGATTGAGATTGAGGTAGTGTCACAAGATGATATGATGTTTTTGACTATCCTCTACTTGATATATTCAAGTGCTTGGGAGCACGTGACGGTGAGGAGAGTCATTAACATAGTTGTTTTGATCGTCTAGCTATGCTACTAGTCCAGGGTCTTTATCTCAGGTTATGTTAACGCATTAATTGGATGCATGGAGGGCGAATGCGAGGAAGAGGTTCTTTGGCTGTAGGTGCGGAGAGTTTAGTATGCTGTTAAGATAATTGCCGTGATTTGCTTGATGGACAGAGTCTGGATTCAATTATGATGAAACGTTTGGAAAGTTGCAGGCGGAGCCCAGGATGAGCAAATATTATATCATCGGTGTAGTGACGTGTCAAACTGGGTTAGTAAGCGAACGTAGTTCGGAAGAATGAGGATGATGGTGCAGTAATTGTATAGAGCGAATGCAGCTATTCAAAACGTTTATGGTTATTTTTCCGTTTTACAGAAACTTGTGGTTAAGGGAAGACCAGTGTGTGTTTAAGTAGTCCTTCTCTGAAGCAAGCTTTTACGATTGGAATCCGCAGAATTGTGCAGGCTAGGCGGTGACGCTGCGCTGGTAGACTCATAGGACTGAGTTATTTTGTGATAGATGCTTCTCGTTTGTATGCTTAAGTAGCAGTTCGAGATACGTATGTCAAGTATTGTGATGTTGGTTGTGGTGCTAGTGGAGAAGATAGGATAGTTGAGTTTAAGTTCAGGCGATGAGACGGATGAGTTTAAGCAGCCTTGTATGGTAATGTCATGTGGATAAATTCTTGTAAAGCCACTTGAGCCGGTGCATCGTCAGCAACCATCAAGGAAAGCACATGAGACTCTTGAAGCATGGAAAGACAGTGGCATGGAGTGTGTAAAGCGTTGACTATAGTTGGATTGGGGCCAGAATAATTTTAGAAAAGACCAAGGGAAGGTTCGTTTTGTACAATCGATTCAGTTGTAATGTTAATGCATACATGCAGCTAGTTTTACCGGCGTACAAGTATAAGGAAATGGAAAGATGATGATGATGACGGCGGTGGTGGAATGGGAAAGAGGAAAAGCAAAGAGATGAGTTCGGCGAGGAAGAGAGTGAAGTTGCAGATACCGGTACAAGATGCAAGCGGAAAAGCAATTGTGATTGCTTGCGTGTTAGCAGATCGTGATGGCTGACCTACCTAGAGTAGAATGAATGAATTTAAATTTTGGTGGATGGCGTGGGAGGTATGAGTTACAGAGGATAAGGAAGGATTTTTAGACGAAATTGTAATGCTGTGCTCTATGTCTGTTCGTTTATTGTTCGAGGAAATGATGGAATACTTGCATGATTGCAATAATTGCAGTAGCAGCTGTAGAGCAGATGTAGTATATAGTATAGAGAACATGGAAAGATTTTGATGAGTTGCGGTTACGGCTTTTAGTACGGCGTAGTAAAAGTTAAGGAAGACTTTCCGGAGCGCATGATTGAGCTTTTGTTTTTGAGGTTGCATGGGTCTTTTATTCTGATTTCTGCAGAATGAACAAACCAACGCATATTCGGTTGCGAGAGGAAAGGTTTAGAGGAGTATGTAGAGCTTGAGTTACATTACGTGGTATTGGTATTATTGTAATTGTTTGGTTGACAGTTGGCATTGTTTGGATGGATGTGAAATTTAATGGAAGATTGTAACAAGGGGGGTTGAAACATTTAAACTTATTGTTGAGAGAATAATAAACGGTTGCAAAACTGAATCGTTAATTGTTGTGCTTTTACGTGACTTTTCCATGGAGAGACACGTAGAATGCAACAGGGAATTGCGGTGTAGTTGGAATCTGATGGGTGAGGATTGAAGAAGCAGGTAGGAAGAGCTTACGGTGGTGTTCTTTGAAGTTTCGGCGAAAGGATAATTTTTATCGGGCTTATGCTAAAACGCTCGGGTATTTGAATTTTTGTACTACACTTACTGCGACTTTAGGGTTTTGTAGCTGCCAGAATTAATCTGGTATATGGCGGACAATTTCGGCAACAGAAATAATAGCTAATTTTTAGCTTCGAATTGAGTGGGAGTTACCGTATTAAATATTATGATGAATTAACGTGTGGTTGTTATTGTTTTGCAGAGCTACCTTACTCCAGTGGGACGAGTTCGCCAAATCCTGACTCTTTGAGAGACACATGCATTCGGTCACTTGTAACTCCTCAACGTCAAGAACCGATCAGATATCGGTAAGTTGTGATGAAGGATTTATGCTCAGTGTTTCTGATGAAAGGTAGCAACGAGGATCTGATTATTAGTGAACATGGTGGTTGATTATAAATTTGGTCTATTCATTTCAGGTTATCAAAATTTGCCAGTAGTCGTCATCGAAAATTGCAACCATTGAGGGAATCTTGAAATTTGGTTTGGACCAGCACGAGGTCCTACAAGACCATCCTAAAATCTTTGAAAACTTTTATATAATTGAGCAGAAGCTGGAGCGACCCGAAGTTGGGTTCCAGCGTAGACAAGCCGTCATCATTGAGTTTTCAAATAGCAAGTTTGCACAGGTTCCTAATAGCCTTTCCCATGTTACGCGGACTATACGAAGAGATTCGTTTTGGAGGGCATAATTTATTCTGAGTCGGAGTGTGATAACCCAATGCAGCAGTTCGGATTCATGACTCGTCACTCTTTTCTATTAGTCTAATCTTGCTAAAGTCTGTGACACTGTTGATTCTCACAATTCGCACGTATATGTAGGTGTACAAATTTAGATGCTGTAAAGTTCTGATCTATTCACTCACTCAATCTGAGTCGAGCGCTCAAAAATTTCAAGTCAAAATTTATAGGAAAAATTAATTTCCGTAGTTCCTTAACTTTTCTTTATTTACTACCGTTTCTAAAAAGTGCTTCAAGATGAGTTTAAACGTGAATCGAAGTGTAACCGATGCCTTCTATCGGTACAAGATGCCGAAGTTGTTGGCTAAAGTTGAGGGCAAAGGGAACGGCATCAAAACTGTTATCGTCAACATGGTTGATATCGCTAAAGCTCTCGGTCGACCACCAACTTGTAAGTTGTTACGGAATTAATACTTAGTACTTTACTTCTATGCTTTCAGATCATATTACATAAAACTGTAGAATCGCAAATTTAATTCTTTTAATCATACGAGGTGTTGACCAAAGTTGCTTACTGGTTATAACAGATCCTACCAAGTATTTTGGATGTGAGCTTGGAGCCCAAACCAATTTCGATTTCAAGGATGAACGCTTTATTGTGAATGGTTCTCACGAAGCAACGAAGTTGCAAGATTTGCTGGATGGATTTATTCGCAAGTTCGTCTTGTGTCCCAATTGTGACAACCCTGAAACGGTTCTTACCGTTCAGGTAAAAAAGAACACACTGAGCCAAAGCTGTAAGGCTTGTGGATATCATGGTCTAATCAAAGGACAACATCGTCTTATTACCTACATCATCAAGAACCCCCCGAGTAACTTCTGTTTTGATATACAAAAATATGTGCGAGTGGGAACTTCTAGCTTCTGCGAAGTATTGCTTGGATGTTGTTATGTGATAAGGAGATTTAAATGCAGTTAAACGTGACATTAAGAAGTAAATAACGATTGGGAATTTGCTAACTTTTAATATGGGAATATTTATTCACAGCTATTAACCCTGCTTCACAAGGACAATCCATCACCAAGGGAAAGCGTGCCGATCGAAATAAGAAAAATGAAAACGGCGACGCCAATGGAGGAGATAGCCCTCGCAATGGCAGTGATGAAGGAGAATGGAACAAGGAAGATGATGGTTGGGGCGATGATGATTGGGCTGAAGATGTCAGCGAAGAAGCTGTCCAGAAACGGATAAACGCTGAGTTGACAGATGGAATTAAAAATCTTGCTATGACTAGCGATGTTGAAAAACCTGAGAAGGACCGTATGGATCTGTTCTACAAGTTCTTGCAATCCAAGATGAACAATGGTGTCAAACTTGAAGATCAAGACAAAGAACTTTTTGGCGAAGCTGAACGTCTTGACGTACGTGCTAAAGCTGCACTCGTACTGGCTGAACTTCTGTTTGACACAAACATTATACAGCAGGTACGTTAAGGAGTAGTGATTTACATTGTAGGCAAAGGGCGATACTTTTCCGGCCAAATTTGTCTAATCTTTTGGTACTATTTCTGCAGATTAAAACCCACCGGAAAATTTTGCTTCGGTTCTGTTACGAGAACACCAAGTCCCAGAAATATTTGCTCGGAGGCGTTGAACTTATGATCAACATGCACAAGGACCTACTTCTGCCCAAGGTCCCTCTGATTCTGAAGGTGAGAATTTCAAGGGAAAATATATGCGTGCTACCACTTTCCGAAGTATTTCGATGATTATGTTATTCAGATCTGATCAGTATGATTTAAAACCTAAGGCAGACTATGAGAACGTTTGGAACCGCTAAAACAGTCAGGTGTGGCTGTAATGATATTGTTCTTCATGCAATTATTATTCTTTCAGGCTTTGTACGATGAGGATATTCTTGACGAAGAGGTTTTGAAGGAATGGCACTCCAAGGTGAGCAAGAAATACGTCTCGAAAGAGCTCAGCGCCGAAATTCACACTAAAGCTGAGCCTTTCATCAAGTGGTTGAAGGAGGCCGAAGAGGAAAGCTCTGAAGAGGAAGAAAGCGAAAACGAAATTGAGGTAATGTATTACGTATATTTTGTAACTTAAGAATTGTCAGCTTATTTGCACCTCAGCAAATTCACAATGTCTATATATTTCTTTGTGTAGATCGAATACGATGACCGGGCCAGGATTACCAGCTTGACGGAACAGCGTGAAATCTCAGCACCTGTTGTGGGAGCTAAGGAGATTATGTCAAACAACAAGCATCATGGTGATGAAGACGACTTGAACATCGATGACATTTAAAAAGACAAGCAACAGTCTTGGAAGAAATATTGTTAAGAACTTTCGAGTATCGTTAAGAAGACCTCGATTTGTATTTCGAATTCACTTTTTCTGACATAGTCTTTTGTCGTAAAATTAGGTCTTAGTAGTGCACATGTTTTCAACCATCCCACTTAATGAGTTACAGGCGTTTTCAAAATCTCATATTAGCAATCAGAAAGTACAGCAATGCATGCAGTCACTGAAATTTTTTGTTTTTCAACTTAAAATACAGTCTGCACGTCTTGCAGGAGTGAACTTACACAGTACTAGTCACCCTGTATTACGGCGCAGCTAAAGTTAGAATATTAAAGAAATGAAATGATATAGGGTGTGTTTTGTTTTAAACTCGAGATGTGTATCTCCTATTTTGTGATAGATTACCGCAAGGGGCAAACTTCTGGTTTGAACACGTTGAAGCTGTGAACAGAGTGTAATTGCTTATGAAGAGGTTTTGCACAATGCAGGGAGAAGGGGTCAACCAGTTTTCCTAATTCTCAAAACTGTATCTGATTAATTGTCACCATTACAGCAATGGTTTTTGATGAAAGAATGCATGTCTCTACAGTATGAAAATAATGTAAAAGTTCGTGCTTTATTTCTCGATTTTGTGAAGCTACATTTTTGTGGTGGCTGTACCAACATACCGGGACGATGTACCCTTTCGCAGTTGTGCTCATTTCATTCAATCTTGTAGTGATATTCGTGAGGATTAAAAATCAGCAAATTACAAAAAAAACATTTCTGTAAAGTTGAATTTTTAAGTTTATTGGCAACCAAAGCTGGTATAGTTTACTTCAACATAATGGAATGAAAAATCTACATTTTGATTCGCATTTGACTGAATCATTATATTTACACCTTATTTCAGTTTACTAATTCAAGTTATTTGTTCCAACACTAGTTTTAGACGTACCCAAATTACGAGAATCCACTTTACCATCACTTCGATCATCATCAGGACTACGGCAAGAATTGTCACCAAACGGAATGCTGAATATCCACGTCAGCAAGTTTAAGACCTCCGAGAATTTTCTTCCGACATAAAGCCAAGCCGCCAGTTTTGCAATCAGCATGACCCAGTACTGGATGAGAACATATGTTGCAAAAGGTTCGGTACGGCCCCAAGCAATTTGCGAAAATCCGTAGCCAGAAATCACGAGAATTGTCATAAACTGAAGAAACAACCACAAGTTTTGAACTTGTCCATCCTGTAAGAGAGACCATGAAACACGGATTAGATGTTAATACTTGGCAAATTCAATGAAATTTCCCACACTCATTCTGCAGGATCACCATGCACTATTAAAAGACCCGGGCACAGACAGGCACGGCCCCGACTTCCTTAAGAATAGTTTTTCATCACATTAGCTTCAACTGTTTCAAAGCTAAGCTTCTCTTCTCTGTATTGTACTCAGCTAAAAAAATCCTAGGTCAAAGGTAAAAACGCTATTAACCTGAAATTAGAAACGTCAGCGTTTAAAACTACGCAGCGATTACGGCAATGATCTTGGCAATCTCGTTTGTCAAAAGATGCAACGTTTTGAAGTGGAGCTATCCCAGCGGAAAACGAGAAAATCCGTAGGTTCTTGCCTGGAGTGGAAACAGTTAAGCGATGGGTTTGCTCCCGTTACATTAAGGCTGGCCGCCACACCACACAAATTATTGCATGCGGGAGTGCTGCTAATAGTGTCGATTTGACCATTTACACTGGTAACCTTTATTTCGAAACTTTCAGCTCAAACCAAACGACAATTTGCTTACCTTAGGATTCCAAGCCGTCCAGCACAACAGAAGGATCGTCACCGCTTCCACGATACAGAAATCTGGAAACCAAAAGCAAGATATCAACGGTAAAGTCAAGGTCAAAAGTTAAGAATGTCAGCTATACGACGTGGCAGTTATTTCAGAAACAAAAACAACGAACTTACAATTAAATAGCTGTATTTCCACTCGGAGGTATCGGAAGATTGTACACGCTTCCATTAATTCTTTTCTGCCAAAGCAAGCGTTTGACGCAGAACTAGTTTCGTCAGCTCGAACCGATTGCATTTCCAAGGCGTCGTCCATTCTGTCAGCATAATGTATGCCGCAGTTCCAGTAAGCCAAGATTGTGGTGCTCTATGGAAAACAATGCAAAAATAAACTAAATTGATGTTTTAGGCCATTATTGCCGTAAATAATTACGTCCATGAGTTTACCAAACTAAAGAAACAATGAAGACCCTAAGGCAATTTTGCAATATTCTTATGAAACTAAACACACAACGCCAGAAAAGTTAAGTTGACTTACAATCAGAAGCAGACACAAAAACAGAGAAACAGGAAGTCGGAAGCTACCAGGCGCCACCGGTTTCTGAGAATGATTCTGATTTTCCAAAGATTTCAGCTTCTCCACGATATTTGGGCAACGAATTTCCTTAGTGACGGTGTAAGTCTTCTCCAAAAACTCGGTTATGAACGCTTTGATCTGCATTGTCATTCGTAAGGAAGTTAACGGTAACGGTAAGCATGAGCTATACACAGCTAAACACTTTGTGAAACATAGAACAGCTTTCCAAGAACCTGCAAAACTTTGGACCAGTAGTGAAAACTCCACTGAACTTTACTTAGGACTGTAACAGAATCAATGCAATATATTCTTCACAAGTTAATGTTTAAGCAATCACATTACAAGAGCTTGAAATTGTCAGTCTGAGTTCAAAGTCAATTTATGGATGTTGGCTGTCCGGAAAATAGAATCAAGAGCGATGAGCAAAGGGCAGGAGAGAAACGGAGCGAAGGAAGAGATGCAAAGCACAGGCACATAATAAGTACTGCGTTGAATTTTTTGTAATTTGATACCACAAATGCTGTAAGATCGACCAGGACGGAAGTGGGAAGAATTTTAATTGCTGTATTGGCTATGTGCGCGAGAAAGCAAGCCATTATCACAACCCTTTTGACGGCTTGTATTACTTCCAGACTAATCTGACATTCAATATATGTATATGGACGCTAGCAATAATTTGTTCCAGCATCGTATTTCTCGATTTTGTTCCTTGGATTCAATCACTGCTCTCCTACCCTCCTTCTAAACTGCAATATATATAAGACAAGTATCTGAGACAGAGGACAGAGAGATGAAGGTAATTCAAAACTACCATTCAAGGACTGGAGGTTTGTCATGCAACCGATTAATGATATTACACACGTTCCAGTTTGGTTAATGGTAGTGTAAGCAATCTTTTAACAGGAATCAATGCTAGTATCAAAGCTAAGAAACATAGCTTAGAAGAGGGGGGAAAGCTTTGAGAGAGTGTAGAAGAAGCTATCCGGGGGAAAATTCACTCAAGGGATTTTCTGCGCACTTCACATGCAAGTCAGCTTCCAAAATCCCTTAGTCCCTGCAAGAGTCGCTTAAACATATCTTAATTCTTTTCTAATCAGCTACGATTCGTTTTCGCACACTTTTCCGGTTGCTGAATTTTTACGTAGAAGCTACGCAAAGTATGCCTGTTATTTAAGGGGCAATAACTTTAAAATTCAACGAATTAGCAACAGAAAGCGTTCAATTCCAGGATGATTTGCAACTACAAAACTGCTATTGAAACCATCTGGTATCTACTTGGGTGGACAAACTTGGTACGTTATTTTGAAGAACCTTAACCTAAATCGTATTCGCAAACTTGCAATAAATGACTTTGCAGCGATTTAGAGTTGGCGTTAATTTTACGCAGCGAGAGTAAACAAGGAAACGGAATTTTTACTCTAATTGTAATTTATTACATATAATTTTAAATGTCTGCTGGCCCACAGGTGATGAACTCTTTGAAGGCCTTATTCGTCGGGCTATTTGAAGGGCTTTTCCTTATCCGGACTCGAGAAGTTTCAGCCTTTATGCCAGTAACTACCTGTGACAAGGTCCGTCTCATTTCTGTCAAGGCCTTGCAGCTTGAATCCTTCTTTACCATCAGTAAGTTTAAAAATAAGTTAATCAAAAGCTAGATTTCTAAGGTCGTAAGCACTATCTTGTAAACGTATACTGTGGCTGTAGTTCATGTGAGGGCGCCAGTATCGCCGGAACGAAATGCAGGAATATTAAAATGCGATTTGCTATTTTCTTGCAGTCCTCTGCTTTTGGCAACTGATTTTGTCCATCAAGGTGATTGCCACCGTGTGTGTTTCTAATGAGTTTGTAAGTAATATTTGTTATTTGATTAATTTTGCAAAAAATTAAGATTTTAGCAATTTATCAGCACAAGTGTAAATTTGGAATGAAGACACTTCAGTTGCTAGCTAATTACTTATATGATTTAGAAAATATGCTATTAACTCCTCCTTTTTTTTTATTTACTTTATAAAGGATAAGAAGAAATCCAGCATCGCCAACTTCCTTCTCCTCCACGCTATCTTGGTACCGGTTTACTGCATCAATTTCATCGGACTTCAGGATGATGTCTCTTTGTTTCTACTGAACAAAATTCAACCTGATATTTGGAATCTCCCTGACCTTTTCATCTTCATCGTCCTTGTAACCTATCTGTTGACTCTCCTCGGCACGTTTTGCATTAGGAAACAATCCGTTCCTGTCACTTCTGTTGTGTTGTTTCAGTGTCAGGGGCACTGGAATAACTTTGATCATAACTCACCTGTCATGTCTGCCAATGGGTACTACCGGAAACGAAACAGGGAAGGCGATTACGAACAAGGAGGGGTAACAATTGAGGAAATAGAGTTTGTAGAAGATAGTAGCGGTGTGCAAAGTGGGAATGAAACACATTCATGTCTGCCAATTTCGTTTCATAATGAAAGCCAAGGGTATGACTTCGGTGAAAATTATGATTGCGAGAACGTATCAGACGCCGATGGATTCTCAGGGTTGCAAAACCGGGGTACAGAATCTGACAACATGCAGTCCGTCCCTGTGTATGGATATAAGTTTTATTGAGATTAGAACAAGCTTATTGGTTATAGAATAGCTCCAGGTTCCGGAACGCGGACATGAGGTTTTGATGACATATTTTGCAGAATATGTAAACGATTGTTTCTAACACAAGAATAATTAAGTTTTTACGGTTAGTGCCCGTATCCTAATAGGCATTGGAGGATTTTGTTTGGTTTTGGAATTCATGAAGAATATTTAAATGAATGAGAGACTTAAGAATTGTACAATAGGGTTTCCGTCTCTTGGCTTTGATTCAGTGGTATAAAGTGTAGCTATTATATTCAAATGTTATTATGTTCATTTTTAGCTTTTTCAATACAACCTATGATTTTCGTGGTAGTTGTTAAAAATAAAGTATAACTGTCCCAAACGTAATTATACTGTCCTAGAAAAACGATAACAATAAATAAACTATATTAAATAAATATACTTCTCTCCATAAATTTGTAAAAGCGCATTCGCTAATTGGGTTGTTTGCAGGAATCGTTTTATTAACAGCTACAGGTTTATAGCAAATTCACGCAGAAAACGTTAAACAGTGTCACACTACTAAAGCATCACAACATCGTAGCGCCATCTGTCTGCACAGGGCATTTGTAGGAAGGAAAATCCTTTGTCTACATCCATTTTACCTTAAAATCACTATTTGCTATGCAGTACGTGCTGAGGCAGCCAGGAGTGCACTCGTTTGTTCACTCGAGATCTCGGGATGAAACCCAAAACCAGGGACAACAACAATACTTTTAACTGGCTGTGTGAAGTTAATTTCCATGTCGTCCTGGAGTTAAATTCATCTTTAGAAAGTTAGTAGTTTCGCTTCAATTAATGTATTGAAGTTGATTAATTTAAATAAGTTTTTTCTAATGAAATCCTGCGTTCGTATAGACAAATAGAAAATTTTAATGAATTGAATCACTTCCTGAATTTGTGGACAGTCTCGTTTAATTGAGCTGCAATTAATTCTATGTAGACTAGGGATTGTTACAGGTACAGAAATCTTTTTTTCGAATTGTTGAAATTATTCCAGCATAATTAAATTCTTGCTCAATGCACGGCTGAAAAACATGAAATTACCACTACTGAGTAATAGTGTCGTAATAAGGGGATATTCTGAAGTCGGAAATGAGTCAAGCAAGGTATTAACTGATAATGTATTCATTAATTTGGTGAACTTATTATTGGTTTCAGTTGAAGGCTACGGTAGCTGGTTAAAATTGGAATTCAAAATGAGTAACGACGAGTCATGTGGGGATTATATGAGAAGAGTAGATATTGATTTAGAGTTAGACGGAGTGTTACCGTTTGATAATCTGATGATCTCGTTTGGAACATCGACTGAAACCTTGAACAGTGAAGTTGCTGGAAGCACTTCAACAACATCTCATCGAAGTGATAGGAAGAATCTGGGAGGAAGTCAATATTTAGAGGGAATCCAGTCTTGGTCGAGCCAGTCGTCAAGCAGTGAGAGTGAGAGTAAAGGAGCAGTGGACACGCTACGAACATCCCATGTTTCTCTCTCTTCGATTTCGGATGACGACCTGGAAGTCGTATCGGAAGATGTCAAGAACATTGAGCTGGACATGTGGGATCCGATGGGTGCATGCCACGAATCTACTCGGAACATTAAATGTGCAGATGCTGAAACAACATTAAACGGAATCCCGCATTTCAGAGGAGCCATTTGTCCATTCTCCAAAGGCAATACTTGCTTCAAAGGCACTCGGTGTCCATACGAGCATCATATTGACAGGTCCATGTTATCACGTAAGACTTTGGTTCTCTTCCACAGTTTCTTTCGTGCTCATAATGCTAATAGTTGACTGATTATACAACATTGTATATTTGTCTTAGGTAATCCTAGAATGGCTTTACCGATGGAACCTGTGCGAGTGACTCATTTCAGCATATTGCCAAATAAGGTTAGCGGAAAACTTGGAGCGTGGTTCTTCGGGAAGGTGAGATGTGTCAATGGAATCAATGACTTCTACGTCACACCAACTAACGGGATCGCTTGTGAATGCAGCAAGCAGGATACTAACTGTGAGTTGATTTAATTTTTTTAATTTGTATTTAAATCCATATCACTAATTAAGTTGCTTGCTTCCTGAAAGACTTTGATTAATTGTTTTCAGACACAACGAAAGCGAGGGACGGAATATACACTGTTGAAGGACTGACGAAGGAGATGAACGCGTACTTTGCTAAGTATGGTGTTAAACAATCGAGCTCGTTTAGCTATTTGGAACTAGCGGTCGTGAGAATCATGTACAACGGGGAAATGGGATACTACAGGGCTACAGCGTTGAAAAGCATTGTTGTTGATGCGGAGAAGCAACCAGAAGCAGTGGTATACCTCTTTGACATCGGCCATAAGATGACAGTGACCTTGAATGGGATTTACACCTTGCCGAAGTCGTTTTGCTCAATTCCACCACTAGTAAGACTCCAAATAATTGTAATCTCAAAAAAACCTCAAAACAGATTCCTTATTTGTCATCGTACGAATTTAAAGGAAATTATCTGTGACTGCGACTATGTAAGTGACCATCATAATTTTCGTTTCTTAGGCGTATAGATGCTATTTGTTTGGGGTCAGTCAGCTACAGCCAAATGTAAGTGGAAAGGCGGAAGAAATATTCACCAAAGCGGTCGAAGGTCAAGAAGCGTTGTTTCGGATTCGAAAATTGTAAGCCAGCGTTTAGTTCTTCCTTCACTTATTGTATTATGTGCGTGTTGCTGTAGTCGCGTTTATATTATAATTATGTAAACATAAACTATTGTCAGGCCGAAATTCGATGAAGCCTCAGACTTTAGTCACACTGAGCCAAATCCCTATGATGTCGACGTGTACGTTTGGGATAGTTCGTTGAATCAATTCAACAAAGTTGCCAAGAAATTAACAGAAAACTGGTATGCATTACCCTGGAAGATTGGACGTGGCGATGAATTTGATATGATTGGACACTTTCTTCCGGTACGCATTTTATTTTATAATCTTTGAATATATTGAAAAGCTAATAGAAAATTCGAATAGATAAAACAATTTGATTCCATTGTGGTAAAAGTGTCAGTGCCAAGGAAAAAAGGAGTCATCTGGATGTTACCTGGACAACCCTGCTGAGTTTATCCGAGCCAATTATGCTGCCGCTACTGCTCCGTCTGATTGTACTGATGATGCGTTAGCTAATTGAACTCGTGTTTTATGTGAAATCTGATTCTAGTTTGATAACTCAGCGTTTTGTGGGTTTTTACCTGAACGAATTTTGAAATTAGGTTATTTCGCTAATACATGATTTGATACAATTCTTATTCTTGTTCTGCTCTGGATCAAAAGAGTTCTGGTATATTTTACCTATATTATATAATTTAAATGCATTAGTCAATTTATTTTATTTGCCGCTGAATCTATAAGTTAATTGCATTGCCACATTAAAACAATATTTATATCCTTTCTGTCTCATAGCAAGTATCGTAGCGTTTAAAATGCTTCTGCAACAATGGATTCAAGCCAAATTCCAAATAATGAGGTTTCCATCCACCGAAGAAGTAGACAGTTTCGTTACTTTATCCTTTGACGTGGTGTGAACCTGAGTACACGTAATTGTGTTCTTGTGCAAAGATGACAGTTTGTCAGCCTGTAATAGTGAAATAAAATAGCGTATCTTTAAATATACTAATCTTGGCTGTGTTCTGATTGTATATTCGCAATTCCATAGATATGGTTACCTCAGTTTCTCCCTCTCGACCCATTTTGTCTAACTGACGAAATGTATTCTTTGCCTTAAAGGTGCACCCACCTTTAGTGTTAGATTCTTTCTTTGTCTGGTCTACCTCACCAATTGTCTCTAAAACAATTCCTGTGGAGGACGTTTTGGAACGAAACCTTACAGGGATACAGTCATGTCCAGCAGCAAAGATATCATCTGGAGATGTCCAGACTACAGTGACAAATGGCATGAAGATTGTGCGATTTACGAAGACTGTGTTAATGTCACTGTCAGCATCAACCAGTGACACTGTGGAATCGTGGCTGACCTGAAAGAAGCGATAAGATAAAAGACAATTACAATATTGACGACTTTAGAAGCAAACCGTTTGATAAAGTAGAAGTATCAGTTGGGGCAATGAGTAATAATATTCATTACTAACCCAAACAAGTTTACTTCCGGTAGCATTAAAGCTCAAATCATGGATCCATGAAGCATCAGAATATTCCTGCATCAATTGCCCTAGCGGCATCTTGGCTCCCCAGATGGTAGGACCAGGTTTATCTTCAATATCTTTAATGAAGGCCGAGTAGATTCTTACCTGAGTGGAACATGCAATTATTATATGCCTGAAGCCTGGAATATATTTTTTCTCTGAAACAGGATCGAAACTGGAATGATTACCACAAAATCCGTGGAACCTGCAGCCAGAAGAATATTGTTTGGGTGCCAACTAATGGAGGTGATTGTTGATTTAATTCCTTTCTTGATATGCTTTGATGCCCACCAGTTGTTTTCTTTCTCAAAGTAACAGAGCTGTAAGGATTATGTACAGATTCGTAAAGTTGATTGCTGACTGCTCTGGTGTAGTAATAAGGAATAATTGTGTTCTTTTAGAGAAAGAGCAATGATCTCACTGAAATCAGACGGGAGCCGGACCCAACAGCGAATTTATTCTCCAGAGGTGACCATCTAACGCACGTTGCAGCTCTGTTCATCCGAAGGAGGACCAACGTGGGCTTCCACTTTTGACTGACATCATCGTACGTCCACACGTATGCGTTTCGATCCTTGATAAATGAGCATTTCATCAATCAACAGGTGAGGCTTTATTAACGTTACTCGTTGAAAACTGAAATTATATTAGGCTTACTGCAGCACATGTAACAATTCGGTTAGTTTCAGCTCCCCAGTCTATTCCTGTCACGCGCAAGTCGTGCTGCTGCAGAACATGGACCAAGTCCCAGCCATTTTCAGAACGATGATAGATGTGCACCTCAGCATTCTTAGGTGATATGGCAATTTCTATAAAATGAATTAAATTTTGAAGAAATTTAAAAACAATATTCACAGTTACAATCTAATTGAAACCCCGTATTTTCAGCAATACCAACTTACGGGTTCTATCCTTATTCCAAGCGTGACAGGTGACGGGCACTCCGAAATCGTAAACCTCAGCCATTTGTTCTAGAGCTTAAAGATATGCAGTCTTCTGTCAACTGTATGCTAGAAGTAAGAGTGAATATGAAACTTGGTGCGGTTATGGTATGAGTTTTCTTTTAGACAAGTTAAAAAAGGGTGCGGTTTTGCATTATCAAAGTGACAGGATGTTAGTAACCAAGTTTTGGACGTCTTGGCCATATCATGTATGTGTGATTCAGAGGTTATATACCATAAGAGTTTTAAGAAACTTGTTTAATCATATTTTGATAAATGTTACTAGGCAAAAAATAGCTATATATATTAGACAAGCAAAGCTTTATATCCACGCGGTGTCTATTACTTACACGTTGTTGCTTGAACTGTTCATAAGTTTGTCTAAACTGCACTATTCAGTGCATGTAGTATTGCCGCATGAGTGTTCGCAATCCGAAGAAGTGCGACAGTCAACATATGAGAGGTTTTGAAGAATGAGTTCCAGCGCCTATGATTAGTGATAACGAAATGGCTTGCAGTAGTTAGAAAACGTTAAAGAGAATGAAGGATTTATTAGGTCTTGCAAAGTTAGACCTGTTGTTTATAATAATGCTACGCTGGAGGCAACGAAATTGGATTTAAATTTTTTGAGCTTTAAAAGCGACTTATTTATTTACATGCATCCGTTGGATCTTGCAATAAGGGGATATCACAATGACAGGCTGACCACGCAATGATCTGACTTGGATAAGTTTTTCCGGCTCTCCAACATCATTCAATAATCCTTAAAGACTGGTAGCTATAAAACCGCATTTTCTGATGCTTTCCAGTTTGCAGAATTATTTAAGAAGAAATGCATACATTATGATTTTTGTGAGGAAAGTTTACGAAATACACATCTTGTCATGAACTCCATGAACCGGTGTGCATAAAATTCAGGATTGTTCACGGATACAGCATCCTATAAAAATTTACAATGTGTTACGAATCTTAAAAAACAATGATTAAGCCCTTTGTAACCGAAAAACGTAATTCATCCAGATGCAAACTCTGTAATCTCCTTACCTTATCATATAGAATGGCTTTGAAAGAGTGCTCTAACTTCTTAGAGACTCCATAACTTTGTAGAATATCGATAATACCAAGGTATAATACTAAACGCTCTCCATTCGAGTTCCAGGCTGGAATGCCTTCAAGCCTGTAGCAAATAAGACCACATTTGATTTAAAACTACAACTACAATTGTGAATTTATGACAACAGTGGGTCGGTCACAAAGTTATTGTGATTGTAACAAGTCTAAAAACACGACTTACGGAGGCTCGTCATCACTATCGATAGGATCATCTAATCCTGTTTGAAAACTTTCCTGTACCGTTGAGTGAGGAACGAACTCCTGCCGATTTATAAACGTGCTACGCATTGCCCCTGTTGCAGCACCTGCCTCACCTGCGCCCTCGTCCTCATCTAGACTCTCTGATTTAAGTGATTTGTATTCCTAAATCGTTTAAAAGGATTCTACTTGTGGCAGAATTTTTATGCTGCTGGATAATGTCAAAGCTTATAGCTAGTATTGTTTGAAACGGCTTACTTTTTCCTTAGCAGCTAAATTGACGTCATGGATACCTACTAGGAGGGAATAATCCATGATATCAAAACTTGTCAGAACTAAGCAGTCACGCTGTAAGGTATTCAATAAGGAAGCATGTGTGTCGTCCTCGAGGAAAATCCCGTTTGGATGATGTTCCAAAAAATCCAAATCCTTGAATGTTGGTGATGCTTTCTCTCTTTCCCGGCTGTTGGCCTAAAGAAAGCGGATTAATAATGTCATGATTGGGAGGATTATTGGACCATCTTTGAACCATAGCAGGTATCAGAAAAATCCATAATTAGATATTCATGAGAATGAAGGAGATTTGGCTCACACCTTTCGCTTGTGTGTTGATCCTTTCAAGTCGTACTTTTGATGGATTTTAACCGTGGAAGGCAATAAATTATTCATCACAATCAGTTTGACATTCTTAGAGTAACACTGGTACGTAAAGAGTCCAAAGAGTTTCGGTAATAGTGTATGCGGGTTCTGAAGCAAATTATTAAAGTAGCCAGGCATTATCTGTCGCATAAAAGTACACTCTGTACGCTGCACTGTTTTGATGATAAATTCATCATCAAAAGTTAAGTAAAAGATACTCCCACTTGCGCCAGGGTTGGAAAGTTCTATTAACGGAGGGGTACATAAACTCATCTGGAATGAAATCATACATGTGATAGAGTTGCAATTTAATTGTACCAGATTGAAGATGCTATGAAAGTTGTAACTTTGTCGTTTCTATGGTAACAATCTCAAAATTAATTACTTCCCTATCCGTTCTGTTATTAGTTACATATAAACCTGTGAAAATGCTCCGAGTTAGTCATGCATCAAGAGAAAGTAATCGTATACAAAGTTCGAAGCATTACTTACGAGAAAGTCGTCAGCTTGAATGTCAAAGCGTGCCCGAAAATGAAGGAATGCCATCGGAGCATAGGCTTTAAAGTGAAAGTCTGAGTATTGGTGAGGTTGAGTTTTACTGGTTCCTTTGCTTGGGAAATAAAATTTCTCCACTACGGAAAAATCCTGTTGGCAAGATGAGAATTAGGACAGTGTACGTGTATAATTTGTTCTCCAGCTGGAACGCTACGGCCTAATTATAGCTGTGTTTCCATCGCTACCCTAACTAAATCGTTAAGAGAGAAACAGCTAGAGGTAAAAAGGGCTCACAG
Source organism: Sminthurides aquaticus (assembly GCA_906901655.1). Taxonomy (NCBI): domain Eukaryota; kingdom Metazoa; phylum Arthropoda; class Collembola; order Symphypleona; family Sminthurididae; genus Sminthurides; species Sminthurides aquaticus. Next base: position 167,947 of record CAJQTT010000031.1, on the reverse strand, counting down.
GAAAGAGTAAATCTCTGTGTGGTTTTGAGGATAGTTGACCGATTGCATGCTCCACACCTAATTGAATAGACCCCATAATTTGAGACGTTTGAATCTTCTTGTAGGTGACATGTCCACCTGCACTGACTCGCCGGTGACCAACTTTCTTCATCTTAATAGCGCCTTTACTTGGAAGGAAAACGCTAGCTCTGTCACCGGGTGTCGAGGGATCCGGAACGTCAGGTTCAGGTCCTGCACTTCCCGTCGGCGACATCTGGGTTGTTCCCTCATAAATCCCAGCCATTCCAGTCAATACTAGCCGCTACAAATGAAATAGACAGTAACTTTAACTATTTGTGGATAACCAATAGTAATTGCTTAAATCAATGTGAATTAAAAACATTCAGATTACTATAATCCGATATTATATTCGCTTTGAGTTAACCTTTTGGATTCGAGGTTGAACTTAAGTAAAGATGGTGGGTGTAACTGTCTTAACCACTATAAAATCAAGTTTAATGCCACAGGAATGGTGGCATCCTCATATGAGGAAATAGGAAAACGTGGAATACAGAATGGATAATTCTTCAATAGTTTATGATTGCTGATGAAGCAAGGAAAGAGAAGAGGCAGTTTTGTCAATCTTTGTCCCCGTATAGCACGCAGGGATTTTGCTATGAAACACGAATGGGATGACTAGCATGACCGTTTCTGATGGATCTTTACGCTTGTGTAAATTACTAACGTTGGTGGGCAGAATATTTGCGTTTCTAGCCATCCATATCAAAAATGGATCGATTCGCGAGAATTATATTACTCACTTTTTCTTCTATAAGTTGTTAGTAATTTTCTTAACTGGGATATAATAACGTACTTATGTCAAATTGTACGATTTGTTCTAATGTGCTAGGGGCAGTGATGGGGCAGCATGTCGTAAGCTTATCGAAGGATACTATGGAGGATGCTCTTCGCTTCCGATTATTAAAATAAATATATCATTTAGTTTCTTTTGGCCATCATGTTTTTTACAGATGAGTTAACCGGACAAGCATAGTCTACTGCAATTATGTTCGGCTATGCTATACATGCTGATGCGTGAGTGAGAAGTTGTTTTGGTTATAGCAAAATGAGAAGGCAAAATGAGAAATGTATAACTTCAAGATAGATGACCTTATACAAAATGGAACCACAAACAACATGACTAACTTTGAAACTGCACGAGTCATTATTTTCCTGCCTTCGCCGTCTCAGAAATAAAGTGTAAATCCTATACCATATGACTAACCAAAAGCAATTTTAATAACGGGCTATGAGTTTCTGCAAATTCCTAACTTTATCTTGAATCGCGGAAAAGAATGTATCAGAACCGAAGACAGGAAGGGCCGAGTGTTCTCACGAAATTTATAGCACTCACTTGATGGGACAATGTGGTTTGCCACACTTCCTGCCGTTGAATGCTTTCCAGATTCCAAAAGCATGGCAACTCTCAGTCAACTCTAACCATATTTTACGAGAACTGGCACCAATCTTATTGCTGTTTTCCAATTTAATTAAACAAAAGTTACCGGGGTGTGGCCTACTACCTAGCATACATTACCGACTTGACTAATGATTTAAACTCCTGTGTCTAAACTCTCAAGGTAACAGTTGAAAAGGTTGCGGACCTGATTGCATTTTCTAACGATCAAATGGAAACTGTGCAAAGTTTTTTTATCAAATTGTTGGTACGCTAGAAAAATATTCGCAGGTTCTTAAAAATTCAGATGAATTTCTTTCGAAAACTAAAGGGAAAACTACTAGTTACGAAACACGAATAGAAACTGCAAACGGATATTAACCATTATCCATTTCCAATCATACCTCCAGAAAACCTGGAAATTAGCTTTGGTGAAGTTCTTGGTAAATGGCATTTTGAAGCAGTGTACCAGGGACGATACGGCGGAAAAAATGTAGCAGTGAAAACATTAATAGCTGAAGCTTCGGTCCCTGAAATATTCACCGAATTTCTTGAAGAACTGAAAGTCATTGGCCATGTCGGGGACCATGAGAATATTCTCAAATTCTTTGGAGCTGAAATATCCAAGACTGAGCAAGATAAAGTTTTTGCTGTTTTATAATTATCTCCATTCGGATCTTTGCATGACTACCTGAGGAAAAGAAATGGGTTTGAACTTGAGGATGACGATCAAACGGATGGGAGTTTGAGCTTTAACCTCCATGTAAACTGGTCCCGTCAAATTGCCAACGGGATGAAATACCTCGGAGAAAGAAATGTGGCTCATGGAGATTTGGCAATACGGAACATTCTTATTTTTCCCGGGCAAGTTTTGAAAATAACGGATTTCAGTTTAGCAAAAAGGTTATCCGACTATTCCGAACCGAGTAATCGCGCTATATATAAAAAAAGACGCCTGGTTCCGATTCCTTTCCGCTGGGCGGCTCCAGAAACTCTTGAGAAGCTGGAATTCAGTCATAAAGCAGATGTTTGGAGTTACGGTGTGACCGTTTGGGAGATATTCACACTTGGCAATATGCCCTTCCACCAATATACTTGGGACGAAGCTTTTATCACCAGATTGCGATGTGGAGTTCGCCTCAAGAAGCCAGAGCACGCTACAGATGACATCTATTTGAACCTCATGCTTGCCTGTTGGGAGTGGAACCCCAAGAATAGACCGTCATTTGATTCCTTCATTGCTCACTGTAACAGAATTCTGGGAATTTCGACAGCGGAAGCAGTTCACGGCCTCCTTTTATCCACCATTATATCCCCCGAATCCCTTCAAATCGATTACCACAAATGCTTGAGTTCTGGCCGCTTTTCTGGCGTTTACCAAGGATTTTATTGTGGTATGAATGTGGCAGTGAAGACTCAAGCAAAATCTGTTCCACCTGACGAATTTCCTCATGAATTTCTCCGTCAGCTCAAGGTATCAGCTACCATAAAAATATTGTAAAATTTTTTGGCGCTGAAATTTCTATGCTCGGACAAGGTCCAATATTTGGAGTGTTCGAACTATGCCCTCTCGGAACGAGCATCTGAGGAAGAAAAGTGCGGTTCGCCAAGGAACTGCATTGAACCCAAAGAACGATGAAGAAAAGGATGACGACAGTGGAGTAAGCTTAAAATCCCTAATAGACTGGTCCTGCCGAATTGCAAAAGGGATGGTGCATCTTGCAAACATGAATGTAGTGTTTCGTGAGTTCGTATCGAAGAACGTGTTTCGTTTCCCGAAAGGGCTTGTAAAAATACGCGTGAATGAAAGTGCGAGGGGTCTACACAGAAATAAGGTATATTGGATTCCTAACACTTGTGAATTACCCTGGCGATGGACTGCTCCAGAATCTCTGTGTCAGTTAGTTTTGAGTCCCAAATCAGTAGTTTGGAGCTACGGTGTAACTGTTTGGGAAATATTTACTTTGGGAGCTATTCCATATGCTGAGAATTGGGAGCACGACTGTAATGCAGGTTTCACCCAAAATATTCAAAACGGACTTCGCCTCCAGAAACCAGATGACGCCACGGAAGAGATATTTCACAATATTATGCTGCCCTGCTGGGAATTGGAGCCTAACAATAGGCCATCCTGGGAGTCACTAATTGCTTCCTGGAACAATGTTCTTGGCAACTTGGAAGCAGCAAAAGCGCGTATTGTTCCAGTTGCTTCAACTATTGCTCCAGAAGCTCTCGAAATCGATTTCCAAAAACCACTTGGTTCCGGTCACTTTGGGACGGTGCACGAAGGGTTGTACAGTGGTGTGAAGGTGGCTGTAAAATCCTCAAATCCGGACATACCACTGGATGAAATCAAGAATTTCATTAAAGAATTCAACGTCATGAAGTACATTGGAGATCATCAAAATATTGTCAGATTGTTTGGCACCGTTTCCAAGCCTGAGGAAGACCAAATGTTCATCGTAATGGAGTTGAGCCCTTTTGGATCTTTGGATAAATATATTAAACGGAAATACGAGATACACAATGGGTTGGAACTTGACCCAAAGAATGGCGAGGTGGATGAGGACAGTGTGAGCTTCCGTCTCCTCTTGGACTGGTCTCGACAAATTGCACAGGGTATGCTATACTTGGAAGAGAAGGATGTGGCACACGGGGATTTGGCAACGCGAAATGTACTAATCTTTTCGGAGCAAGTTGTAAAGATTAGCGATTTTGGTTTTGCTAGAAACATTTACGGATACAGTTACAAAAAAAACCAAACAATGTGCGTTACCATTAGGGTGGGCCGCTCCGGAAACACTGGGGAAGTTAGTATTTACTCCGAAAGCTGATGTTTGGAGTTATGGTGTAACAGTTTGGGAAATATTCACCTTGGGAAATCATCCTTACATCCAGCACCACGGGGATTTTTATGAGTTCGTCGATAAGCTACGAAATGGACTGCGCCTTCCAAAGCCGCGGCATGTCCCGGAACATGTCTACCGTTCACTCATGCTACCTTGTTGGGAATGGAAACCGAAGCAGCGGCCATCCTTTGCTCAATTGATTGAAGCGTGCAACTCGATTTCTACTGCCGAAAATCTACCTGTACTTGAAGCTGGTGCATTAAATTAGTTCATGGATGATTATTCTGTCTTCGAGAATCAAAATACTGTACTTTAAATTACGTATAAACCCGATAACTTATAGGATTGCCTCCCAGTATACAATAAAATACAAAATGTCTACAGAAGTTACTTCGAGGTCAATTGTGAAATGCATAATGCGCATGCTGAATTAAAAAGTTCTTCGCCTCTGTAAAGCAGTTCTGCTCTTACGAAATAAAGCAACAATACTTTAGCTTTCTAATACTATATTTTCCATCAGTCTAAAATGAATAAAACTTGCTTCTCTTTCTGGGCTGTTGTTTATGTTACTAACTGTACCGTGCACCAATTGTTCGTTTCCGCGGATTATGAAAAGTAGTGGAAACTCTGGCATTTGCGTCCTAGTTAATAGTTCCAGCCCAAAAAATCCCATGTTTTTCGGTTTTTGTGAGTAATTGCGATTCACAGGTTTTTAATTGGGAATTTGCTTACGGGGAATTACATGCGATTCTGGATCGTCCAGACCTCGATCCGTTCGAGTCATGATTAAAGCGTGTCCTAAATGATAATCCCACCAAGTGACACATATTTGGAAAGCCCACAAACTGAAAAAGACGACTGCGGCCATATTTTGGAGCTTACTATCAGATCCAGGTATTAGAAATTACCGGGGTAACAAAGTATCCGTAAAATAGTTAGGGCTACGGACGGCTATAAGTTTACTTTTTATAGATTTTCATTACGGTATTATACGATAAGATGATCATTACAGATGTGGTCATCTGAATCTCAATGATCATCTACTCCCTGCCATCAGTCTTGTAACTTGAAGGCGAGGAGTAAAACAATAACATTTTCTGTTATGTTGGAAATAAAATTAAACCCCGCCCATTTCGTCATAGGTCCATCGATGAAGTTGTTGATCGCCAGAGGGCGTATTGTATCCAATTTTGCATGAATCCGCGCTATACGCGGCTGGTAAAACGAGTACTCTGCCCTTGTTTGTAACGTCGAAGCGTGAATTTCACAATTATCAATTATTTGGCTAGATCGATGGGTAGCTAGGCCACATTCTTGAAATGTCAGGTAGGACATGAGGGTTACAGAAAACGCTAGCATGAGTGCAATCACAAACGGAACTTCAAGTGTAGTCTCGAAGTCGTGAATAACGAAAACTCGAAGGCTGATGTAAAACAGTGGAGCAGTGGCACAAACAGCAGCTGTTTGAAAGGATGGCAGAAAAAATGGATTAAGCCATGCATTGAGATCATCGTTGAGGATTTGGAGATGTCGGTACTTTCTCAATATCTCCTCCATTTCCAGGACGTTTGGACAATTAGATGACTGTGTTCTAAAAATGACGAGCTTTTTTAGAATATATTCATATATCACATGATCACGTTTAGAAATAACAATGAAAGCTTACACAAGAATTGAGATAGTTGCAACCATCCCGTAGCCAGTAATTAAGATCAGCATAATAGATTCCATGATGATAGAATATCCATAAAGCATGGTGAATTCTACGAGGCACATGTCGACGAGATATACCCAAAATGGCCGGTGCTCCGGGCAGTAGAAAATATGCATTGGCGTTGGACATATTCTGGGATAAACTGTTGACACCCAAGCACCCGCCAGTAAGCCGAATATGAACCAAAAGTGATTGATTACTGTAAAGATGATTACTTTCCGTTCATTGTAATCACCGTTCCGAAATAGGGACTCATTGCTTGCTTTACTTTGCAACCTGTTTCGGTATAGCATGAATCTGTTGTATAGAACTGCCATTTCCGTCACATTCGACGCGTTGGATAGCCAAATTACAGCAACCATGAAGATGATGGAGTCTATCGTACCGTGAATAACGACGGGAATTACGTTATCGTTTTCTAAGTTGTTCCAATCGACGACGCAAACAGAACCGTAAAGGAAGAAGATAACTTGGATGAAGAATATGGAAAATAGCACTTGCTTTTTTCGCGAATGCATGAAATGTGTTCCTTCAATGCAGCCATCTGAGCTGGCGACGCGGAAAAAAGGGGAAAATTTCAAATTGTAACAAACAAAGTTTCTAGTTTGCAAACAATTTTTGGCTACTTTCCGAAGTGCAAGGGTAATTATGGACATTATTGATAGAAATGACTTGAATCGGCTGATTAGTCTGTAGAGTCCAGCAATTATGTATTTTTGCAAAATTTTATTGGCGAAAACGAGAGATTGTGGGATATGCTTGGACATTCTGCGAATTTTGTACTGTAAAACGCGTACCAGGAAAGGTAAGCAGGTCACAACACATGTAGTATTCTGAAATACAGCTTTTATGTGATTTGCAAGAAACAGAAACTTCATTTTCCTCTAGTGGAAGCGGTTACGCATGAAGCTATTGTTAACTAGCCTAGCCAAATGTTCCAGTACGTTGAAATTGAATTACTATTAAAAATAACCTTTTTCGTAGTTTACGTCAGCAAATCCATCAACGGATTAAAGTACCCTCATGACAGGATAATCTAAGGATTCCCTGGGATTACTCTGCTATCTGACAATTTACTTGAGTAAACTGATTAAATCCGTTTAATAAATTAATGTCTGTGTTTACCCACGATGCAGTATATTTACATGATTTTCTTAGTGTGTGTAATGGCATGCAACACAAATCCAACTTAATTTAATAATACTATGACGTCGTAGTATTTGATTTAATATTGCAAGTATTGAAGAACCACTTAAAATGGATTGAGGCACTGCTAATTTTAATTATTATTGTTTCCCATGTATTTTTTATAAACAATATAACATTTATTAGATGCTGCTTTTACTCTTTACGATTAAAACTAACCTTTCCCTCGGATTCCAGAATTGACGCATGCTTTCTCCCGGTTTTTCTACGGTAAAGTATGGAAACTGTAAAATTTTCCTTAAAAAAACTTGCGAGAGTACATGCAGTCCCCTGTAAAAGCCTGACCTAATTATAAGAAACTATATCGATGAAGAGTTACACATCCAAATAATACAAGACGAACTTATTGCGTCCCCTGAAAAATCGCAAGGAAGAAAACGAACTGCGCAAACCTTTTGGAAACCTTTCATGCTTTATTATGGTAAAGTTAGATGTCGCTGCTGATTTAAGGCTAACTTTTACCATTTGCTTGGGCTTCAAGAGAGCCAGTTGCTATTGGCAACAATGTATCTTGTTGTCTCATGCATGAATAAGGAGAGCATGTAAATTGATAACTTGCAGATTTATTTTATTGAAAAGCTTAATAAGCTTTTGATTTTCATGGTTGCATCATAAAGTTAATATAAACATTGTTGTACCGAAGTACAACGTATCGAGTGAGCACACTATATACCTTTTGTAATTACACATTTATGTAACAATAAGGAGTAAATTATTTCAAGGTTTTGTAAATTTTGAAAGCGACTAGAAATATAAATAAATGATGTCGAGCAAATAATATATATTCTTCTGTAAAATATTCAATTAAAAACTACTTTCTCATAAACTTTTAAATATTCACAAACGCAGTCAAAGAAATAATTACAATTCTTTTATATAATTAAAATTAAACTTGTCTAAAAGTTAACTTAAGCTTGCAGTATATTTACAAACTGAATTTTTTAAATGCTACCAGCTTAATCTTGCTGATTGCTGGGTTTGAAATCATGCAAAGTTTTTTTATAATATAAGTTCGCTATCTTAATTACAATCTTAATCATATCTGAAGAGTCTTTAGTCAAAGGTTTTGTTATATTTAATAGTACTACGATTTGGATTGGAGTACCCTTGGTCACTAATATAATATCATTCATTGCTGGATAATTCAAAGCGTGGATGCAATAATTTTCAAAAAGGTATAGCTTATAAGTTAATGTCAACGTTAACAATGAAACACAAAACCAGCAAGAGCATCATCTTCATCTTTGGCATACATTGATAAACTATATCGTTGCCATGGAAGCAAGGACAGTATCAAATCTACACCATACAGCCTACCAAATATCGACATGAGAACCTTGTCCTTTGCGTTTTCTCCTTATAAAAAAGATTATCATAGAAATGACATGGATTTAGGAATACAAAATGCATTATTGTAAAAAGAGACGAGGAGGAAGGGGAAGACAGAGCTCTCTCCGATAATAATAATGCACAAGAGCGAGAATGAGAGAGCCATAATTACAACAAGTTAACAGCATTAAGAAGAAGAAAAGGGTTGTTGAGAAACATGGTTTAACTGGGCTACAACAGTGGGAATCAAGAGGGAGAAACTGGAGAAAGTACTTGGATTTAACAGTTTCAAAAGAGTAGCAGCGGTAGGAGGAATAATACAACACCTACTACTACTACATACCTTCCTACCTAATCGCAGTTACAAGAAGAAGATTATCCCCGTTCGCCAGGGGATTTTTACATTAGAGTTAATCACAAGTTTTGGTAGTTTTCCAAAGACAGGAGGATAGGAAGAAGAAGAAAGAGGGAATGCAGTGTTGCAAGGAGCATCACATTATCTTAACTACATCGTTTAGATCCCCCTTCAGAAAGTTTCAGAGGCGGGTTAATGCTCCGTCAATGAAGGAGAATGAGCAGAGGAGAGAGAGCGTAGTAGGAAGTGGAGAAAGCTAAAGAAAAAGAAAGAATTCGGAAGGTACACTGGATACGAATTTGATGAAATTTTCTGGGATGAGAGAACAAGAAGAAATCCCTTGGAAGATGATGATGAGGGCGATGAGGCAGGAAAATCCCAAGGGACAACCACCGCCCAGAACCTTGCTTCTAGTACAAAAACATTTGTGACCAGTTCCGGCGATGTGGTGGATGCTTTCTCCTGCCCAAAGGTGAAAGTTGTGCCAGGAGGAGAAAACTACTTCCGGAAGAATTTTCTTCTCTTAAGAGTTAACAAACTCCTCTCGTCTCAAGCATTCCTCTTCAGTAAATGACTCGTCTCTGTTCTGTTTTTTGCCTCGTTTCTCTTCTTCTTGATTTTTTTTCGTCTCCTTCCTGACCCTCGTTGTTTTCATTCCTTCTCAAGCGTCGATACTCTCCAAATCGTCACATGATTTTGATTTAGGAGAACTGGAAAAATATAAAAACAATTTAGATTTTAGGTTTACATGTGTGAATTTTTTTTGAAAATAATTCAACAATTTCATGGCTTGTATACGAGAACTAAGGTTGAAAACTTCGAAATATTTTGAAATAATTTAAATGTATGTGGGAGTGGAAGGTTTGAGTTAAATAAAAATATTGATGCATTTTTAGAAAAATCCATAAAACACAAAAGTGTCCGTTGAGTTTCTGAATTGACAAGGGAATGCGTGAACAAAAAAAAAACTTAACGACATTTAGAGGGAGGCTAGGGAGGGATTTTGCTGAAAGTTTTAAAGAAAAGAAAACCCTGGGCTTTACCTGGCAGGCTTATGACCAGCTGTCCTCCTCGCAACTTCAACAACTACTTGACCAGTTTTTATCCTCTTAAAAACTCCGATGGCTTCTGCGTGTGACAGTCCTTGGAATTGAGTACCATTCACTGACAAGATTTCGTCACCTGAAATATATATAAAAATAAAATATTTTATTCAATGATTCTCTTTTTCCTTTCAAGCTGGACACTATGATTTCAGCTGCAAGCTAAAATATCAAATTTCAACAAAAAGCCTTCGTGAAATATAAAAAGCAAGAAAGGTCTAAGGAAAACTCCCAAGGAAACGTTACAAGGAAAGGTAGAATGGAAAAGGATACGAATTTCAGGGGATAGAATTGCAAGTTGCGAAATTCTATCGGCCGAAAATAAATAATGGCTTTTGTCGATTTGTGCAGGGATCATTTATCTTGCAAATGGAAAACATGTAACTAAATATCCACAAGAGAATAACTTTCCTTCGGCATATTCCGTGCAAAAGCAATAACGTCCTAACTGACCGATTTAAGACAGCTTGGAACCTTTGGAATCCGAAACGTTTGCAAAAATCTACTGGCAAAGCCTTCCAATCGCAGACATAACATAGGAAATCCTTGAAAAGATGATGACAAGGAGGGAGGGCAAATAGAAGGGAAGCGGAAACTAGAGATACATGGATGTGCTTTTCAAAGAGAATTAATTCACAAGGATTTCATTTCCATTGTTTACTTCCCGTGAAGTGAAAGGATGGACTCTGCAGACTCATTCACATACAAGATATTATTTCTCTCTTCTTCTTTCTCTGTTTACTCGAGGGATGAAATCGATTCCCTGCCTCATACCGGATTGTTTGCCTCTTAGTGTCACTTGTACCCATGGTGAAAGTTCGGAGAGAAAGTTCCTTCTCCGCACCCTCTCTTCTACCTCTCACTGCATTCAATTCCATCTATCATCATCCCACTGCTACTTTAGCTGCCCAAGCAAAAGCTGTCTGCACTCCAAGCAGCTGGTGAAAGTTGGGCGTGTGCAGGGAAATAATAAAATCGGACGGAGAAAGTCCACGTGCGTGCATGTGGTCGGTCACTCTAAGAGATTTCCTAGAATAAATTCCCTTGTCTTCCTCAACAACACTTTTCTCCATAATGGAAAGTGAAAGCAAATATATATGCAGTCTTCAAATAAAACGTGGATTGCTTTCTCGTATCCTTCATGTGAAAGTGAATTTCTAGCCCTGCCCTTGCCTGTCCATAACCACTGCAGCTGCATGTATTTATCCCCTCGACTCCGAGAGTCACAAGCTGCAGATATGAGCAGAGCTCTTTGGAGCAAAAATCAATAGCTTTATGATGGACGCAGGCTACAAGAGGAATAGATCCATCCATCATAGATTTTTGAAATATTAATAAAATATAAAGCCAACGACGAATTCACATCTCACATCATTCCCAGCAGGATAGCATGTACCCAATCTAAAGCTAAATCATACAAAAGGACGGGAATTAAACAAGCTTAGACCGGAACTCAAAGTAAAACAATGGCCTATCAATCCGAATTTCCGGCCCTGTCCCCGGGGACAGCGACCGAGAAAGCGGAGGAATATAAGGCTGAATGAGAGACTCAGCGGACCAGCATCTCATAATAATAATTACATAATGTTTGACATAATACTCACACATCTAGCTGGGTTTCTATTCAAAATTTTGCCCATAGGGGAAGGAAATATGACACCCGCATATCCCATGCTACGTTAGACTTGGAGGCCACCCTGGGAGATGTTTTACGAAACTACATAAATACTGGAAGCCAGTAAGGAGAAAACTGCTGGCGGCAGTCTTACATACATGAAAATACGGCCAGGGCGGAACTAAACAGAAAAGCAGGTACAAGTTAAAGCTAAGCTGGAAGTTACATGGAATTTAATACAGTCTCGACACAAGGGCTTCCCTTGATTTAAAAACTCAGCTTCTGGGAGAGGGATTAACGATTGATGAATTATTGCAAGGTGAAGTAGCTTAGAACGAGACCCGTCATGGAAAACAAGGAGTGCAAGGTGAGGAACGAACGTTGTATCGAAGTTCCGAGCATGTTCTCGCTCCAAGTTTCTATTCATTATAGGAGGGTGAAACACAGGGAGGATAAAATAATATGATTAGAATTGCAAAGGGCTAATTGAAGGGATGTAGTGGGAGCAGAGGGGAGGGTCGGAGGGAGCGGAAGAGAGAAAAGCGGGGGATGAGATGCGGACAAAAGTAGCGGAAGGAATCCTGATTTTGATGTCTGAATATTACACGGAGGAATTATAGGGAGGAGGGGAAGCGAAGGCAAGGAATCATTAGACTGAGTGTCGATAGAGCCCAAGGAAAAATAACACTGTTATTAAGTTGATGGAGAAACCAGGTTCAAATCTATCCTGGAGGAACACGCTCTGAAAATATCACAAAGCCTTGACTCTGGCTCACTGAAACTAAGCGGGAAGCTAATATACTAGATAATAAATTAGTCCTAGAGCTCAATTTCAATTATTATTGATGGACTTGTCAGGAAGTGACACGGGTCAATTTTTAGTAAAAAATAATAGCTGCACCATGTACATGTACGCAGTGCTATGAATCTTTGTGATACCAGCTCCCTCTGGTTGAGTTGAGCCATGGTTCCGGATTGAAGCTGGAAAAGCTTGAAAAGAGCTGGATGATAGACAAAAGCTCCATGGATGCATGACCGGCTTGACAACTACATGACTGACACTCGGCTGGAAAGCTTTGAAAGCTTTGACGCGCACTGGAGAAGAATGCGGAATGTATATGTGGGACGTCGCAATAAAATATTAATGAGGACTCTTCTCTAGAGATCGGATAAATACATAATTTATGCAATACAAAGGAACAAAGGGGAGGAGAAAACAGAGAGATTCAGAAGTATACAGCAGAAGGAGCAGAGGAGGCGGAGAAAATAACAAGGCATACAATGGTAAGCACACAATTCATGTGTAGAATTCCTCGAGAAATGTACGTACCTTCGCATAAGTTTTCGTACTCAGCAGCTTGTCCATTAGGAAATATGGTTTTGACAAAGATGCCAAGATTTCCTTTGGGTGAATCCCGTCCACCGACAATCGAGAAACCCAATCCCTTCTTCCCCGGCCCTTTCTCAAAGAGAACAGAATGGATTTTATAAAAATACGGGGCTACGGCATGAGCCGATATAGGTTTTGGCTTTTGTTTTGATTTCCGTGGGAGTGTACACAAATTAGTAGTTAGGTAATAATTGGTAGCTTGATCCGCCTCATTGTTCCCAATCCCTCCGCCGTTTTGATTATTCGGAAAACGATTATTATCCGATTCTCCCGGTGCGTGACTTATGTTCCGGAGTGGTGTAAGAGGCCCATTCTGATCCTGTATTCCCCGGCAGCTTTGTGATAGCACAGCATCTGCATCCGCATTGTAATAAGTCAGTGTACTATGACGCCGATTCCTTCCAACGGACCACTGCCCGGGACTTGACTCCACCTGATCCGTCGACTTGACTCCAATGTCCAGACTTCCACCCGTGCCGTTAACAAGACTCGGTCGCTTCCGCAGAGGAATTATCATAGCGGCTGAAGCAGCAACTTCGCTAATTTTCTCATCGCAAGAAAAAGATACAGGTAGTTTCCGGATGGACGCGGATGCTTTCTTTGGAGTTCCCAGCACAAGATCCTCAGAGAAGCTTTCGTCACTTTGTTCCAGGATGGTGTCGTGATGGGAATAGTGATAGGGAACAGTGGAATTATTTGGCTTTGACGGGGGGAGTGTTGAGCCGTAGATAGGATTTGAGACACCACCGGATTTAGAAGGAGTTGTTAGTAGCGAACTGGGAGGACCTAATTTCATGGTGGACAATGATGCAGAGGAGGATTCATCCTCATCCTCGGATGAAAGACGTTTTATTAAAGATTCATAATCCCCGGATGAGGGGGATGAGAGGGAGGCCGGGGGTGGAGGGAAGGGGGGCAGATGATGACGGCCAGAGGAGGAATGACTTTGATTGTTATGATGAGGGGATGATGACAAGCTTGAGGGGGATGATGAATGCTGGGAGGATTCGGAATATAGTTCTGAGCGGCGGCGGTAGGCGGGTGAAGAGAAAGTAGAAGAGCTGCTGCTCATGAGAGAATCCCCGGTCACTGAGGAAGAACAATTCGGGCAACCCGGGTGACTGTTGTCACGGGCTATGAGCAACTCCACTTGAGAACAATTAACGGCTCCTACTTCCATTGCCAACATTGCTTCTTCTGATGACAATCCTCGGAGTCGCTTCCCGTTCACGTTCACTATCTCGTCTCCAGCTTCGATTCGACCGTCCCTGGAAAAATACAAAGATTATGTTAAAAAACTTAAGCTCTTGAGTAATCAGTGCTGTGCTACTCCTACTAGCATCGTTCTAGAGTTTAAGCTAGCTAAGAAGTAGAACAGGAGACGTGGATAGTCTTGCGTCTTAGATAAATGTCTTAGTGTCTTAGCTTCTGAGCAGGAGCTAGCAGTAGATTTCCAAAGAAAACCTTTACAGTAGTCTCTTAAGGATTTTAAGCAGGAGCGCATGTTTAATTCAAAAGATCTAGACAGACCAAGAAACATCTTCATTGAAACAGAAGGCTAGAGAAACGGGTCTGTGACGTGTGAATGTTTAGACAGAGACAAGAGATGTGTGTCTTAATTCAAAATTCCTTGAGTACCAAGAGAAACAGAAGGCAAACGTGATACTGAAGTCTAGGAAAGGATTAGAAAAAAAAGAAATCTGATCCAGTCTCAATCCAAAGTGCCAAGTCGTACCCAAGAGATGTCAAAAAATGAAATTATATATTTTATCCTGAATTCAATTTTATATTTAGGCCAGCATAACTTATTAAAACTTGGGGTAAATGCGTGTAAAAAACTTTAGGCCGGCCTGTAAATATACTGATGAAGCTTTGTTCTTTTAGATTGTTACAAACCGCAAGTGGCGGTTGAGTTGTGGTGGGAAAATAATGAAAAGTGTCAAGAAATGAAAGGTAGAGGGACATGAAGGGCGTGTGGTTTACTCCTTTTTGCCTCCCGTTAACAAAGACATGACTTGTTTTTTGAAAAAGATGCACGGGGCAAGAAAAACTCAAGCAGAAAGGTAAAACGTGTGCAAATCTTGGGCTGAAAAAGTTGGGAAATTCTTTTGCCCAGGCTCATGTTCCGTTGTTAGGTTGAAGGTTGAAGAAGATGGAAAAAGAAGGGTGCTTCTGGAAGAGATCAAAGTTGAGGTGGTGGGACAGAAGAATAGGGGAGGACTTTGAGGAGGACTCCTGTGAGAAAAGAAGTGAGTGAATGAATAAAGTGAAATGGGGAAAGAGGATGATGGGAAGATTGACATTTATTGTTTGCTAGGTGAATACAAGGGAGAAGTTAACTAGGAGGAGACGCTCTCATGACATGACACAATGGCATGTAAGAAATGTGAATGAGTGACTTTGTCCCAACGTCTCTTGTTACAGCTTCTAGCAAAAGATCTTTTTTTGGATGCGAGTAGTAGAGTAGGATTAGAGAGTCGTTGGGAGGAGGGATGAGAGAAATACGGGAAAAATTGAGGGTGAAACACGGGTGAAAGATGAGGCTGAAGAAAGTCAACGGCAGAGCTTTTAGGTTAGGTTATAAGGTGGGACTGTTTGGAGGCTTGAGAGGTTAATGTCAGATTTGGTGGTTGTTAGAAGATTGGGACATTTGAAACGTGTCATAAAAAGAAGATGTAAAAAATCTGTGTTTAAAGGAAATGGGAATTGAGAGACGAGGAGGAGAGAGAAATGGAAGGTGATTCTTTGGCAAAGTTAGAAAGAATTTTTATAGAACTTTTTTTTATGAGAAAGTAACGTCTTTTCTACAAAAGTACGTTAGTTGGGCAAGAATTGCATGAGGTTTTTGCGGGAAAGTTTTAACTGGAGTAGAAATGAGAGACATTTAATTGATCCATATTTTAAGGAATCAAGGATGAAAATAAGGAGAAGAATTAAGATAGCGTTGTTGGGCTCAGATCCGTAGTTTCCATGGAAACCACGACAGATTTCTTTAAGCTTTATGAAAAACCACATAACAGTTTCTTGAAATTGCAATACTAGGCTAAATATTGCATAGACACTCGAGCTAGACCGCTGGAGGAAAACGCTTTTAAATCAAGGATGAAAGTTGGACTGTTAGGTGGAAGTATAACTTACCGGTAAACTGATGAAGTTGGGTAAACACTTTGAACAATGTGTTCACTAGATCCATTCCAGCTCCGACTCACAATGCTAATACCTAGAGGCTCATCCTTGGACTTGAAAATATGCAGTAGCTGGTAACGTTTCTTGGAACAGTTTTGCGGGGGTGGAGGCGGTTGCTGTTGGGACAGCAGCTGTGTCTTAGTGGGAGAGGGCGGAATTGCATCTTTACCCAGGCATATCCTGAAAATCTCTCGACTTTCCATACACTGAATCTTGCCGATCCTAGGATTTTGCGGCGTTGATTTCCTTCCTTGGTTGGTGTTGGTCGCAGAACCACAGGAATTGCAAACATTGCTCCGATCATAGCCTCCCGCCCGGCCCAATGTTCCATACACTGCGTAGGCATCTGGAGCAGATCCAAGTTGGGAATAGAGAAAAGATTGTCTTCGGTTATCCAGTTCTGGTAAGTCTGGGAATGGGCTTGGGGAACCGTAACTGGTTTGCGTCCTGGGGTTTGGATGAGAGGCTCGAGATGCTTGCCTTGCAATAATTGCGTTTGCAAGATCACTTTTCCTTCGAACTACTGCCGTCTTAATTGGTTTTTGTATTTGGTAAATGGGTGTCGCTTCAAAGGTTTTCACAACGTCTTCAATAGGAGAATCGCCATCTTGAAAATCAGGATCGGTCGTCGTAGGAGGAGGGGACTCTGATGATTTTGTTGCTGTTGTGGAAGACAGGGTGGGATCACTGTTACTAGGTTGGGTGTTGGTGGGGTGAGGCTGATTGAAATTTAAATGAGATGATGAGGAAGAACAAGTAGTGGATGACTGGGCGGTGTGGATTTCGTCAGTGTTTTTAGTACTGTCGGAATCATAGCCTGACTCATTGGATGAAACATAAGTTGAGCTTGTGACAATAGTGGCTCCGGATGCGGACTTGATTGAAACTTCTGAGGTGGTAATAATCTGATGAGGAGGGGAAGAAGAATCCGATCCTTGATTCCGTTCCTCGGATTCTTCGCATTGAGATTCAACTGCCTGACGGGAAGGTTGCAGGTGGGGAGGAGGACTTATTGATGACTGTTGACAGTTTGAAGGTTTTCGGGTCGGACCCGAAGAGGGTTTACCGTTAAAGTCTGGGAAAATATTTCGAGGAGATGCTGCTCCAGGTCCGGGAAATATCTCTATTGGCACTAAGTCTAACATTTCACAGCTGCTGCTTGCACTTTTTGTTACACGGCTGCAACTCAGATCCTTGTGAGTTGCGGAGGATGAGCGAAAAACACCTGCTCGCGCCACACGTAGAACTGGTCCACCGCCACCCGTGCTAGAGTTTTTATGAGAACCTCCAGAAGAAGCTGCAGAAGTTGAAGATGATGTTGAACTTGTTGCAGGGCTTTTGGAACGACTTCGACGGATTTGCCAAGATCCAGGTACAACGCTGATTTTTTGCATCATTGCCAACGCACGTGAACTAAAGCTAGATTTCCCATGCTTTCCCCCACCAGAACTTGCACCAGAATCCTCTGAATCCTTGCTACAATTTGAATCGTTGCAACTACTGTCTTTTGTACTCCCGCTACTCCCAGAAGTACCAGACTGGAGTGGACTGGAGGAGGATGTTAAATGAATACTGTCCGTACTCAGACTGGTTACCATCATTTTCTGTGGGTGGGACTCCTCAGGGAGGGCTGATAGCTTTGAACGGACAAAACCATGAGGAAAACCATATTTTTTAGACAACGGACTTGCTCCTCCGCTGACGTCATTTCCGCTTAAGAAACTAGAGGGTGCACCACCAAGAGGAGCTCCTCCAGACTGTCCAGACGGAGTGTTGTAAGATACAGCCGATGATGATGAAGAGGCAAGGATTGAAGCTAGATTATCTACACTCATTGCTTTTTTAGATGGTGACCCAGTTGAAGAAGGGGAAAATAGTAATATTCCTCCCATCGCCTCTCCACCGGAAAGAGGAGTTGATGCTAGGGGTTGTGGAGGAGAGGAGTCCACTGCTACTGGATTATTACCCCTCTTCTTAAGACCAGATCCGCCAGATGTTACTCCACCAATCCTTCCCGACGAAGACGAAGAAGATAATAGACAAGTGGATGGGGTGGTGTTGGGGGTGGGTTGGATTGGAGGGGAGGATAGAAGACAATCACTGCTGCTGGAACTTGGAAGAAGCGATGTATAATCATTGTTATTGCTACTCGTCCTTGTTCTACTACGCTTGTGAAATAAGCTACCAGATTCTCCAGCAGGACGAGATCGGCTCCCTGCCTCTGGAGAATCCTCTTTGCACCTGAGCAACTTTGAAGGACTTAAATCCAAGTCCGTTGCAGGATCTTCTCCAGCCACGTACGAGGGCAGCGTGGATGTTGAACAACTTCGGAAGAGTGGCGAATTCTTTGAATTTGCGTGCCCCTGATTCCGATTTGATGATGATGAGCGACTGGATAAAATTGCAATGCCCGATGATTTATTTTCCGCCCCGCTGCTGGAACAACCTTGTTTGTGTTTACTTAGTAAACGTCCCGGGGATTTTGATGTCTTGGATAATAACATGCCCTTAAGGGATTCTACGCGGTCAACTCCCCGACTTCGTGGCTTGAGTGTAGCACATTTTCGCACATTGTAACTACCTTTGGTCAAACTATTGTAAAATTCCTCTCTGCTCACTTTTGAGGAGGGGAGGGTGGATTGAGGGTAATTTTCAAGGAATTCCGCGGAACAGGAGGTTTGAGGTTTCCGGTAGAGGGAGTGGAAACCATAATTAATTCGCGAACTCATTTTCGATGATTCTTTAGTTCTATTTCGGCTTGTAGTAAGAAAGCCGTCGTCAAGGATAAAACGATCAGGGGTTTGGGTTTGACTTTGAACGCTTCCGGGACGTTGGCTACAGAATCCACCGTCGTCTTCTTCGTCGTCCTCCCGGGTTAAAAGCTCTTCACTCTTTGATGATTCTTTAGCAAATGATGAGGATTTTGTGGAAGTAGCATGAGAGCGGGCACAATCCTCCACGCCGGGTGGTTTCTCTCCAATAACGTCTCCTGGAGAGCGAAGCTCTACTGAATGATGCTTGAAATGGTTCCAGGTTTTACCCATCTTTTTGCTCCATGTGGCAAAACCTTTGGAAAGAAAAAATGCAAAAAATTAGTACACACAAGTCGTAAAATAACACGAACTAGGGAACACTTCCAGTCTGGGACAATAAGGAACGTGGCATTAAATTTTTACAGTCAGCGCGGTGCGGAACAAGTGTGGAATAGATCAAGATCAAGACGAGAATAATAGAATATTCCAGCTTCGTAGTTCTCAGCAGAGGGGAAAGAATGATCGCTTCAGCGTCTTTGGTTGGATTGCATTTACACTTGGACGTGCAGCAGAGCTATTGTTATATGTGTCCATAAATATCAGGAGAATGATAAGAAAAGAGGACGTGATGTAGTATGTGTATGCATATAGGGGGAACACATTGCATAAGACAAAGAGCTACCCCTTCGTTTAAGATGAACAACCCTGATTGCAAGTGATACACGCATAATGCATGCAAGGATAGATGAAAGTGTGTGGGATGATTGAAATGTTGAAACGCAGGAGGAGGAGGAGGAGGAGGGCCATCATGCGGGAAGGCAAAGACACACGCAATCTTCAAGTTTTGATGTAACAAGGTAAACGCATTTGGCATATCATGAATTCCAGGCCTTGCACCTGCATGGAAAAACAGCAATGTTTTGAACAAACAACACAGCTGAAAACAGAAGCAAAGAGAAAGCAGACAGCTTGATCTGCTGGCAGGTTAGGAGCAGACAGAGAGATAGAGCAGATCTGCAACGTTTCGGACCGTTAATTGCAACAAGCCAGAAGAAGAGGGACCGGAGGAAGAGTTGCTCTTCACAAGAAGAAAACATTGCGTGTAGATCCGCAACAACCGAGGAGCTTATCCTACATTTCCATCTCGGAAAAGAAACCTGCTCCATACCTGACGCATTCAACCATATTGTTCTTTTGGTCAACAGGTGCAACTCCTCCTGCTACTACTACAACAAGTTCCGGCCGCTGCTACAAGCTACTCTTCTGATAAACCAGCACGAAACAATTGCCTTCCATGTCTTTACCTCACTCTTCAATATTGCAAACGGTCCATCTCTTATCTCTTTCGGATGGACATGGATCTACTAAACGGATCATTCATTCATGATCCTTGTCTCTCTTGTCTGCCCTTCATCAGGTTTATGAAACTGCACGAAAATTCGTGTGTAGGACAATACAGCACGGTGAAACTACCTAGTATTTTTTAATCCTCTCTCTGTGTTTTACTCTTTTACTCCCGACTCGTTCAGTAACGAGACCCTGGGGCCAAAAAACATTGGCGATTGGCGGGAAGCTTCGCAGAATGGGTTGCTTATCTCTGCTAGTTAAAACGGTACGCTGTCCATCAAAGAGGGAATGCAGATTAGCTTACTACGTGAACACAATTATGGAATGTTTCCGTTTGCTTATGATTCTCAGCTGTCAATAGCCTTACGGATGTTATGGAAAAGCACGACGGTAAGTTAAAATATGACGCTTTTGACTGACTCTTTGCGGTTTAAACGTCGTTTCTAAACGGAAAAAAGGGAAAACCCTCAAAAGACTTTGCAGTTTAGTACCACAAGTCACATACTGTGTTGGGTATGGACTATGGACGGTTAACAAGCATGCATGCAAAGCGATGGAAATGACGATAACAGGGATGATTAAATTGACGAGTTGGTGGCGAAACCTTTACGTCAATGGACCACGGACAGTAAAGCGGATGAACGATAAGGGAGACAGAAGAGGGAAAAGTTTGGGCGAAATTCAATTCATCATCTACTACGTACCATCTTGTTTCCGATTGATATCAGCAGCAGCAGCGTTTGTGAGTTTGTGACAATAACGGAATGGAATCCGATGACACGACAAGTAACGAAGACTTAAGAACAAGGAGGATGATAAGGAACATAACGATTATGAAATGATGTCAATAAGTCTTATGACGCTGGTGAAGCGCTAGTTGCAGACGCGTCAACGCTTTTGTGAACGTGAAGCTGTCTCGTGACAGGTTGGTGGTAGCAGTGATGTTGTTACCTATGTGGAAGATTTCTCTAGGATGAGTGGGAAGTTTTTGAAGAATAAAAGTGTGTTGAATTATCGACAAGAATCGATATTATCGGCAACCCTACCCCATTCTTAACGCTCCTAGCGTGTTACAACGGAAAGGAGATGATGATAGATTGTTCTTTGGTTGCTTCCACCATTTTATGCTTATCTGATTCACAAATCTGTGAGAGAGAGAAAATGTTTGGAAGAAGAAGAGAAGAATTCTTAGAAGAAGGCCGGGCGGGAACAGGTAGGAAGAGAAGATGAATACGGAAAATTAAGGGGTAGCCTTATGACGAGATCATGTCAGAGATGAACATCTCTCTTCCATAACTTTAAAGTTCTTCTAAGCTTTATTTCAGAAACTTTAAGCGCTTAAGCGGTGTTTACAAGCAATCAAAAATTATTGCAAGCCGTTTCGCTTCTTCACAATTGGACGCAAACTTTGCAAACATGTGCCAACAAGTGCCCGGGCTAAGAAAGGCAGGGCAAACTCAAAGAGCTGCGTGTGCTTTGTTAAAGGGTTTGGTGAATGTTAAGAAAATGACCCCAGAATCCTAGGTGAAATTTAAAAGTCTATGGAAGGTGGATTAGATTATATAGTTTTTTATTGAGGAGGTTGGTTGCACTTGCAGCATGTGATTTCCTCATGATGGTGATGGCGGTAATGGATTGGAAGGTGATTACTTGATTTTTTGATGGATTTGTAAATGGCGCTCCGTTTCAATTACATCATCTCCTCCCCATCAAGGATGCAAATAAGGACCTGGCCTATAGGATCATGGTAAACGCTGGGATGCATGATTGGCATGCAGATTACACACAGATATTTACAATAACTTCTGCCCTCTGGTCATGGAATAGTTTGTTAAAGCTAAATAATCACTGGCCAGGAGAGCGTAATGTTGGGCGATGAAACGTCGTTGTTCCATTGCCAAAAGCAAGACGCTCTGCCAAGCCAAAGCTCTCAACGCTTATGACCATTCTGAATTGACCATAACCACAAAATTGTGGAAGGATCATCATCTCATTCCTTGAGTTTCCATGATTGCACACAGCTGATTTAATATATTGATGATTAGAGAGACTCTATATTTTTTCCGCATTCATTCACGTTTCCTTTCCTTTAACAAGGACGCTTTCAGAAGATGCTACATAATCAAGCAGCATCATGGGAAACAAAGCTAATGAAGGCAACAGACAGAGTAAATATTAAATATAACGAAATAACTTATTCAAAATTCAGGAGGGAAATCAACACTGTGTGTGTGTTGAGAATATTTTTTGGCATAGGATTTATAGCTGACAGCTCTATCTGCCAATATGGCGTGCAAGCTTGCTGACTTCATGCCATACATGATTGTATGCTGTAATCTGTAATTCAAGGGATGATGCTTCAATCCATTTCATCAAGAGGCTATAAAACCTTGAACCGTTAGCTGATTGGAGGATGCCCACTGAGAAAAATAAATTGCTCGCAGAAACATCGTTACTAGCACCTGCTACAACATTATTTCAAGATTGAAATTTAGCGATATGAAATACAATGTTTATGAACAGGGTTGCTTTAAGTACGCAATATACGTGCATTCATATGTTCAGTTTGATAGTATTAAAGCGTTATATTATCGGCAGGAGATGTGCCAGTTGAGAAGATCAGATTCCAAGATAATGTATTATAACATATATTCGCGAATATTCAATGGAATGAAGAATATTTTATTCACTTCTTAATATATTCAGTATTGAAGACGCAAGAGTTTATTTTTGTCTGTAAAACAAAATATATTGCTGAGCATGGAATCAATTAGTGTCTGAAGACACACAAAATATGCAAGACCATCCTCCACACAATTAAATCTAATGAAAATCAATGCACAAAACGAGTATCGTCTAAAACAAAACTATCACCTCTCTCCTAACGGCCCAACAAACATTCCCTACGAAATTAGCAAAATTACCCAACCTTCATATACAAAAAGATCCAAAGACAGGCACTTTGGAAACTCCTTCTCCGAATTTAACTATTGGCTAGAAAGGTAAGTAACGTGTGGCTTATGAGCTGGCTGGCCATATATTCTGTTGGCTGTAGCTGTCTCCTAGCTTCTTCCGCGCCTTTAATTAATGTGAGAAGTGAATGGGAATCGCAGGTGGAATTAGCAATTTTCCAAGGCTGCGGCCAGAGAAAATAGTGTAATTTACACCAGCACAGAGGAAGAGCCAGTAAACTGCCTAGAAAGCCACAATAACAAGAGAAATTCCCAGGAACGCTGACTTGGATGATCATTGCACGGGTGAATCTATGGGAAATTGGATACCCGGCGGATGCCGCTTCATTGAGAGCAATTAGATACTTTGCAGCTCAGCAGAAACGATGGAAGCAAACCCAAATGAAACAAGAACGAACAAGAACATAATGCGAATCGACAAAAAAGTATAATAGAGGGAAATGAAACAGCCTCTTTGAAATAATCGCCTCAATTAATGAGCTTGTAAATGCTATCGTTTATAGGGAAAGCAATAATACCGGGACAATTCCCATCAACTTGAGAGCCATTACTCGGAATTAGTACACAAGAAACAGGTAAATGCCAACCTTCTCCAATGAAAAGAAACTAGAAGAACAAGTACGGAGAGAGAATCCAACAAATAAGATTCACCAATCGATAAATATTTTGCCTAAAGCTAATAAAATTTCTTGTTGCGCTCATCGCTTAAATGAAATGCAGAATTAAGGCTGCAAAATCTAGGTTCTGTAGCACTGTAGCACCTTACCTTGGGTTCCGATTACCTTATAACCTGTACGTTGTGCCTGTTACGTTGATCAGGTGATAGGTTACTGCGCTAATTAATTGCGTTATCAAATGCGCAAACAACGAGCCTACTACAAATCTTCATTCTTGCCCTTTCCCTCTGATGCAAACAACAACTTTGACTGGAAAAATCTCAAGAATCCGCGATTCTAATTTTTTCAAACGAACATTTTTCCCCCTCCAGCCTCAAACTGTCTACAAGCCCCCAGATCCCAGGTTAATTATTTAATGAAGAGCCTAAGTTGAAGACACCACCACAGGGTTCTGACTGCTTGTCCCTCGGACGCGTTGAAAAGTTGAATGGTTTTAAGGCTAAAAATCTTGTTAACAAGCTGCGGGATATGCAAATGACGGGGAATTTTTCTAAATGTCAAACAACATATCACCAACAAAACACAGAAATCAGAAGAAGGAATCAAGGAAGAACCTGGTTGGAGATGCGTGCGTAGAAACAATTTAAAACTTGCTTAGTTAGTTTTGCTTTTAGCAAATTAAGGAATAACTAAATCTTGCAAAAGGAAATGCAAAACAGAGACAGGAATCATTCAGTCTTGAGTCTTGGCTCGACTAGGCTGTATGTTATTCCATCAAGTATGGAATGATTTCAAAGAAAAATAACAAAATTTAGCACAAACCTCATAATCTAAAAAGCAGATAAGAATTATAAGAGAAAAAGCGGGAACGAGAAGAAAAGATTTTGTGGGAAAAAAATACAAAATCCTTTGCGTCTCCTTCTTTTCTTCCTAAAGTTAATGAATGAATGAGTCCACAGAAACACTTTGCAGGTGTCGGCTCAAGGAGGAAAACAGGATGAAAGATCGAGTTCAAGATTACGTAGGGACGGATATGAGACCAGGATTTAATACTGACAGAGTTAATTATGAGATTTGAGAGAGAGAGGTGAAGAAAAGCAAGAAATACTTCAAGTACTTAATGGTGGCGGTAAGTTAACTCAAGTCACTCTCAAGAGCTGCCACACTAACACTATACCCCTAGACGTTGTCCTTATTATTAAAGTTTGTGAAAATGTGTAAAAACATTAAAAGCACATCAACCACTACCACTGCGACCAACTTCAACAAGTTCTCAAGTTCAGGAGCGATCTGTAATAAGTGGTAGTGTTTTTGGAGACCACACTAACAACAGCGCTATATTACCCCTAGACGTTGTCCTTATTATTAAAGTGTGTGAAAATGTGTAAAAACATTAAAAGCCACATCAACCACTACCACTGCGACCAACTTCAACAAGTTCTCAAGTTCAGGAGCGATCTGTAATAAGTGGTAGTGTTTTTGGAGACGTTGGTTCGCAATGCCGCTGACGCTTATCAGCCCTGCTGGTTGGTAACAGCGCTGGTGCTCCAAAGTATTACAAGTGTGTAATTGTGGTGCTAGAATTGTCGCAGAACTGGCTCGTTAAGGTAATTTATATGACAGGCATAGGCTAGTAGTAAATATGTTGGAGGAATCAATGTGATTTCGCACAGAAGCCCATTGGCCTATACCGAAACGCTAGGTCATTAAAGTAACGTGCAGGTGACAAACCGCTAAGAAATAGCCCGCGTTATGTGGTCTAGAATGTAATTTATAAGAAATTTGGGACAAATTGTGGTGCATGATATGTTCGTGGTTGGTGCTTGTAGCAGCGCCATATAACCAGCAATGTGCTTTACGTCCGACAAATGAAATTACCGCCACCTAAGCCATACTTCATGCGTCTTGGTTTCATTCTTATCCCAGTTTGCCTTTTGCTTCCAGTTTTGTCTTAAGGTCTGAGATTCTCACAGACTTAAGTCTTGTAATAGAACAAAGTTTTTAAGGAGCAGCTTCGTAGCTCTGAAACAAGGTTCGAGTAAGCAAGATCCCATGTTTTTTAATATAGAAGAACACATTTTTCATCTACCTTGCCCCCGGTGAGGTAATAAGGCAAATATTTTTTAGACCGCTTGATATATGGGTCTCTTTCCCTGTCTACCTGGGATAAAAGTCTTGGATTCCTTATCCTCCCCCCGTCATCGCCACTACCTTAAGCTGTAAAACACCTTGGCGTTGGCGCTCAGATTTTATTTTGCTTTTGGCTATTGCAGCGCTGCTTAGAATTTTCGATGAGTTTCTCGGATGACAAGATGGGGATTAAAAGCCTGGAGAATTTCAAGTATGCGCGCTAACCTCTTATCTAATTTAATGGTCCGGCTAGAGAGATACACCTGCTGGAAATGATAATTCTAGCAGGTACAACTCGCTTCTCTTCTTGGTCTTACTCCAAGGATGATACTCACTCTGCTCTGACTTAAAAAGAAGGGTTAACGATAATGTAGAATGCGGATTGAAAAACAAGACCGATATGCGGTATCAAAGAACATGGAATTTACACGTGCGAGATTGTTCACTGCTCCCTGTCTGCCTCTGCCTCTCCTCACCTGCGACTCAAACCTACCTGTCCAGGTGAATATGGAAGGTCATTAGATACACAAGCCGGTGGGATGGAGGGGTTGTCCTGCAAAGGACCTTGTTGAATTCTCGGCAGTGTCTTTATGGAAATGGCTGGAATGCGGATGGCCAGATTGATGAATAGGGAATGATTGCCTATGCAAATTTCATTAAAGACAATACACCATCCTCTAATTTATTAGACTAGTGAATCAAGTGTGAATCAAGGAGGAGGGAGGAGGTTAATATATAAGGAGATGTTACATGCGGGAGCAAAAATGGAAAGTGAGCTAAATAAGGTGTGTTGCAGAGGGAGTGTTGGACAGAGAATAAGATTCTCTGGATTTTTGCGGCATATCTGTATCTGTAGGGTGGCTTTGATTGAAGATTACTCTCCCTGTCTCACGTCTCATGACCCCTGAACTTGGTGGCCTCTCTCCACCTGGATGAATGAACGGGGTTCTGACGCGATAATGATTGGAATATATTGAACGGATGGACAATACAACAACGGCCCAACCGTGGAGCAGCCCACCACTGATTGAGCGTGTAAATATTTTGGATAGTTAATCAAAGGCTTGTGTGGAATTCCTGTAGGAAGCTGTACTACTTAGTCCTTTTGGTGTTGGTCATAGAAGGGGTAAAGATGAGGGCTGCTATGATATTATGTAAGCAGCAAAGGCCATGGACGCCGACGGCAACCAATAATTATGATGAAGAGACTGATAGCGGAATTTGTGGAGCCCGAATTTAAAATTCAAATACCGGGGGAATATTTTACTGGGCCCGTGGCCAGCTTGCTGTTGCCCTTGCCCTAGGCTCTTGAGTTTTTTTATTCCACCCTTGTAACATGGGTCTTGTGAACAAATTTTGGGGCAGGGATTACAAGAATAACGTTAAAGATCCCTTTGGAATAAGGGAGAAAGATTCAAGAATGTTTACAGCTCTCAAAATTGGATAAGAAAAACCTCAAGAAAGACCAGAAGTTACGATGCAAATGCAGAAAGGGTCAAGATTTGAGATGCAGGTGGATCAAAATTTGAATAACTTTTAGTAACAATGATCCACGGTTGAAGGATGCTTATATTTCGGCATTTAAAAACACCGCCACGTATTTAAATATCTACGTACAAAAGGAGAAGGCCAAGGCTTCAGAAGTTATTTGATCTTTAAAATGCTAGTATAGTGTGAATGAATTTCGGCAGCGGAGGCGGCATTCTTAAAAATGTATCTGCCTTCAATTCTTACGTAGTGACAGAAAGACATTCCTAAAAGAATATGCGCGAGTCATTTAAAAATGTATATGACTTGCATACTTAATTTTCTCAAGAGATGTCTTACAAGTAAACGGAAACTAAAACCAACACAGAACGTCTTAGCAAGGACTGAAAGCAAAATAAGATATGACCGAGTTAACATTAACTAACTAACTAAGGAAGAGTAAAGCTCCGTGCCGAAAAGTAGAAGAGCTGGTCTGAGTATGTTTTAGGGCCAAGTCTTGTTTGAATTGTTGGAATCTTTGGACAGAGATGGGAGAAGAGTTGTCAACTGGGATTAATTCTCCTGAATCTATGACAAGAATAACAAGCTCATCATCGCATTGTTGTTATTCTTTGGGCGAAAAAAATGATGAAATTCCTCAAGTTATTTATGAACTCGGAGGATATGCTGAATAAGCTTTCTTCTCGTTAATGTTATTCCAACTTGCTTGCACTAAGCTACTTGTGAATATGATGTGCTTAACATGCCGACGCGTTTCAGGTTATCTGTCTGTGCACTACTCCAACCGGAATGCTATGATACAGTTCCGGCTACAGTCTGAGAAACTTGTTGGGGCCAAAGATGACAGCGATTTGTCATTTTTTAAAAGATGTTCTTCTTTACAGATGGAAGAAGTAGCTACCAATCTACCGCTGCATATTACTCTATAACTCAAAGTTACTTTTGAATGACATTTCAGAATTGAAACGGTGGCGGTAAATACGGTGAAGTTCAGAGAAGGAATCTTGATTGAAAAATGTCAAAAGAATCCATACGACTTGCCCGGAGGATGAAACTTGCACAAGATTTGAATTTATTAAGGAAGATGCATGAGAAATAGTTAAGGACAAAGTTGATAGTTTCTAGCTGGTGCGACATAAATTGAAAGTTGCTACACAACTCCCTCTTCTTGCTCCTATTGACTGAGGGAAGATTAAGGAAGAATTTTGGAATTAAAGCATCCCATTGCATATGGATGAGGCAGTGGATGAGGCAGAGGATGAGACGGAATATTTTGAGGATGATAAGAAGGGAGAGAAAAGGTTTCAGAGTTGCTTTTAAGAAGCGGGATGAGGAAGACATGGGAGGAGGAATAATATAAGAAGATTTGCTTGAATCCTTTGATTCCTGGAAAATGATTGAAATAATTGAAAATTCAGATTGCCAGAGGAGCGAATTCAGTTTACTCGCCGTTCCTCTGAGAGTTCGCAGAGAAACTATTGCTACTGAATTTGACTGGGAGGAAGTTCAAGATTTCGTTCTGGGTTCTACAGGAAGAAACTGGAGAAGAAGGAGACAGGAGGAAATAAATCGTATCTGTGAATCTCTGGTTGTGAAATTGCGGGAAGAGTGGCGGATCCATTAAAATTCCACGTGGGGAATAATAGAATATCATTTAAAGGGAGAGAGGGGATGCAGTCGGGAGTAGGACAGGAGGAGTCGGTGGAAGCTGAGGAATTATCTGGAGAACATGGAGGAAACAAGGGTGAGAGAAAAGATCTGGAGGAAGGTGTATACATAGGTAAAGAAGAAGGCCAAAGTGGCCAAGTCAGGATGAGAATGGAATGAAGGAAATATTGCTTAAGGCTTTTCTTTTTCTCCGGAGGATGAGAGAATCATGATGAGGGTTTAGGTTTTAGAACGCTTATTTTGGATTTAAGTGGAAGAATAACAGAGGAAAATAGGATGAGAATAAGATGAGAATACGAAGGTGGAAGTCAAGTCTTTGGTTAGCTGGCATCGGTTTGGTGGGAGCGACTGTGTGCTGTGACTGTACTTGGGGATGGGTTTAGGCTGGCTTGGGAAATAAATGAGTAAATTAACAAAGATTGTATCCATAATTCTGACATACCTTTCTTAATAGGTGTTTTGGGACTGTTCTCCGCCGTTCGGTTGTTAAAGGAAGGCTTGAGCACAAGGTGGGTGGGACGTTGAGGTGGAGGAGGGTTGCTGCCTCCGGCACCCTGATCACCACCGCTTTGGCTTACTCCGAGTAATGTGGATGAGAGGGCCATTGGGGCACTTTCCGAGTGATGTATCGGGCTGAGGCTTACAAGGCATGGTGTGGCGGCATTTGGCTGCGTGGTGGAAGCCACCCGCTCGCTCTTCCGCCGAAATAAACGCATTTTGATTACTTCACGATAATTCCATCAGAGAATCTGCAAAAATAGTAAAATCCACGGATGAGATTTAGTTATTCGGCGAGTCTAATACGGAATGCTTTGATTTCAAGTAATCAAGGTGAATTCCTTGGATGCGGGACGCAAAATTCAAGACTTTCAGCTTTTGAAATTCCCTTTGAACAGTCAATAATTGATTAGAGTTCATATGAGCTTTGATAGAAGGAAACTGTTGAAGATATTTTAGATTTTAGCAATATTTTAAGGTAAACAAGGAGGAATTTCTCTCACAGCGATGATAAATTCTGAAAACTTATTATTTGATATCGGGGTATTTGTTAAGAACCCCGAAGGATTTGCAAATATTTCAGAAGTCTGTGCTTGCACAGAACGGTATTTGCAAAAATTCTAAAAATATCAAAATTCTTCAAATATTTGCTTAAAATATCAAAGCCAGTTTGTCTTCCACCAAATTCAGAGACAGATTGCGGATTTTGCAAATGCAGTCGTTACATGCAACCCTCGAAACGAATTTAAGCACCAGCAGCGACTCCTCTACCTCTAGAATGCTTGAAATCTTTTTCGCAAATACAAAAATTCTTTCTAAATTGGTGAAAATGTAGGCTACGTCTTAATTTGCATTTGGGGCTAAAGCTTGAGTGAAATTTGCAAACCAACACTATTCCTTCTTTCTTCTGCCCATGAACCTACTGATGATGATGCCTAATATAAAAATTCCTCACGTAGTCACTCAAGGCAATTAGCAACACCGCGACGACCACCACCACTTGCTAGATCACATCATCACGAACTGAAAGACACGTCCACGTAAACCTGCTGCAACCGCAAGGCGGGGATTATTATAAACACCTTGTGGAAGGACATTCAAGGACATATCAACGGATACACTTTTATCCAGTCCCTGAGTCTTATAATCTAATACTTATTAGCTCTTCCTTGCTGCTGACGTTGCACAGGTATGCTTTCAGTCTGCTGCATTCTAGAAATTATTGATAAATTATTATTCTGATTAGTATCGCAAGCTCTAAAAAACTAGAATCAAGATTAAGAATCCGAAGATGCTGCAAGGAATTCGCGAATAGCCAGCTGTCGCTTATGAATTTTCGCATCCTCCTCAACTATCAACTACTCCATAATCAGCTAACTGACATTTAAGATTCCTTCCCAAGCCGCTAGGGACAGATTGTTTACTAACTACATATAAATCGCAGAGCTTTCAATCAGCCTCTAAGCATGACTAGTTCCTAGGCGCCATAGAATATTGAATATTCTACAATTTTAAAAGATGACAGTTGTTCTCAACGTCCAATCAGCAGCACCTGCATCAAGCCAATCCTAGGAAAGACCTTGGCGTTGTTAATTTCCTAATTTACACGACCGCAGTGCAGCTTTCTGACGCGGGCCAAGCCTCTTGAAGCTCAATAAAGCTTGAATTGAATATTTAATTTGGTTGCACTGAAATATTTGATGACTTTTCTAAATTACCAACGAGAAGAAGACAAAAGGAAATGTTAGGGTGGGCACGGGGTGTGATGGCTAGCTCATATCCCTCCAACTCTCGTAGAGAGCAAGCCATAATAATAAACCTGTAGGCCCTGATGGGACAAGGATGATGCTCAAACTTTTAATTAAAGATTAAAGGCGGAACAAGCCTTCTCGTCCGCGCGTATACTTTATTATTATCATTAAATAGTAAAGGCGCGCGGAAACTATTGTTATTATTAAGGTGGGAATTTTAATGTTGCTAGAGCTTCTAATTTCATTCTGTCGCATTGTGGCGTGTGTACAAAATGAAAGTGTACTCTCTCTCGCAACGCTATTTGGTCCCTCCTAGCTTGCTCTCCACAAGTTCTGCTCTATTTGACGTTAATAAAGTACATGATGACAAAACAAAAGTTTGTCAAACGTAATCATAAAATTGCCACCAACGCAGTTCTGCCTTGTCTGAGAGAAGGTGAAATAATAATTGTTGTGAGATCAAGTTTATTATTTAAACAAGATGATCATAAACAAGGATGCAATCCACGTAGGTGAGGAGGAGGAGACTGAAAAAGAGTAAAAGTATATGGTGGTGCTCAGAGGTAGAGAAGAATTGTTGTTAAATGGTCACGTTAAAAGATAATTAATTGGTCTGGTGGTGCAATAGCATTAAAGGTGGGCGGTAAATGGAAGAAGGGTCAACAAGAGAGGGCGGGAGGTAGAGCTAATAACAAACCAATTATGCACTTGTCCTCAAATATTTCATAAGGATTTATTTGCAGAGTCACTCACTTGAGCTAATTTGCTTTGTAGTGCCGATGACAAGCATATGAGGTTTCCTATAACCAGGATCCAAAAAGGAAGACGCGTAAATTTGTATTCTTGTCAATTACAGTTCCGAAAGTGGACACTGGTCACTCACTATTTTTTAGCTATTGTATTTTATAGGTATAAATATAGAAACATTACTCTTGTTTAAATAACAAGAGTCACGCAATTAACCTCCTTGCTTTGCAGCACTAACACAGGCACATAACACTAATGGAGGGGGAAGGTGAGCAGGCAGGTGAAATTGTAATGTTCACCACCACACACAGAACGATACGGTTCAACTCTGTTGGGTCAAGCTTTAGAGGACACAGCTTCTACAACTCGCTCTCTTGTCCGTCCATGTAGTTTTGGCTCTTGCACTTCTCACTAGCCACGATTACACAGGTAGTGCTGCCTACCTGAGCTGAGGTAGGTTTAAGCTACAGGAATAAGGTGAGCTTGAGCTTTGGGGAGAGAGAAGATTGGACAGTAACCTTCCGCGGTGAAGCACAGGAGTAAACTGAAGAGTGGAGGCAAGGGAGAGGGTCTTGCCTCTCCACTCTCGGGATCATTACAAAATAATCTACAAAAGGACCTACACACTACTACGTAACACACTACCAAATCCAGAGAGCTTCTAGGAACATTTTCAAGGGATCAATCCTTGACATATGTATATATGGGCAGAGGAAGGGGATGCAATACCAGACTGTCTGTCAAGGTAACGAAAAGAGGGTTAGCTTGAGTGGGATCCTAAAAATCTCTGTCACAAAGTCACTTTACACGCCAGGGTAAGAGAGTTGTTCACCCTTTCCTTGCTCCATGCTATGTAGCTTTAAAAATATTAGCTACCTGCTTGCTCATGTGGAAGTAGTTTCGTAGGGGGATTAAAACTCATTTTTAAAATGGATTTTTTAAAATTTTATCAATGAGTTCAAAAGGAACAAGTCAATGACGCGCGGCAAGGTGGCCTAACGGTCGTGTGTAAGAGGCTGTAAATTTACACATTATTTTTTCAAACTTTTTAAAATGGAAAAAACTAATAAGTATATATGCAATAATTACGACTAAATTATTTCATTAACAACCTAATAACGCATTTGCATCAATTAAAGAGTAAACTTAATGACAATTTCAAAGCTCCTTACTGATGCAAAAGGGTATAAGCATGTTTTCTTGCTAATATCTTCCTAAAGTCAAGAATTCAGCCAACAAAGGAAATGAGCTTACTAGCTCCAGGAAAAATATTCATCCTATTCTCTGAAATCAACGGTTGACCTAAGTGCAAATTTCCTGGAATAGTTACATATAGGCTTTAATAGTGTCCCAGAGGACTGGAATTTGAAAGAAAGCCAATAAAGTCTTCTTAAAGGAAAGCTAATACGATTAAGCTGGAATTGTAGCCGTAATAAGTACATTCAATACTGCCTGTTGAATACTCCAGATACTCTAGTACTGACTTGAGTGCAGATTGCAGACAGCTAAGTACATATAGCAGATGCTGAGAATTGGTACTGTTTTCTGCTGTTTACAATGAGTAATAAACCGTTTGGCTACTACTAACTCCTGTTTGCACCATTATCATATTGTGAATATTATTTTGGAAAAAATGCAAACCGGATAAGAACTGTATGATTTTTCTTTTCGCGCATTTGCATACAAGCAAATAGAATAAGCGCACCCAGTATATTTCGCACACTAAAACCAACTGACAGACTGTTTATGCGTCTTTAGAGAAAAATATGTTGTGCTCTTGCTTGTACTTTCTCTACTACTCTCATACTTGTTAATGCAACAAAGTGTAATGACTTTTATTACCCTAGGTTGAATGGGCGGGGAAGAAAAATGCAGAGCGGATAGGGAAATAAGTGTGTGTCAAGCCGGGTATTACCCGGAATTTTTCAATTCAAAGTATAAAACTTCTGGCTAATGGGGAAATAAGTAAGCGCCGGGATACTTCTAGACAGACAGGCAGGGAGAGAAGGGTTGAAAACTAGCTCACACTGGACAATCATAACTTTAGTGAGGAAAATAACCGGAGCAGCAGTAAGCATGCATGCGGGTAGAAGTTGGTAAAAGACATAAAACCAAGTTCTTCTCTTTTGTAGTATAATGCACGACTGTAATATGAGGGTTCGGGGCGAGACAAAATAAGTGTCCGGGTCATAAATTAGCTGGTGGCGGAGATGAGGGGTTAGTGAGACTCGGAACTGGCGAGATTGTGAATATCAAACTAAAACAATAATAGTTAATAATGTTCAAAAGAATACAAAACTAATAAGAGCAGGAGACGGACACACAAAACATAGGAGGGAAGCGGAAAGTAGGCAGGTTAGGTGGAGAAGACGAAAAAAGAGGGACAGAAATACTTTTTCATATATACAATAAAAGATGAAAAGGTGGAGAGACAGACACAGAGAGCTGTGATGTGACTTGAGTCAAAACTCGCTAAAGCCACTGCGGTGCAGCCCAAGGGGGGTTAGTCGTGTTGATTTTACATATGATAATCATAATGATAGCAAACTGGGGCCCAGTTACTGGGCAACAGGAGGGCAACTGCCCATGAACAAATGAGAGAGAGGAAGGGAAAATATAAACAGGAGGACAGTAAGTAGTGTGATGGAAATGTTCTTTTAGCTCTTCAGCGTAGTAATTATTAGAGCGATGTGATGCGGTTCAAGTGCGGAAAAAATTTGAAAAATTTATCCGGCTCTGTAACAGATAATAAGTCTGTCTGGTCGAATAATAATTGTCTCTGCTGAGAGCAGTTGAAGCTACAGCTCGAAAAGCTTCTCCAAGCTTTTGGAGTGCTAACGTACAAGCAAGTTAACAGATAAACCAAGCACTTGATGCTAGCTTCACAATTATTAGCTACGGTGAATTGGTGTGGAGGGTGATCCGTTTAAAGGGGCAAGAGAGGTTAGCTCCGGGCCTCAAATGATAGAGAATAGGAAGAGAGGAGGGGAAACGCAGATTTTAAAGAGTAGAGAAGGGAAATAAGGCTTGTAAAGAGCAAAAGAGTTCTTCTTCCTAGGCGGAAGAATAGATGGTAATTAAATGAATTTGCAAAAGATTTGTATCAATTGTTGGACGAGCCGTGACCCTTGTGTCAAAGCAAGTATATGCGATAACAGCACCCCTGCTCCCTTCCCCTTGTTGCTTATTATGCTTTGCATTCTCTTAAAGTTAATATCCTTCAAGGGTTATTGTTCACACTGAACCTACTCACTATACTTTGACGCTATGCTATGAATGAAGGGTGCTTGCGTAGGAGAGTTTTATAGTCAAGTGGTGGTGGTTATATGACTGGTGTAAATTATTGGGATAAAGCGTGCACTACTCTATTGTAGGGATTAATTTTGGCATGGTTTTGTTCCCTATTCTTTTGTTGGAGCAACTTTCATAACACTGCGTACCGGTAGTTATTGACGTTACAATATACAGTATAGGACACGTACGTGTGCGTATTATCAACCGTGCAATATACGCTCTTTTAGTACACTATTTTCTGTGTGGAGTGGGTACAAAGCAGTCAGTTTAAGTACGATCGTAAAATTTTGATCAGCGCGAGAGCAACCAGCACCCATAATTGTATAAGTAAAAGCGGGAACAATACGCGTGTAAGCTCAAGATGACGAAACCAAACTGATTTCAACGGACACACGCGGTTGTCCAGCTTTTTTATTTGGCTTTAAGATTTGATTGATCGCTGAAAGCGCTTCTCCTGAATTTTAGCAGTTGACAATTGAGACAATGAATTAAAACAGAGGAGGAAAAGGATTTAAAATATGACACAAAAGCAGTTATGATTTCCCTGTAAAAAGATCTTCTGGAGCATGTAAATTGTAAAGCAAAATATGAGCGGTAGCTTGGCTCTGCTCTGGATAATCCAACTTGTACAAACTATTAGCAGTGGCTCTTGTTTAAGCTTGAGAGCACGTAGCTTGTACTAAAGCTATAAGCTAAGCTAGCCCAAGCTTAGGAGCTCTTCTTTTTCTATTGTCTGAATGTGTGTCAAAGTACTTTAATATTAATTTGATCCGTACGCGAGAGAAATGTGAGATTTAGATTCAGAGTTGCCGTGGATGGATGAGGGAGGGTGCGAGGAAATCCTTGGGCAAGGGGATAATCCATTCCACTTCCACTTCACCCCCTTCTCTAAAAAGGATGATGCACTTTGTCCAGGATTACTCGTGTTATTTTAGCCTACTTGATATAGCAGTAAAGCTTAACGCATTGCTGAATGAAGAACAGCAAGCTTGAAAGTTTAGTTTCCCTTACAAGTTGTTGAAAAGTTTAGCAAAAGTAGGGATGGAAAACACCATGCGGCTACTTCATAAGGTTCAACTTCTGGACGAAACTGGAAACATATTGTTGCATGATGCAGGCAGGGCTTGATGCTGTTCCAGCTGGATTTTGTGTTACGTGGTGGATGCAGAACTGTTGTAAGATTGCGTGGTCGGGTAGAAAGAATTTGATTAAAACTTTTTAATGAGCTCGTAGTGTGAGTGATAGTTGTGTCTGTCCTTGGATCAAGTGTTTGGAGGAGTTAGTTTTTAATGTTGTTCCTGGAGTAGCTGGAGTATGGAAGTAAAAGATACTCTCTGGAACTGGTACAGGTACGGTGCAGGGTGCAGATGTGTTTCAAATTTCCAGCTGGTGGAAGATAAACCATGTCGAGAGCAATAAGTGAATTTGAAAATATTTTTCACACTACATCTCGTTAAAACTTTTTAATGACCTGCATTAAATTACCAAGTGCAGAGCCTCGTATGAGGAAAAGTTAGGTTATTTCAGGCAACAATTCACAGCAACAACTCCATTTCTGATGCACAAAAGCGGGAGGGATGAAATGAGCAGGACAGCTGAGCAATATAACGACAGAAGATCCATCTTACGCTCTATCATGGAAAGATTACTTCATCAACCATCCATAACTTCAGAACAAGAATCTGCTTTCACCTCACTAAAATGTACATCCCACGAATGCATCCGCTCGTTGATGGTTATGTTTAACGTTTCTCAACTTGACCCCATAGCGGATGCTCTCCTTCAATTCGTCATCTTTGGAAAGATGGATCCAGAATCGAAGAAGCAATTTGACTTCCTGCAAACTCGTTCCGTTGTGCCGTCTTACTTGGATGTTTTAAACTTCATCGACAAAAGAGGCAAATCCATTGGTATATCAAATTCTACATCCGCAGCAATCAATGAAAATCCACCTCCTCTGTTTCACAAAACTCCCCATCCTCGTACAGAATCTTCTAACTCAAATCACGTCAAACAACCTTTGAAATGCTCTTTGTGTTCCTTGGAACATGGCTTATGGCAGTGTCCGTCTTTCATCACGAAGTCGATTTCTGCAGACAACTTGTCGGAACAAGATGGGAATCAATGGTGAAAGTCATCATTTACGGGCTTTACTGGACAGATGAATGGAAGGTTCTGCAATCAAACTGATTATTAAAAAAATCACTCCAACTACTCCATCTTCACCAGATGAGATATCGATCTTCTTTTGATAATAAGCAGAGAATTACCCCACGTATGAGCTTTCGCTTCTGTTTTGTAAAACTATTATAAAGTTACTTTTCATGAACTGATCCTGAACATAATTGTCAATCCTCAACTTGTGTTTCATTATCACCAACCTGCATTAAATTACCAAGTGCAGAGGAGGAAAAGTTAGGTATAGCGGGAGGGATGAAATGAGCAGGACAGAGCTGCAGTTGGGGATGCAGATGAATAAGCAAAGATCGTATGAGCTTTCGCTTCTGTTTTGTAAAACTATTATAAAGTTACTTTTCATGAACTGATCCTCAATTCTGTATCTGGTGCAATACGGCAATTCAATGATGCAAGCCGCAGAGTTTAAATGCATTGCAGCGCTGTTCTCAGCTTCAAATACAGGAACATCCAACTTCCAAATGCCAAAGTTCCCAAGTTCTGCCAAGCTGCCTGTCAGATGCACACTGTGTTTGCCAGAGAAACTTGATGAACTTGTGATACTATTTAAATCACCATTGACTAAGTTCCCGAAACTCAAAATGGCAGAAATTAAATAGCTCAACAAAAAGCTAGGACGGAATTAATAAAAGCGATGCGAAACCGTTAAAATTTAAAGTCAATTTTTTACAAATTTTAACAAAACATCTGCCTAGAGTACAACGAATACAACGTTTTGATACTGTTTCATCTGCTTTGTTTAAATGAGTTTGATGTTTAGAATTAAATAAATGCTTCCTGTCTTCTCTTGATTCGCTTGTTCTAGTTGCTTGCTTCATTGAAGCCTAATTTTGACGAGTTCTTCCCTCTTGCTTACACTTAATTCTGGCGCTAGAAAATAAATGTATTAACTTTATCAAGTTTAACAAGTTTGATGTGCTAGCAGAGATCTACTTTATTCTATATGAAGGCTTATGACTGGGACATGTAATGGTTTTAAGTCAGGGTGAAAAGAGCAATGAAGTTGATCCATGCGGGAATTAACTGAGTGACTTTTGTGTGAGTGAGAGAGGGAGGATGTGATAATTACTTGTACGGGATGATGATGATGATGATCGGTGTGACTTTTTGATGGAGCGGGAGCGTATAATTAACATGACACACGCAGGGAGATGAAATGAGTATCGTGTGTGGCTTGTGCATGATCCCCGCCTAGCGTATTCAACATATCTGAATGGTATGCACTGTGAACACAAACTACAGTGCGCGCACTGCTAAATTTCATGCCCGGGGTTGATAAAATGACTGACTTACTTAGATATTAAGTAAATTGTGCAACGGGGCAAGCGGATAAGGAACACAAGGAATGCACACGGATACATAGTTGTCAATTGTGAAATGTTCACTCTTGTTAAAAACAAAAAGTTAACGGAGCTTTAACGTTATCACTATCTTTTAAGGTGATACCAAAAGCGTGGAACTGATGATAGCTCCTGCGCTAAGACGTAGTATAGTAATACATTAATAAAACGGAACAACGACCTATACAG
This sequence comes from Sminthurides aquaticus, assembly GCA_906901655.1. Lineage (NCBI taxonomy): Eukaryota > Metazoa > Arthropoda > Collembola > Symphypleona > Sminthurididae > Sminthurides > Sminthurides aquaticus. The sequence goes on along the minus strand of CAJQTT010000031.1, from coordinate 128,775 downwards.
CAACTAGCTTTGATCTCTGATATGGTTAATGAAGGAATAATATAGAATAGCATCATACAGCCCGTGACCAAAGAGTTGATGAGGGGGAAGCGTAGAGATGGATCATCTTTCTGCCTCCTGCCTGCCAGAAGTGCTATATAGTTTCCTTCATGTGGTAGTTTTAATGGCTGGTAGTCGGTCAAATATGCATATTAATTAATTAAAAACCCAGGGAATATATGGAGCGCGCAAATGATTTGAATTTTGATGAGTCAGAAAAACGGACAGGCAGACGACGACGGATGGATGCGGCGGAGGGATGGCAAATATTAAACGGGGAGGCGTAGGGCTGGGGTGGAGAATTATTAATAAATATTGGATGCTACCTGTATAAAACTAAGAGCAATCAGCCTGTATCATCTACCGTTCATCACCATCATGCCTTTCCAGCTAATCGTCTCCCACGCATATGCTACGCACGCTGACCGCCGTAAGTTATGGCACGTGCCACCGATGATAAAGATTAACAATGTAATACGAGCAGATCCTAATGGATTACAAAACTATATTCCCTCGGCGACAGGTTAACTGAAAACGCTAGTTATGTAGCGATGGGAGTTGGTTACGGTTTAGTCCGGGCAGTTGGCGATTGGTCTCTCTGTGCTTCCAGAAGAACAATATTTTTTAAAAGATGAGCGATGTAAAATTTAGCGGAAGTGTGGGAGAAGTAGGGCAAAATTTAGTAATGCGCACCTATAGGAGAAGGGGTAGTGGAGAAGGAAACCGGGTAATTTACCCGGAAGAGCAGGAGGATGGATCCGATATCATCAGAGGGAGACAAGCTTAGATGATAAGATAAGCATTGTAAATTTATGAACGTGAAAAAAGTGAGGAAAAGATGATGAGGGATTTTTTGTGGCACAATTGTAGCCACCGCTTCTAATATAAACAGGCCTTACGTTCAGTAGCTAGCACCAAGTAGGCACCGACGCCCGAAAAGATCGAGTGAGCAAGAATGGGAGACAGACGTCCAGAACAAGTGTGGGTATGATAAGATAACGGATGCGGGGCCAAGAGCCAAAACTTGTAACCAACACCACAAGACCAGATAGTATTAACAAGTTGAGAGCTTCTGTCTGCTGTCTGGAAGTAATAGCAGAAGCAAGTTTAGGGAAGTGAAAACAAGTAAATTATCTGTCAGAAGTTTGACTGACTGGGCTTGGGCGCAACTTTGGGTTACTTTGAGGTTGGATTGAAGAAATTTTTCGGATGATTGTGGAGGATAAAGTTACCGACTGAAAGCAAGGGAATGTTCTAAAGTTGGATTGAAATTAAGAGGGCAGGATGAAAAGAGTGTTTGTCAAGTTAATTTGTGGATAACCGCAGAGACGTTAGCAGAGAAACCACAAGTTGCGGGGTGATGAATACTTGCACACACAAGTTCAAGGAAATGCATTAGAAAAGTACCAAGAAGGGTCGTGTACTTGACAGCAGGCAAGAAGGAAGAGAACAAGTTCCAGAGCTGAAGAGCAATTAATAGCCAGAAAAAGATATCAATGCTGAGGATCTATGACTGGAAGACTGGATGAACAGTAGTACATTATTCATAGTTAAGCTGTGTCGTTAAAGCAATATTTTTAACGCTCAATGTATTCATTTTAAAAACTTGGGGAGGAAATTCATAAAGTTTAACGGTTGAAGAAACAAGTACAAAAGTTGGATTGTCGTTGTAGTAACGGTTAAAAATTTGGCAAGAGGCACAGATATAGAGCATAGGAAGAGGCACAGATAAAGAGCAAAAGGGAGGAATCGATGATCGTTAACGCATAAATTAGATATGACTCTAAAACGATGAGTATCTTTAGGAAGAGGGCTTCCGGGATGACACAAGTTTGATGAATGTAAACGCGTATAGTGAGAGTTCCTCCACTTCCGAGCGGACATGTGGCGAAGATGCGCACAATTTAAATGGATTTACATGTAGTTTCTAAAAGTTACACCACTCGGGACTCAAGTATTAGTAGGATAAAAGAGACACTTGGATTAGTGGAAACAAGGAAGAGATAGAAAAGTAAGAGAAAGAGTGATATGGATCTTAGAGTTGTTGAAATAATTTTAAGGATGCTAAAAAGATGAGCAAGTCGTCGGTAGTTGGTTTGTAAAAGAGCGTATAATTTCCTCCCCCTCCTACTTAAAGAGCCGCCAAGTCAAATAAGCTGGACGGATGGACTCGAGAGATATGCTTTCAGTGTATGCTTCCGCGCTTAATGCTTAAGCAGCTCTGTTATCTGCACTTTTGATCCGTGCGCTTGTTATTAGTAATGGAGAAATTTAGGGGATGCGCTGCAGCGTTTTGTTACAGAACCAAACCAGGAGTCAGCTGGTTACTTTAAAAGCATTCCCTAATGTAATATTTGAATAACATCATTTTCTTATGAAGCAGCGACGAAACTAAAAGCAATGTGAAGAGAGAAGAAGAAGAGGGATTGAAATTGAGCTGTGCGAAATGTTTTGAAGCTTTTCAGAGCTTAGAACTTTAACTAAAGCATCCGCTTTACACCCAGAGGGTTTCACGTAGAATTGCACAATTACAAAGCCAATGGATTTGTGTGTCTGTGGGGTGCTAAACTTTCACGAGAAGCGCCGCTGCTCCTGCCATAAGATTAAATGAAAGTCATACACCTGCCTATACTTGCATACCTGTTTGCTTATTTAGCCCGGAAGTATGTAACACTACTACTCATAAAGCACATTCATAGAGAAGCAAGTAGAAGTTGGATAACACAAACGGTAGTAAAAGCTATTTGCGAATTTCTGCCAGTGACATTTTCGTGCACGGTGCTCCGTGCCAAAGCAAATCCAAGGTAAAATTTAAATACTACTACAGTCGTTACCGACGGTAGTTAGTTTGGTAGGACAATTTCCTATTCTACTATTCTATTCCATGTAACAATCCCTGTGTATGAGAGTGCAAAAAGTCGCCAAAAGGGATTACAAACATGAGAGTGCGATATGAGACAAAGCTAATTTGAATCCTGTGTCAACAGGATGCAGGATGGAATCCCATTCATGTCCACGCACTTATTTGCAATCTGAGGAAATGTAAAGCAATCTACGTCAAGTTGACTCGGGCTCGAAGCTAAACACTCCTACTTGTTCACACGTATCACACGGCGTCAGCCCAAAGTGCAATCGACGGGAAGGTGACTAAATGCGAGGCGTCAATCTCCTTGGGGCTTTTGATTTGAATGCAATTCAATAAGAGCTCCCAGAAATAGCAAAGAGAATACATTTGATTGTCTCCAGTGTAAGCTATGACAAGAGACAGGGGGAGAGATAGAAAAGTAAATGAAATGAATGCAAAGGAAGAGCTACAACCGCTTCACAGCCAACTATTTGTGAAAAGGAAATGGCGACGGATTGCGAAACATGTTGCAAAATAAGATTGACGCAAATTACCGATTCTCAGATTTATCGCTACTAATCATCCTGTGTAGCAATCCATAAACGAATGCTAGATAAGAACGAGGAGAGGAAAAGAAGGCAACAAGATGAACGGGGATTTCGCGCTCTGTAGGCTAATTACTCGCCAACTTTCAATACCTTCAAATAGATTGAATTATTCCCTGTGATTAATTTAATAATCCCTGAAGAAATTTTAAATATTCACGACAGGCTTCTCCATTAAATCAAGATTTTTAAATATTCCGCTGTTACATGGATTATCTTATAGCACAATTTAAAATAAAACAATATTGCTTCCGAAAAAGTCTTCTAGAACTTTTGCCGAAACTTGTAAAATCTAGCTACACATGAATTGAGACCGAACTGTCAGATGTTGCTGAACCTGAAATATTGATACGTTCTTGTTTACAGCGTAGGATTTTCCGCAAGGAATCATTTAACTTGTCAGCTCAGAAAAGTAACATGCAATTCTCGGCTAGTAATTAATAAAGTGTAATCTAGCTGCTGTTGCCTACAGCCAAAGTAAATATTTTGGGTTCATGACAGACAGCAGCTTGAGCAAAACAATAGCGGATTAAGGCTAGAATAATTTATCATCATGGAGCTGTTTAAATGAAGACATTTGAGCATAATCTTATATGCATTCTCTCGTCTATAATCCTTAGAAAAAATGTAAATTAGTAGGTGCGGCAATGACTAGTTCAGCCGTCATAGACATATTAAATTACAGTAGACAATTTTTTAGAGGCAAGGGCCGAATCCGTCTATGATCTAGAAGTAAAGATCAGAGATCAAAGATATAGACGACAGAATCTGTCGCTCTGATAGACAAGTTGACCCAGTACTTGTTAGTATTGCGTGTGTAACATCTACGTTCGTAATAACATTTGTCTTGGTTTGTGGCTACTAAATTGACGAATACGCAAGAGGTCAGAGATCAGTGGCCTTTAGTCTAATCTGATGAAATCTGAGCTACAGGTAGAACAAACTCGGTAATTGCATGATTTCAGAGGAAACAATTAATCAATTCCGGGACGGACGAGAAGGAGAAGACTAACAAGTACAGCTGTGCGTTATCGTGTCGAATCGGAGAGTAGAGTAGATCAGGCAGCACACACCATAAACTTGAAATTTGAGCTTAGGAAACAAATGATGAAGACTACAGTGAATTGATAAAAAGATCGTGGGCGAAGGAGAATGAATAGAATTGTCAATGAATTATATGCGTGAAAATGTGCTCCTGCTTTTTGTACACAGGTGTGTGATAGTGAGAAGGGTAGAGAACCGGTTGTTATGTAGCTTTGAGATTGTGGCAGAATATTGTGATTAAACTATGAAATAGTTTGCAAATGCTGACTTGCATGGATCTGATAAAAATTTGATATCAACGGCGGTAATTCCGGTCCGTGGATTTTTACTCTTTTGAACCATATATACTTTTGCCAAGTTTGAAATCCTTGTTACGTGGGAACGCATATTATTGCGTAGGTAAATAATTGATTTTTGTTAAGAAGCAAACTAGAATTGCTTTCAGATTAGTTTCACCCACACTAACCATAAGATTTGAACATTAAGCTACCACTGCCTCCTGCCCACTCCAACGATCCCTTCTTCACCGTCCACCACCACCACCACTGCAAGCAAATATCAAGAAGAACAGGTGTGAATGCCAAATTTTAAAAGAGATTGACTGACAACGCACATGTTCTTGCTCCATCCAGCTTTCCTTCCCTGGCTGACGGATTCAAAGCTTATTTTCTTAAAACATTGCTTAAAACTGTACAGCATTCAAGAGTTAGGAGCAAATAAACGTAGAAAAGTTGAGTAAATCAGGTGAGTATGGACATGGAGCAATATCAGAATCTACCTGCTCCTGGGCAGATTACTACAAATGACAGCCACGCAGTCCAAGGATTCAACGAGTTGACAGATAAAATACTGTCAATTCTTGAGAATCTTGTTTTCTCCTCCTCCGCTTTGACAGTTGGGAGATGTGTGATAAAACTCTCGTGAGGACGTAACTCTCACCTGTTGACACGTTGACATGCTAACTGACGAACTAACTAGCTAATAAGTTAGTAACTGTCTTAGCAGCACGTCTCCCGCGACTCTTCTTAACTGATTCAGGTGTGAGTTTGCATGGCGTTTCAAGGAGTTTATGCTGATTCCATGGTTTCTAAGCAGGCATCACTGATTTAATGCTTGTCTTCCCACGATTCATGTTCCTTGATACTCTTGGCACACACAGGACAGAAGATAAACTCAAGAGAACGGAGAAGTGATAAAAATATTATAGGAATCAAGGTCTGGCCGCACGTGTGGGAATCATTAATTTTGATATTTTTGGTCAATCTCATTATCGCTAACTGAGTTATTTAGGCGAGGATACAAGGGAAGAAACAGTTATATCTGTCAAGATGTGACAATGCATGAGTTTTAACGTTGATTTGCCAATTTTCAGAATCCCATCGTCTATTTTATTAAGCCACGACCAAAGGGGAAAAAGTATAAGAACCCATACACACTCACTATTCACAAGATCTTTCTTTAAATCGAGAACAAGTTGTGGCGGTCGTGCGGAGGCAATTACTTTGGGAAGAAAAATCTATTTATTTGAACACGCGGTTCAAGAATACAATAAATCCAATGGCAAGGGACGAAGGGAGCTTTGATAAAGAGATTTGTGTGATTATCAAGAGAGAGAGCCATGCCAGATCTGGAATAGAAGAGGCACGTTTTTTACAAAAGGCCGCGTAAGTCCTACGTAGTAAGGGTTAACCCGCAACTGTCAAATTTCTTTTAGGTTAAAGATAGCGGCTACACCGAAGGACAGATACGTATATGAGGGCAGATTGAATGCGTCAAGACAAGACTTGAACATGTCTGTGAAATTATTTCATGAAAAGAAATATAATTTTCTTTCATTGATGGCAATTTTTAAAAAAGTCCCGGCTACACTATGACTACGTGGACAGTGCACACTAAAACTCCAACTTGTCTCCGGTGTGAAACCCTCATCTCTCACTCTCCTCTTTCAGACATATTTCAAATGAATACGTCAATTTAACACTGGGAAATTGGGTCGATTCAAGGGAGTATTAAGGGAAATAAATTGAATGAAATGGGGGAAAAGGCTTAGAAATTAAATGAAATAAATGAGCAGGAGGAGGAGGGTTTAACGTTTTATTATATAGAGTAAGATACAGCTGGAACTGGAATTGGCCCCGAAAATCTTTTGATTCAATCCAAAAAGCCCCAAAATTCCAACATATCCTTACATGTGGAATGGAGAACAACCTTAAAACCATATGCTTGTAATAGCCCGACTGAATCACACACTAGAGAGCCCTCTATAAGCTTAATACGCTTCAGTAAAATTACCCGGGTAGGAGGAGGGTGCAGTCATGCTAGTAAGCAATGCTTACAGATGGATTACGGCATCGCTGGGTGACCAGGGAGCCGGGGATTATTAGCTGCGATGTGAGACAGAGCTCCAAGCTATAAGCATTGGGATCTTAGGCAGGCACTGAGCATCAACATATATTATTATTAGATCCCTGACTGAGCAAAGCGTGTAATTACTCTGTATTTTTTCAAAAACAAGAAGGAGTAAAAATGAATGTAAAAAGTTACGAAAGGTGTGGGTTGCGTGCAGCCCAAGTAAAATTGTAAGATGAAACTGGAAGAAATCGGACAGTAGAGGGTTGAAGAAATTAAATTATGTGTGTGTATAAGCTAAGCCTGACTGTAAAATGTAGATAATTTCACTCTTCTTGTCTAACATGGCCAAGTATTGTGTAATATGGAGGAAAGGAGACGAGTAATTTGAGAGCAGATTTACTACAGTCGTCGCCATATCATCTTGTTTCTTGTCGGACAGACCTTTAGCTTCTTTGCAGCCATGCAATGCCATAAGGAAGAGTTTTTGAAAATCTCGAGAGAGTGAAATATTTTTACCAGGCTCAAACTAGGAAATAAGAGATCCATAACCATCCTGTATGGATATGACCTTCAATTTAAAATATGGTATTACTTCTGGGGCTCCTGGAATATGATTCGGGAATCCTGCGGGCCTCATGCTAGAGTTTGCTGGGACAGAGATGAGGGTGGCTCAGTAACTCGGCTTTCCTTTTGCAGGAGCAGCAAGCTTTTGAGTGTACTCAATGGGAAAAACTTACATACAGGTCCGTACGTTTGTGAAAAACTTTTGGGTTGGAGGAAGTTGCAAGGAAAAGCGAGGGAGTAGAGTAAAGGAGATGCGTACAAACATTAAAATTTAAGACTCTGGATAAATGCCCTTCTTCTTAAAAGATCTAGAGTTGTTGGTCACTGCTGAAAGAAGGCTCAAGGCAGGGATGGAACTGGAGACTTGGAGGCTGGTACGGGACTTTTCTGGGTTAAGCGAGGATACAGAAGCTGGAAAAAGAGAGGAGAGAGAGTGAGCAAGAAGCCGGTGGGAAATAGAAAATAAAAAAAGATGAGAAGGGGAAAATACATCTCAAGGGGTGAATATTCTTGTGTTAGATCCAAAGTAGTAGTGGAGTTTTTTCTTAGGGTTTCTTTCCAAAGGAAGGTGGGATTGGGAATTGAAAAGTTGTAAACTAAATCAAGAACGGTCGTGTTCTCTCAAAGGGGGGAGTCTTTTTAAGTGGAGCTGCCTATAGAAGGAACGCATTTATATTTTCCTATCATGTGGTCGTCTTTTGGAGGAGCTCCTCTTGTGAGCCGGGTGAGTCAAACTGGAAACTGTTGTGGTCGGTGTTCTACTTTCAAGAGGCTAATTTTATCCAATCTACAGGGATCACCGCTACCACATCAATTGATCGGATCTTTTTGAGGCTACAAACAGAGAGCCCCTACAGTTTCTCGGATATCTGAAAATCTTCCCGCACGCACAACTTAACGTCACATTTAACCAGTCTCCAACCAGTATACCGAATTAAAAGAGGAGGGAAAAGGGTGGGACCGTAAATTACACGAGGGTAAATATTCTGCCTGGGTCGTGACCTATGAAGACTGAGAAGGGCTGACGGAGAAGCTGCATTGCTATGGCCATAGGTTTGGAACTCGGTCGTGATCTTTTGAAACCTTTGGACTGAAATATATGGCAATATATGACCATGGAGGAGGGAAAAACTGACGAGATAATTCCCGTGTTAACGCCTACTGGAAATTAAGTCTGAAATAGGGTTGGACGCTGTCTGGACTGGAGCGCTGGAGAAGTTGTATGAATTATATGGAGACTTGTTCGGTAAAATTAAATCAAACGTTGTCTAGGAGAATTTGAAGCTAGAGTTTCGTGAACGATTATTTTTCTTGGCATTAATTTTTATGCCGGAAATAATTAATCTACAAGTCCGGATTTAAATTTTCTGAAATTGCTGGAGAAAAATTAAGTGGAAGAACCAAAGCTTTCTTTGAAGCCTTTTTTATGTCCTGTGCATGCAAAATTACAGCACTTTCATCCTGTGAAACCTGTTTAGTTTCCAGGAAAAACTGTAGTCCAAGAAACTCCGTTAGAGAAAACTGGAGCATGGACACGGGACACGTTGACACGTAGGCACTCTAAAATAAAACTATATCCGGTTGCCAAACAGAGTCTTGTGTCTTGTCCGTTAAAACCGAATTCCCAAGAAACTGAAAACCGTGTGCATGTTTTCCAAATCTTAAAAGAGCCTAAAACGCGTCCAGTAAATCCAGCAAATCCAGAGCCTTGGGAAACTGGAGACATTACAGACTCATTAAGTTTGGTAAAACAGTTAAAGGGAAGCGTGAAGGAATTGTCTGTCTGTTCTGCCTCATGCCCTGTCTTGCAAGTTTTAAAAATTTCCCACGGGAAAATCCCTCCTGACACAATTTTAAACGGAAGTCCACGTCCTCCCTCAAGAGACAATCCGAAGAACGAAGCTTAAAAGAGCTCAAGACACATACAAGTATGTATTTCCAGCATAGATATGGACGGAAGAGACGGGTAAACAAAAACATGGACAATATATTACCAATTGAGGCGTGACAAGACAAAACTGCTTGCTTGTGTAACCATGACAATTGCCCAGTTTTCAAGGCAGTCACATCCTTGCTTCATCCCCCTGGCTAGTGAACTTGGCTCCGACTCAGGACTTTGTACAGAACTAGAACAGAATTGTTGTGAGATTCGGTAAGGTCCTTTCACGCTTCCGGTCCCAAGACAATCCTCACGACAGGTAGACAATAGAAATAAGATGAAGGGTTAAAAGGATGGGAGAAGAGTGAAGAGGCTGGTTGTTTTTGATAGAAGTATAATAGCTAGAATAAGAAATATATAAATCTGTGTGATAGTAAATGATGGGAATTGTGTTTTGATTGGTGAAAAAAGTGCCTAGTTTCCTTACTATAATTACATGGGGGGTTGCAGAGCAGAGTAGATGATGAAGGAACCACCTGTATTGTGTTCTTGTTTGATTTGTTGGATAAAAAATGAGTTTGATGGTGAAATACACCTCGGGCTTTTTTAAATCATCATTTACACTCTACGCATCTCACCACCACCGAGCAGCAGCAGCAGTGGAACAGGAAAGAAGGGTATGAAACCGTAAGGGAATTGAAATCCAAACTCAGACAACAACAACAACTCTCACACAATTATTATAACCCTCCTTAGCTATATTCCCCGCTTCCATACCTGGATTTACCTGCGTGTTGTTAGCAAAGCTATAGCTTGAACTACATGAGTAATCAGAGTCCTAGCTTTTGGTCAGAGAGTGATGGGGTTATGAGAAGTTTTAGCTTCTGGTTGTATTTTCTCTATTGTTTTCTCTCATCTTTGTTGGCTTTGTGTTAAGGTAGGGTATTAGGAAGATAATAGAAGAACATGGATGAGGACGTGCGTTACGTCAGCAGACTATGTCAGCCCATGGAAGATAAGTAGGAGAGGAGTACTTAAAACTGAAAAAAGGGTTCCTCTTTCCAAGTCTGAAGGTCCAGAAGGTCCAGAAAATTGAAAACCTGAAAGCTGGTCCCTAAACACGCACCTCTTCTCCAACTCTGTCTTTAAATCTCGAGCTTATTTCATCCAGCTTCATGTAAATTACAGAGAAGGAGATGTGAGGGAGAAAAAACCCTAGGGATTAAGACCTGTTCCCTGGAAATATTGACTCATGCCAGGTGTATAAGGTTTCTGGCCGAAGGTTTATAACCTGACCGCAAGAACAAGGGAGTGAACCAAGGTTCAAGTTACTCTTAAAGAAGACGCACACGAAAGAATGACTGTGGGAAGAGGGTGGGTACTTGAAACCCTGGCTGGACGGGCTTGCTGCGGTTAGCTGTAATTACATAAAGTTCATTAGGACCAGAAAACTAACCGAGAGGGAATCAGCTACTGTGAAATTCAAAATGAGCAATCAAATGATAAAATTAGCTGGAACCTCGCCCCGTAGACAAAATCCAACCAGGAGGTTGGAATCATCCCTTGAATACACAAAATCCAGGGAAGCTTCTCCTCTACCACGTCCCTGAAAGCCCTAGAACTGGTCTTCTTGGAACAAGTATTCGAGGTTGAAGCTTCAAAGAGAAGACGTTCGTGTTATAATCTTTTGCTTTATCTTCCTTTAGCTTCACGAGAGATTGTTAATAGTGAGAGATAAAAGTCAAGGAGCACATGCGAGGATGGAGTACTTTAATAAATACAACATCTCCAGAAATCTCCTGGAAGAGGCAGGTTTTCCTGGAGATGCAACAACTAACTCATCCAGCAGATCATAAAAACGTAATCAAGGGAAGGTGGAGAGGATTGAGTGAAAGAAGCTTCTCCGACTTCTTCTCCCTCCTCCTCGAGGAACGTATAAAGAGAACATTAATTTAAATAATATGATCCCATCTCGTAGATTATGGACATGAAAGAGAAATGATAAAATACGACGGAGAGAAACAAGTTTACACTCAACCCCGTACCTATTCCAGGCACAGGTGAATGATAAACACGATAAGAGGGGGTCTCTCTTTGTAATCTCTCTTCCTCCTTCCTCTATTTATATATGTATATTCCTCTAGGCCCGTATCTTTTATGCAGATGGGGGATTAGAAGGGGTGACATATCCGTTGTTGGATTAGGTGGAACCGTGTAGGAGGCATAGATGTAAAAAACGCATTGCCTCCGGCATATTTTCCAGCATTTTAATAGCACGTCTTTTTAATCGCACACCACCTTACAATCTAACATCGGAAGCACCTTCCCTCTTCCTGAAGCCTCAAGGACGTTGTTGAGCATGTCGCGACAAAAGAAATAAAAAACACCCGGGGATTCTTCTACTATAAGAAAAAGAGTTTAGTTTGAACTGATATCAACTCCTACATCTACCTGCAAGGCCCGGCATTTCCTAGAAATGTGTAATTCTTTGACGTCATGCAAGAAACCAGAAGCAAACTAACGGAACCATCGGTACTTAAGAGAAGAAGTCAGAAGATGCTGGAATCATACAAGAGTTGCTGGAGAAATGACAGACAGGACAGGGCTTATGTATATTTGACGCTACTGTAATATTGTATTCCAGCAACTACTGAATTCGGTTTAATGCTAGCTAAGAGTTGCTACCTCTGAAGCCATCAAGTTAGCGTTGCATCGCTTCATTGAACATTTCTAAGAAATAGGATCCTGAAAGGATTACACAGGTATGCGATGACAGCGTTGCAGAGCTGAGATGACTAAGAAGATCCTGGAGACCAAGTTACGGAAGCAGGTACAGAGGAAGGTAAAGAAGGGAGAATTAATTCAAATTTCCATGGCAACCAAAAGGCAACCCTTGTATAGAAAATTAAAAGCAAATTGAAGAGGAGAAGTTGAAAGGAGGATCCAGTTCCACAGGACTCGAGGATTTCAATCGCTTCAGAAGCTTCTAGCCGTTTCCTTGCTTTTTCGATCCAGGATCTTAGGGTAAAAGCACGAGAAAAGGTAAACTTGCGGGCTCTGGAACAGGGATTTAATATCCTCAAAAGCTATTCATCAACTTGGGATCTTCTCCTTCCACCTTCCCCTTGATCTTCTTCTATAAAATCTTACGTACTTCTTCATCGTCCTCCTACTAACTTCCCCTCCTATTCTTTGTTCTCTATGTCATGTCATGGTGTGTTGTTGTCATCATGCTGATGCTTTGCTGGAGAAGCAACTTTTTCCTCAGAAACCCTGTCAAATGTCAAGTCATGCTTACTTGACGCTATGAACCAAGAGTTGGACGGGGGCGGCTACGCACTACGACCCAGAAATAATCTAAAAGGACACGAAGCGCTGTGCCAGCAAGTATAAGAAGATGGAAAACGAAGCACTAAAACTAGCCAAGTCCATGCTCAAAGCTATGTCATGGAAATAGCTTCCAAGCTAGAGACAAACGATGAAATATACATGCTTTTGCTTTTGTACAATTCAAGAAAGTTAATGCATGTTTCAAAGAAAAAATATATACTTTGCAACCTTCCAAGCTTTGCCGTTCCACATGAGGGAAATCATGTATATTTTCTTTGAGTTCAAGGGAACAAGGACAAAAATAAGCACATAGGGCAGAGCTATTATTATCAGTGTCAGAACACATTTGAGAAAAGCTTTAACATTGAATATAAAGGATTTATTTTAAGTATGATATGGAGGATTCATTTTTTTCTGACGCCTTCCTTGAATACGGAATAATCAAATACATATAAAATAGTCTCGCTTCTCTTCTTCTTCTTCTCTTGGCGTCTTTTAACATATGCATGAAAAACGGTAATGAGAAATATGTTTCAGCAAATCCTATTCTCCAGTGGTTTCACATGTACAAAGAGACGCGGGCTAGCCAAGAAAGATACATGGAAAAATTAAATCAGAAAAACTACTGACATGAAAGTGTTTTGTGGGATTTAAAAAATCTGGCTAGAAATTTTCTGACGTGTCTGGAAAGCAGAAGGACTACGAACGTAGGTACGGCAAGTGTAATAAATTCTGTAAATGAAAATTAATTGAATTATAAATAGGGGAAAGGTACTCTAAATTGTGGGATTTGTTTAGATTTATGCGACGGGTTGAGGAAAGCGGTGATTTAAAATCAGAGATGATAGGAGAGACAGCAGGGAGCAGTGATACTAGATAAGAAAACGTGTGTTCCCTCTTCAAGGTGGCCTCGTTTTTTCACCCAACAGATAATAGCTTTTTAGTGGGGTCCAGAAAGTTAAAAGATGTGAACAAGCTGGCACACTGTCGGGTTGTCCCGGAGTGGCTGATGGCAAGCGTAGATTTACAAGGCAAGAAATCAGGGGAAAAGATAAGGAAGAAGTTGAGGTGAAAAGCTATGGCTGTGGCGCTGAGAAAACCGAAACTACCCGGAGAGAACAAGAGTCAGCCGACCGGCAGCCGGGTATTGGAAAAAATCAGAGCCTGTCTGTGTGTATACAAGACCCTTGGTTCCCTCAAGTTTGTCCAAGTCAGGGTCGGGGTCGGAGACTACGGGTAAAAGTTCCTCTTCCCCCTCTTCTTCTGTTTACAGAAAGATGCCATTAACATATTTAAAATTCAACTGAAAGAAGAAAACAAGGTGGTGAATCCACGTCCCTTGTTTAGAATTTAAACGGATACGGAAGTTTATTTTGTTTGTTCTCAAATTTTGATTTTATGAACGGAACTGGGGGGGAAAGTTTCCCTTAAAATAGAAAATATAAACCATGGGAGCAAAGTCAACCAGAGCGTGTAAGGTTAAAAGAGAGATGTAGGATAGGGTGGGTACATAAAAGACAGGGTATTCTGGCCATAATATGGCTGGGGAGAAAAATAATTGGTAAACTCCCTGCTCCTGCACTCCTTTCAATGAATTTTCCATAACACACCCAAAATTCGAGTGTGGAAAAGTTTGAGAACAAAGAAAATTTGGAAAGAAAATGATTCCATCAATACTCAACGACTCCCTTGCTCCTATGGTTGCCCCACTCAATAGGAATTGGTAAAGAAAAATACATTTTTAAATATATTAGCGGTGAGATGTGTAGACATTTCCATGAATTTACGACCAGGAAACAAGGGCAGAGGGGAAAAATAAAAGGAGAATCTAAAGAATATGAAACAAAAGCTTCAAAGTTACGTCAATTCAGTAATTCACGTCTCATAAAAAACTCAGACTAAACAAACTCAAGTGGAGGGATGCATGAATGTCGGTTGCAAAACCCACGAGGAACAATATTGATACTTTAGACGAGGATAAATTAGCAAAGCTCTCTTTTCGGTAGGGCAATAAAAATGCCAATTTTCAATGCCCAAAAACGGATAAACAAAACTTGTTTTCCTTCCTTCAATCCGCGCGTGAATTAGGTAAGAGGCAATCAGCATGGACTACATGCTTGTCTGCATCGTCGGCATACCGCTACGTAAACAAATTATTTTGTAAACGTTGCAGAAATCCTTTTAGCGTGCGTAAAATGAGCGGAATCTTTAGAAAAGATGGCGGCTCGCGTGGGGAAGAGGAGAGGGAAATTTTAGCTAACGAGATAAGTAATTACGTCAGGGTAATAAAGAGATCAAGTTTGTGTAAAGTTTTAAGTGGGAAACTTGTTAACGAGGGGATGAATGGAGATAGAGCGCTAAAATCATCCTCTCAACTTTGGTAATTAAACCTAACCGAAAATGGGACACTGATTTGCTGGGGGAAATTACGCCTAGAATATGAGTAAAAGTTCAGTAATCAGTGAGATATTATTTTTGTAAAAGTATAGAGACTAGGCACGCGATTCTTAGAATCACTGCGAGATTTGCAGAATTTGAAAAGAAAATCAGCTCATTTTCGCAAAACTTGTTAAATTATATAGCATCAAGAAGAATAGCAATAAGCTACAAGAAAATCATGAATATGAAAACTGACTAAAGGTTCAAACACCCGGTAAACAAGGTTTCATAACTACGATTATCGCGGGTCAAATAAACCTTTGAATACATAGATGAAACAATGCGGAATGGGATGAAAAAAATCATGAATAACCAAACATTCAAAATTAGGCAAAACCTTTAACCTGGCATAAAATTACCTTGGGAAACCCAAACTACCTTAAAGAATTGCATGTAAATCTACCTGAAAAACGTTTTGGAATATCATCTACGCAACCGGAAGATAGATTGAAGTGATGCGGGAGGATAAGTTTCAAATTTTTTGCATGAATGATTTGATTGATGTGAAGCGTGTAAATTATACCAGTCTCCACTGCTGGCTGCTGGCCCGCCTCCACAAGGTTGTAAATTTTTACACACCATCTCATCCGGGATGGCTCCGAGAAAATTGAACAAGACACACGGAGACTTTTCCATCTAAAAGCTCAAATACATGTCTCAAAGAAGACTTCATGCTACATTTTGTTTGAATAGCTTGTGGCCGTAGCCTGGACCGAATCGGGAGAACCCGGTTTCCTTCCCTCCAAAAGCAAAGACTTTACACTCTGTCTACTGATCCATGAGCTTTTTAATTAAGTTGAAGGAGGAAGAAGAGAGAAAAGAGGGGGAGGATAAAGTTTTTATGGCCGCTATATGCTATGAGCTCTATGGCAAGGGCGGGAAGACGGGTAAACTCTTTGACTTCTTCAATGATAAAATAAGGACTCTTAAAAAATCCTGGCGGGATGGGCGTCACAAGAGGAAGAATCCTGTGAAGCGAGAAACGGGAAAGAGACTAATGAGAATTTTCCCTTCACTCCACACTTGCGAACAAGTTTGTCAGAGGCGAGGAGAAGAATCCTCCACAGGCACTTGATGTCTCTCCCGAAAAGCCCCAAACGAGAAGTGGGCTTTTTGATAAGAATAGGCGGGAGCGAAACGCCCGGGTAAAAGTAGAACAGTAGTGGAATGACAAGATAGGAGGAGTAGGACTACAAAGGAGAAAGACAAGGACGATGCTCTCTTAGGACCAGGAGGCTGAGACTAGAACGGAAGATAAAATGGGAAACCTTGTAAGGAATTACTAATAACTGGAGTAGAAAATTCGCAAAGATTGATAACAAAGTTGGACAGGGTTTTGGCGGATTCGGTTGAAGAAAGGGAAAGAAAAAGAAGATTACCGGGAAATGATTCGGGCTGGAGGCAGTGAACCGTGATAAGATTGAAGTTGGGAATAAAGAGAAACTAATGTGTGGCCAGAATTGGCAATATGTCCCGGATGCGGGTAGTCCGCGAGGTCCGGGAGGTCCGGGAGGATTTCAGCCTTTTGACAGCGGGTCGAGCGGACAGGGGAAACTTACGGGTGTAGCATTTTAAGTAACTAGACGGAGGATCCCCGAAGAAGGATGTGAGAACTAACCGGAGCGGAAAAAATTGCAAAGAAATTGCGAATTGTATATTACGTACTTCGACTCCAGCTGGATACAGCTCCACCCTGGTTTCACTCTTACTAAAAGCAAAACAGTAGTAAAGAAGCAAGTTTCTAAAAGATAACTTCTCGTAAAATATTGTACAAAAGCTCCTCTTTGTTTACACGTTTCCTGTAGCGTGAGTAATAAAATAGTTGGGAAGAAAAAGGTTTGCGAAAAAAATCGCGAAAAAACGTACCAATCCGATTATATATCTGCCCCTGCCGTATCCTGCCGGCGGAGACCGCAGGAAGATAAGCGAAGAAGCTGTACAAGTAATCCAATACAGACAATGCAGACGTGCTGGGGAACAGAATGAATGAATGGGGGAAAGATACAAAGGTTGTTTAAGGAAGCAGAGCTTGCAAATCTGTACCGCATGCTTGCGAATAATTTGGATGGCAATGGGAACGCTAATAAATTCGTAAGTGTGTGCGGCAAGGAGAAAACGTGACTCTGCGGTCTTGTAAATCAGAGTCCATTGTCATTGCTAGCACGAAATTTTATAAGAGCACTACACCGCAATCTTGGGGTTGACATTAAGTGCGAAATGGGAAGGATGGGGAACACCCTCTTATTCAAAATTAGTGATGGGCTAAAACAAGGTTTATAGCTTAGAGAGACGATGCGATAAATGACATTGATGGAGGGAAAAACATGAATAAGGAAATAATTAGTCTTCAATGAAGCCATACATAGACAGAGTACAGCAATTCCCAGAAGTTGCTAATGCGATTAATTGAATAATTTCAATTTACGCGACGTCTTACCGGGGTG
The DNA here is from genome assembly GCA_906901655.1 of Sminthurides aquaticus. Taxonomy (NCBI): domain Eukaryota; kingdom Metazoa; phylum Arthropoda; class Collembola; order Symphypleona; family Sminthurididae; genus Sminthurides; species Sminthurides aquaticus. The sequence goes on along the minus strand of CAJQTT010000031.1, from coordinate 111,234 downwards.
TCTTTAGGTTTTAGTTGAAATGATTACGTTAGCGTGACACGCGCGTGTTACGCATAATGACGCCACATTTTAATAAGCTACTGCAAGCCAGTGATACAGTTAAGAGCTTTGACGTAATCCCTGTATTTTACATTACCAGAGTTGACAGAGAACCGCAGGTCAAAAAGTCATATTAAAATCTTGAGTTAAGTGGAATCTGTCGTGGTGAAGTCAAAGTGCGTTTTGCAGCTCGCGTAAGCGCATCATCTCCATTACAGTTTCGGATAAAATTGAAACGGAAGTTGAAGTGAACTTGCTACTTCATTGCACATTACAAGGGAAGGAAGACACGGAGAGGAAGGGGCAAAAAAGGGAGAATTTGTGATAGACAGATGATTAATATTTGGCGGGGAAGATGACAGATTAATGGGAGAAGAGTGTGTGAGAGATGGAGCGAGGAAAAAGATGATGTCAAAACTTGGATTGTAATATGAAAATGGATGGATCTACGGCATGAATTTCAATTTACCACGTGCCCTTTTCTCCCTAAAATTTCCTTAAGGCAATCTTCTCGATACCCCGACACAGGGAGGCTTCTGTTGCACTTTTCTCCCAGTTTTACCGTTACGCTAGTGTGTAGAAAATGTTAAAAACGGTAACTGGTTGGTGTGTTTCATCAGAGGTAATGCACCTTCAAGGATGCCTGCCAAATGCCTTTGATAAAAGCGGGCGGGGGATGGGAAAATGACTTGAAATGATTCTTCCGCGCCAGAAACGCATGCAGTTAGGGGCTAAGAACCGGCACATCTGGTCTTCTCTCCTGTAAATACCAATGTCAGGGTTTTTGGGACTTTTGCGTTACTGTTTTGGACGTAAATGAATTCATAGGGTGAGAACATGTAATCACTCATATGATGCAACCCCAAAACAGTTTGGTTACAAGCTCGTGTGCAATGAATTTGTGGAACATTAAGAAGCCAAAATTCACAAAAGCCGGCCCGACCTGATTTCTACCGTTTCCCCCTAGCTTCCAGCTTACAACAGCCCTCTTCTCCTCCTGGGAACAATTCAATAAAGCATGTAGGGAGGATCAAGAAGACGGTCGCTATAATTCCAAGATTTTTCACTTGTCACTCACGCTTGAGTAAATTGGTATCTTCGGGTCGGGCCGATCTGGTTCCGGCCTAGAAATGGAATACATACAGTGGGCCCTGAATTGTTCCGGTAAACAAGAGCAAGCCCCGTGTCCGAACCCGGAGGTAGAGGTGACATGGACTGGCTCTGATTCAGATCAAAGGATGGAAATAAGTGTAACAGGGCCAAAAAGCTTTTGTTAAAACAAGTTGAAATCGGGATCGATTTTGTGAACCTAAAAAAGGTGTCTCCCTTCCCTCTTCTTCGCCTTCCTGTATTTCGGATTCAGGTCGCATCAATCTAATCTCCGCACTCTATTCCCCTGTTACCGGGGAGAACGTGGACAAGTACATCCCGGAATTGAATCGGATGTGCCAAAGATTCAAGTTTGACAGCGGACGATACAGATAAACACGGAGGGAAGAATAAGACAGTGTTGTGTTGGACTGTGTGGGATCTCGTTTGTAGTGTTGTTGGTGTAAAAGATATTATTTTTCTAGAACTGGAGTGAAGGCATGTGAGAGGGGAATTCAAGGGATGAGAGGGCCCTGCTCTGAGAGACTGAGGTGGATTCAAGTGCCATCCATTTCCATTCAATCCACTCCTGAGCTGCTCCTTTCCTTCCTCCTAAACAATTCACAAAAGGTATCATAGAAGGAGGATGAGAGGGAATCTTGATAACCGAAAAGAGAGCAGAGGAAGAATTCCTGATGCAACGGGATGCTGGAGAAGAGGCAAAGAGTAGAGCAGGTAGGTACGAAAGAGCTACTGGATAAAATACCCGGGTAGGGTGAGGGACATGGAATTGAAAAATATTTTGCTACATTCCTACCACGTTCCACAAATCCAACCTCTGCAACTATCCGACAAGAACATAATCACAAGTTCACTAGCTCCTGGCTGGACTGTACCTCCTGGATAACATTCTGATACAATAACCAATCGACAAGAAAAGGCATCTGGAAATATTGGATGCGGGCGTTTGGGAACTAGTCCGATCAAGCTAAACATAGCTTGCTCGGAAGGAGGAGAGTGGGTAATTCAATGCTAGAAAAGTGTGAACGTGTAATCCTCGTTATAGGATCAATACGTTAGCGAGTCCTCCCTCCTGGAAATCTGGCTGTTGTGGTAAAGTGTAACTGAAATAGATGGTTTCATTCAAGGGAAAAAGGGATTCGGGAGGGAAGCTTTTCTTAAGTTCCTCCAGCTTCGGATCGGGAGGACTGCTCCTACCTGGCCATGGCAATGTTCAGTTGAATGTGCTTTGGATGAGATTGATACAATTTTCAAGACGACCGTATTTTCAGGTTAGATTCAGGAGGGTTTCCAGGCTTTCCGTTAAGGGATTCAAGGATTCCAGGGAGAATCTTGGTCTGCTCCATTCAACCGCTCCTATGTACATGTATGTGTACATAACAGTGGTTTCATCCAATCCAACATGCTATTTTTTTCTTTTCAATATCATTACTCTAACCGTCACGCTTAGGTTCCGTGAAGAAAAACACCTTTTGATTCAATACCAAACCAATAAGAATAAGGGCTTTGGTCCGTTCGTTCGGTAAGTTCGAAGTCGGTATGTATTCCGTACGTTACTTGCTCCAGCTGGGTTCTGGTCTTCTCTTGGTCTCTCTCATTTTGTGAATCAAGGGAATCGCATCTGATCTGCTCCTGGTCCGATCTGATCTGTCCGTGCCGTTTTTGGTGAAAAGTAAATGTAGGAAGAGAAGAAGGTGAAGAAAGTACAAGTATATGTGTAGGATTTAAGTTACCTGTGCGCTGCGCTATAGTTTTTGGAAAAAGCCGCACGGCGGCAAGCCATGAAGATGGGAGGAGGTTAAATATACGAGAAAAACGCGGGTAGTGTAATAAGTAGACCGCTAACTGGGAGGTAGAACTCATATGTCGTTTATGTGACCGCGAAGCGGATGATGATGACACAATATTTTATATATCCTTATATTGAGCACACAGATTAGTTTAGCTGTGTTTAATAACTCTTACCTTGGATATTGTTAGGAGAAAGCATATCCGTACGTATGGACCTTAGCTGTTGCCCTGATCCCTTTGGGTTTAGCAAGTTACGAGTTTTACGACATCACCTATTGATTGAAAATAAAAAAAGTTATTGCTGCAAAAGCTACCGGATAAATTTGAGAAACGTGACAAGAAATCCAGAGTATGAACAACTATTTCAAAGAGCAAGATTGAACTAGGTGGAGCGGAGGACGAAGAATGAAAAAGCGGATTCAATGTGCAAAAGGTATGGGTATGTATGGGAGAGATGCTGGGATAAAAAGAATCATGGACACGCCATGGATGGGCCTGAATGGAAATTGCAAAATCTTTTCAAAATGGGTATTATGCTAGCTTTAAAGCTATCATTTTGAGGGGTAAACGGCGTGGGTGAGTGACATGGAATTGCGATTTCGGATTTTGCAATGATAAGAAATCCGTGAAATTCAACGATCACTTTCAGAAAAATATATACCCTTGGAAGCACCTTTGCTTTTGCTTGCTTAACGGAGCGGAAAATTGGCAAACATACATGTATGCCTATAAGATATTGATGTGGATGAACTGTGAATTGCAAAATCCAGGAAGCAAATAGAAAGAGAAAGTATATAGCATGTGATGAGATCGGAGCGGACGTGGATGGAAAGTTAAGAGCGTGATCAAGCGTTAAATCAGTCTAACAAGTTTGCAAATCTGGAGCATAGGTAGCATAAAACTTACTGCAGAACCAAGTTCCAGGGAATAAGAAAGAAGGATTTGTAGAGATTTACGAGACTTATGCTACGTGTACGTAGAGGGCGTGGAATGCATCTAAAGCTTGCAATTTGGGAAGATGCATCTTCTAAAGCTAGCAGAGAGGGGAATGATTGTGAATTCTTGTAAACTTCCAAGCATTCCACACTGTGGAGAGGAGTACATAGATTGGCCCACAAGTTACACGCCGACTTTATACGCTATAAGCGTTTGGAACATCAAAGATTTTGCAAGCGTTGCAATCTTACTTGACATTTGCAAATTTCTCTTTGAATGTCAGCTTCTTTGCTTTTTGAAATATGGAGCAGCTCTCTTCTCTACAGAAGAAAGCTATAGCGGTGAAATAGTAAATCTGTAGCAAATCCTGTATGGGTAACCCGCAAAAATAAGTTGCGGCAAATCTAGAACTGCAAGCTTGCAATTTTCTCCTGATGCGAAAGTGATCTCTGGTATACTTTCCAGCGATGAATCTAAACTCTAGCTAGCTGAGAGATGATCTACTTTTGAAAAGTTTTTGCGGTACTACTAGCAAAGCAAAGCTGCTAACTTTGGGTTTCAGCTTGATGGATTCAGCAGTTGAGCTAGAAAAACTATGGTTTCTCTAGACCTTAAACAGTGCTCTAGTGCTTAAACAAAAGTTGCTGGAACTCCTGAAACTAATGCAGTAAAATCCGATGCAGTAGAAACGAGAGCGGAAGCTTTTAGCCAAATCAAGCATTCAGTTCTGCTTGAGTTGTACTGTAAGTAAAACTAAATGTGCTGCAAGTCCGACATTCGCGAATTAGATCAAGGGAAGAGTTTGATTGAAAAAGTTTTAGTTCCTGGAAATAAAGTCCGCAATCTGGATGGAACAATAGCAAAATTACAATGTGGCAAAATACTGCATCCGCTCCAGATCTACGTGTAGAATCCACGCTAGACCAATGTAAAAATTCCAGGGCATGGAACTAGTCCACACGAGTTTTGCATGCGAATTACCCTAAAGCAAATACCCGGAATGGCGTTCCAGTCAACCTCTGGTAATTCCATCACCAGGTTAAGCAAATACTGCATTGCAATTTTCACATCTGGCGCTCTTCCGCCCCAGTGGAATCCAGGAAGGATCCTGGAAGGGTTCGAGACCTCGGAAACGCATAACGTCATCATCCAGAGTTTGCCGTTGAATCAAGTTCGCATGAGGACGCCACTAAAGCGTAAGTAATTGATATTTGGAAACGCCTATGCAAATGACAGAGAGAATGATTCAACTCAACCTCCACATGGATTCCCGCAGAGGAGATGATGACATTTAAAGAGATTTACTCTTTTCTCCCAGAAAATATGAAACTATGGTTACGAGAAATAGGGAGTGATAAGGAATACAAGTCGGAATAATACAGAATGTCATCTCCTGGCATAGAAAAAAATCCAAAGAGAAAAAAAACACGAATGTGAATATGGAGGAGACAAGATAATTTAAGGACATTTCTAAAGGCGGGTGCCGCCCTAGTAACTTATTTGATTACCAAAAGATTTAGTATCCTCTATCCATCCCTATCCTTTTCTAGATTGAAGGAAGATGAGCATGAACGGACCAAGGACAAAACGGATCATAATACTCAAACACAGCATGGATGAAATAGATAAGGCGGTGAGAGATGAGTTGCGTGATAGGAGGCAGCTTATTTGAATCCGCTCCACCGCAACCAAGGCAAGATGTGCGACCTAGGACGAATGTATAGTTCCAATAAATTAGAAATACATTTCACGGAACGTTAGGAAGGATACTTGGTGGTTATCTGCCGGTTCTCGGTTTCCAAAGCAAGTCTTGCGTCGCTTCAAGCCTTGAGTTTAATGCTAAATAATATAAAACGCTGAAAACATCTGGGTGGAGCGACAGTCCTTGTTCCAAAAAGTCCAAAGGAAAAAAATCCCTTGAAAGAAAAAATGAATGAAAAAGCCAGTGTGTCTCCGATACACCTTCAGCCTTTTGCCTATTTTATTAAACTGTCCTTGGAGGTAGTTAGCGAAATAAGCATGTCCTTGCTCCTTATCATAAAGATGATCATGAGATCCAGAAGGCGCACAAGGGATGACACCGGAATGATCGCCTTTTCAAAAATATTGAACCAAAGCAAGGAAGGGCGCGGATTTTCTCTTTAAACTTCAGGGCGGCCCAGTCAGTTCCTTTAAACTCTCGTCCGATTCCATCTTGGGCTACTTGCGGTGGGACAAAGTGAGAACTGACTGACTGCAAGGCTATAAATTCATGTGATCTTTAGAAAGGGATGAATGGAAGAGGGACGGGCTGAGATCATCTCATGAATTGATCGGGCAGTTCCCGAAAGTCGGGAGATGGTGGGAAGGAGCAGGAGGGTGTGGTGCTCTACTCTAGTGCTGCTGAAGCCTCCGGCTTGGAGGTTGAAGAGAATACTGTACATGTACATAGCTTCAGATCCTTCCCTCCCTTGCCGGGAGGGATGACACCATCATGTAGAATTCTACTACCCGCTAAGCTACGGAGGAAACCCGGGAGATAGGGGAAGTAGAGGCAAGGAAGATGAAAGATGCAAGTGCCGTAAATCATTTTTACATGACTGTGTCTCACTCAAAATGTAATTTCTATTATGGTCCTGGAAATAAAATGATAATTAACGTTTCATTTGGAAAGGTAAGGGAAAACTTTGAGCTAAATACCGGGGTGGTTACACGCTGTCCATAAAATAATTGTTCACACTATGTATGCCTTCATTTAGGGAGAGCCTCGTAGGAGCGAAGCTAAAGGACATAATTGAAATTAGACCGGCCGAAAATAGGACGCTGGCCTAATGCTTGGGAAGAAGACCTTCTTTGGAGAACTTGAAAAAGACCCTTGGAAGATTCAGCCATTTAGTTCGCCGTGGCTACGGAAGTAACGGAAAGAAATTAAATGGCATTATTAGTAGCTTTTGTAATTAGCATAAGAGGAGGACCGTGTAAGTGCGTAAAAAGGTGAGCAGGTATAGCTTTTGGTCGGTTGGGACTTTAGGAAGATATATGTTGCTTTGGGTCCAAGTCCTGACGGTATTTTGGCTATCGTCCTCAGGTATGTAATTTATTATCTCAGGTGTGATTTTAACAAGGAAATGGTTGAAGCCTTGTGAGATGAAAAAGGCGAGAAGATCGTGCGAGAATTTCTCGCACCATCAAACCGTTACACTCTGCTAAGTAGAAAGCAATCTCGTAATGGATTAAGAGTGACAAAAAAGACTCATTAGTCCGAGTGAGTAAAATCCTCCATCTCCCTTCCGGCTAATTGTTCCGTCTCTCTGTTTCACACATAGCAGCTACGGAATAACCGCAAAATAAATCAAGAGTACAAATTAACCAACTTCTTTAAACAAGGATGAGAGATAATAGAGAAAATACTTTCAACTTGCTCTTGCTCACTCAGGCCATAGCAAAATTAGTTTGCTATTGGTGCTATTACTTTCAGAGGATGCGTATATAAGAGAAAATAGCGTGCGAATAACTAAGAGGATTGTTAAAAAATTTGCAGTTTTTTAAAACCGCAGGGAAAACAAGACGATGCTTTCTGGTTGAGGGAGGAGGGTGGGATTGTTTCAAGTTTGAATCTAAACAAGGCTCTTTGAATCCAAATACTAGCTGCTACAGAGACAAATTATTAGCCTACCCGTGGGAATCAACACGGCTGATTGGAGAATCAAGAACGAATTTCATTCACACAGACTTTTCCCTAAACAAGACAAGATAGACTAATTCAGGATAGAGGAGAAATTCCCATGGGTCTCATGCACAAAACCGCAAATAATAAATTTTACTTAGGGAATCCTCCTCCTCTCCATTTCTCCTTCTGTACGTATCTTTTATTTTGTTGCTCTTGCGCTGCTCATGTGATTTCAAGCGTCTCTGAGCTTTTGTTTTTGCTAATTTTGCATCCTCTCCTCTTCGTTTCTCTGTTCAAATTAGAATCAGTTCAAACTCAAACCCGCTCGGATCAGTCCATGTTTTTCTATGCTTTTTGTACTAAAGTTGAACTAGAATCTTCTAGGCGGATAAAGCTGATAGTGTTTTGTTGCGTACAGAAAGAGGAAGATGAAGCGGTCTGGCTGAACTAATTTAAAGCCTGTGGGAGAAAGTTTGGAGAAAATATGCATCCAATTTACTCCCGCTCGGCTTATCAGGTATTTGCAAAATTTATCAACAAACTAAATTTACCCTTCCGTCTCCGATTCTCCGCTTGCCGCTATAGGATAGAGAAAACTGGGTAGATTTTACAGCTTTGGTAATAAACAAACAAGGCTATTCCTCCGTGGTAAGTCATTGGCTGGAATGTAAAATTCTACCACTTCGTACGACACATAACCGTAGATATTTGGACTAAGAACCGGGAAATCAGGATCACATACATGTTGAATCAAGGAAGGAAGCTGCAGAGCAGAAGCAGGTTGAAATCAAGGAAGAGTATACTGAAGTTATTCTGCTGCAGAACTTCTGCAAATCGCTTTAAACAACTGGCGAATGAGACGGAAAACAAGTCAAAACTTTACTACAATCGACCTCTGCTACACGACGAACATGAAGAAGAGACCGACATTGGCTTGGAACAAGAACTATTGTTTAGAAGTTGGATAAATTTGCAACTGCTTTCTCCATAATTCGATTGCGGGAAAGCTTGAGAAGTAGCTGATAAACACGTGTGGAACAAAGGAATCAACTTGGAGAAACCAAAGGACTGCTAAAGTAGCAAAATCTTATTCAATTGTGTTACGAATGCATAAAACCGGCTAACTTTGTGAATAATAGACTAGATTTAGGGGATCAAAACCAATGTGTAGTCTATAAATGTCCCGTAAACTATTCGCCGTGGTGAAAGCAGTAGAAAGATATGCACACATTGTGGTATACTAAAGTTAATAATGTACGTAAAGTTTACTCCGTAAACGAAGGATAGAAGAAGCCGGAAGATACAATAGATTCTAACAGCCCGCGTAGCTTCATTAGTTTATAACTTGGAGGCGCATAGCAAATACGCAATGAACACAAATTCTGCATATCCTTTTTGAAATTTGTAGTATCACCACATATACTAGCATTGGCAGAACTCTAGTATTAGAACCAAATCCTAAGCTGATTATCGATAAAATAATAGAATACAGCTAGGCAAAGAGACATTGAATAAGAGGGAATGTCAGTTTAATAAGCCGATAATAACTCTCGAAGGATTAGTATCCTCCACACACGGGTCACTGTCACAAAACTGTAACCAGGAGTATTTCCATCCACTTCGCTAACTCTGTCTCTGTGAAAATTCTTTAGAGGCTATTTTTCCCGTAACAGTGCTGAAGAATAGCTCGGCCAAGCTCTGAACGGAGAAAAGGCCTTTTGGGACAAGGGGTAAGCCAGAACCGGGATGAATGATCCGGGGAGAAATCCAATGAAGCGTAAACTCCGACACCGGTGGAGAGTGCTGGTGGTGCATGCTTTGGAACAATAGCTTCTCATTCTTGCACGCTGTACATAATTACCTGGAGAAAATCAAGGCGTAATCTTGCTTGAATGCTAGCATAGGAAAGAGCTGTAAGTGCAGGGGAATAGTAGAATACCCGGATCGGATAGGCTTGATGAGCCTCCAAAAGCTTCTGCTCACCAAATCGAATAGTTAAGGGATGCATTTGATGAAACGAGATTGTAGAAGGAGCTTTTTGCTTCCTTTGATAAACTCTAGTGAAATGGAAACACACCCAAAAGTAATTCCAGAATTCTGTGAAACACATCCAGAGCTACACGGCTATTTACATTCGACATGGATGATACTATTGAAAAAGATGGGAAAAGCTGGAAAATGTATAGACACTTCTACTACCCGGCTCGCTAGCTACGAATGGAATGAATATATGTGTGGGAAAGTACAGGGCGGAGAAAGTAGGAGGTAATAGGTAATATAGGGAAACGGGCACCCGATTTTGATATTCAAGGGAAAGAGCCCGGAAAACCGGGAAGGAAAGCAGGAGTGAGTGGCAGTATAGTAAATAGTCGGGTAAGGAGAGGGGAACGTTAACTTGATTACTTTCATGCATGAGATAATTTCAGCTCGTATCGGTTTAGTTAGTCCTTCCGTCCTCCTTCCCCCGCAATATATCCGTCCACAGCTAGCTACTTATGCTAACAAATAGACAGTGCTTTCACCGCCCGTGCATATGCCTCGTAACGGAAAGAACATGCATGTATCCTGATGGTGAAGAATCTGGAGAAAGTAGAGAAAGTATAGTAGAAGAAGAATCAAGAAAATAGATCAGCCGAGAAAAAGAGGAAATGCACCAAAGACAGCCAGAGAGGAGCTAAAGTACTGGGGCGTTAACCAAAAAAGATGGCACTTTCACTTCCATAACGTTTACTTTCTCCTCCAGGTCTTTGGAAATATATAACGAGGTTTCTCAATCTTGATGCTTTCTCCACATGTACGTACGGACTCGGAGAAAGTAAATGTGAACTTATCGTAAGAAGTTAAAAGAGAATTGCGTTTAAGTAAAACCTTGGAAATAAGTATATGACGTTGCTCAAGTTTGAAGTTAGCTACAGCGCTATCATTCAAATGCCAAAGTTAATCTGTTATGATAGTGGCTTGGTATATATTTTTGATCATTTTTTTCCACTCTCCTCCTTGTTTTCCCCGGGAAAGTTATAAACAAAAATATATACGACAGCCACGCGGAGATAAAAATTTATAGACCGAAACACTAAAACCTTTTTGCAAACACTCAATGGATGCCAAGGCCGGAGGACTGGAAGGAATAAACGTTAACTTTATACACATATCCTTCCTTCCCACTTTTCTCCGCTATTTTCCCATTGCCCGGGAGGCCTAAACAGCTAGTTGACTCAAGTACCGGCTAAATCCTATTCACGCCGCTCCCTCTACCGCTCTCTAATCCTTCCGGCTATTTTATGAATGACAGCCCATGTCAAAATCCATGGAAAGCGTAGTTTCAACGACCAGAGAAGATTCCGTCAATACGGGCAGGAAGGAGTCAAAGGGCCGATTTCAGGACTCCGGGAGTCTATCTAAGCGGGATCGTTTCCAGCAAATATAAAATTTTAAGGCTGTACAAATATTGTGGGTAAAACAAATAGAATTGGTACACATAACTTGATCAAGGTAACGGATCAACTGGATGTAAAAGTGAATGCAGAAAGAACTTGAAGAATAACCGAATCCCGGATAAAAGGATGAAGCAATAATTTTAGACACTATCGCTAAATTATGGCATGGATTTCTATAGGAGCTAATTGAGGCGGGTAATTTACATGGAAATTCAAAATAATTCAAGCAGAAGTTATGAGAAAATAACAATACAAGCTTCACAATGACACCACCCCTCTCCTCCACCCTGAGTGTGTGTGTGCGGTGCGGTAAATTGCGTAAATCACATCAAACCAATAAGGATCAAAGGGGATGCACAAGGGTAAGGGTCCTCCTGGTGCAGCTTGAAGGTCAAAGGATTGAAAAGGATTGGTTACCCGGTTAAACGACAGGAGCAAGAGTGTGAAGTTAAATCCAGCGAGCCGTCGGGTTAAAATTGTAAAGTGCAGCGAGATGGAAATGCAGAATTGATTCCGAGCCGCTTGCATTCAGTAAATCGATATAATGAAAATAACTTTTCTGAAGAAAAGGGGGAAATTTTCAATGAGATGGGATCGACCAAACTTTTTTCTTCTTGCAACTCCTTGAATATATGAGTTAGCTGATGGGAACGGGTGGGTAACGCTACGGGTTGCGGGTTACTGAAAACACCCCACAAAACTGAAGGCTACCCGGGTAACTTGTTTTCCCCCATTCCTTTACGATGTCCTGCAACGGGTTAAATAGCTGACAGTCAATATTGCCCCGAGAGAAAAATTCCGGGGGTAAAAACTTTGGGAAATTCTAAATTCATGGATTCTTAAAATTGGAAACAACAAGACTAGAGAAAGGGCAACCTTGGAACAGAAGCCAAGTAAATTCGGGATTGTAGGCAGAGTAGACAAAAGTCCCCGGTTTCTATTTAAAATACACTAGAACTAGAAGATTATATTATTATACAGTCGGGCATTTTGAAACATTCCGGGTGGTTCGACCCGGGTAAACCAACATGAACAAGAGGAAGAACACAAGAATTTTGAAGAATATACACATATTTCACGCTCCGAGAAGCACGTGGATGAAAAATGTTTTCCCAGATTTACATAAAAGCTAGCCGACGAGAAAAAATTCATAAAATGACGAATGCTTTTCAGGATGCGGGAAAATGTCCAGCCGCACCAATGAAATATCTTGTATGCATTTATTAAGTTGTCAAAAGAGAGGGGAAACAAGATTGTTACGTAGAAATCCAAAACGGATCTCCGACCCGGGTAGTACAGCATCTAACAGCATAATGTGCTACAACATATACACGAAGATTCCAGAATATGAAGAAATTTTACCGGGCACAGAAAACCTGGACAGAGATTTCGAGTAATGCCGCTACAAACTGCATGTATACTACAAAACAACTTGTACCGGATAAGGTCACCGGATACCCCATCCTACACCCCTCCCCCTTCTCATACAACCATTTCTCCGGGCATGCATCAAATTACGTAAATGTTCTCATCTCTAAAAATATATATATTTCAATGCATCATACTTTCAGCAGACAAGGAGAGAAACAAGAAGCGCGGCATAGTTACCACAAGACAGTTGAAAACACAAGATCCACACTTGAATTTTATAAACATCGCATATGTATGACAAGCGAGATTTTGCGTGCATATTACTATTTAAATTTATCAACGCCCGGGAATTTTTCAAAATATGTATTTACCGTCGCGGCAAGTTAATGTATTGACATAACTCAAGATTAAATCCGTTGACACCTAAAATAACAATCCCATATACATCTAAAGTGGTGAACATATGAAAGAATTTCAAATACTACAAGAAGCACAAAATTCTGGTCCTAAGTAGACGCTATATGTATTGTTGCTCGGACATGAAATAATGAAAACCATTTAGCCATTTAGCTCCCAGCGACACAAAATAATTTTGTGCCTAAAACTTAATGTTGGAACCTGGGAAAGTTTTTTAGGATTGTTTTCAACAAAATTTTACTAAAAACACGTTAAAGTTTCATTGGAAAATTGTGGGAGCAGAAGCAAAAGAATATAACAGTATTTGCCGAGTCATTTTAAAAGTTTGTCGTCATGGCGTAGAAAAATAAACACTTTGATGAAAAAAATATCAAAAGGTTTCTTTCTTCCATTGCCGGTCTACCTCATCTTCTATACCGTCTGCTTCATCGTCTAGCTTTCTAGCCCAGCATCTACCTAAAATCTAATAGCCAAGACGCTTTAAGCTTATTGAGCTTTGAAATACAGAAATACTTGAAGCGGCAAAAGTGGTTATTAGAGAAATGAGTCACACTGAAATTATATAGTTTTCACCAACAACATCATCACATCCAGACACACACACACACACTTGGTCCAAGTCTCAATTTCGTGAGTCATTGGAAATGACAGGGGAGTCAATGTATCCATTTAAACCTTAACAAAACGCCATAGTCCAACTCATGTGCTTATTGTGGGAAAAGTCGTAAAAGTCCAGCATTGTTCCGAAAAATAAGGGCTGCTACTACACTTATTCGGTATGCTTTTCGTTTTTGAGTACTTTGCCACAAAAGTGACTGAAGTTTCTAAGGACTTGGGCAAGGTTTTACGACCTGCCTACGAGCAGTAAGGAGTGTGTAAAAGTTTTTGACACTTGCAATGAAAATATCATTTTGTATGACCCATAGGCGTTAATTTTAACAATAGCTTCTTATTGCCACTGCTTGTGTGCACAAAAGTACAAAAAGTTGGTAAAGTGTTTTTACTTTCGAGTAAAAATCTTAAAAGTTATGCATCATAAGTCCATCCATGTTTCCCTCTCTCAAACAAAAAGAGAACACTTAAACGAGGGGGCAAAAGGTCAAATTACCCAAGACATTGTCAATACTATTTCAAAGCGTGATGATAGGGAAAAGGGAAAATTGGTCAGAGTCACGTGGCGGGCGTAATGCGGTGATAAAACCATTGAAATAATTTAAGTTTAAGTTACAACCGTAGCAGTTGCTCGCAGTTAATGATTCATCCATGAGGAGTTAACCAAACAATTATTAGTTGACGACAACACACATGTGGGAGCGGAGGGTGAAATCTTATCTTTGACATGAGGGAAGCAATTGCCTCAAGTGCATTTACAGTGGCATTTAAAGTTTCAGATAACAAGGCTGATTGTCAATAATGACGAAATACAAATTAAGATTTTACTTAAAGGGATCCTATGCTGAATTAAACCCTTGAGGGAATAAGCCCCATTGCATAACCAAGGAAATAAACTCCAAGGAAAAAAAATCCTTTGGAGAAATTTCAAGCAAGATTTCGTTCTGCGCTTAAAGAATTGAAGAAGCGTGAAAATGTTTGAGTGGAACCAGCAACTGTGATAACGATAAAGTGATAAACGCTCACAGACTCTCTTGTTGTATGTAAACAAAGCTTGTTTTTGTCCAACAGATTTAATGTTTGCATAACACCGAACGTGAATAAGATTTGTTCTAAGGAGGAGATGAATATTATCACCAGGGTGATCAAGTACTCATCGCATTGCATACAACCAATGTTGCCAGCAACCCATGAGTGTCCACAAACCCTAGGATGATGGGCTCAAAATATGTGTGATTGCTACAAGAAGATTTCTGATGGACACAAGAACATTTAAGACCCAAGAAAGACTCCAAAGGTTTTTTAAACCCCCTCGCTCATGTCTCTCTTTCACGTCCCTTGGAAACGCTTTAAGCTTGAGCGTAGGTGTATATTATTGACGTGAAGGTAATAAGTTGAATAAGCATGGATGGAGCCTGAAGAAAAAAACGCGGCAATTTTAGGTGTGTGTTATTTCACCTTGTTGTGGTGGTGGACACAGTCGGAGATTTAAAAGCCTAGGGGCGTTGAAACGGATGAAAACGAGGGATGAAGAGAGACGGGCCCAGGGAGACTCTGAATCATCAAGAGCCAAGGGAGGAGGTAATAATAATAATATCGAGGAGGAAGGAATTATTATGTAGTTACGGAGCTAAGTTGAAAAGAAAGAGACAACAATTGTTTGCTCACGCACACAACACATTCAAAGATTCGTATGTACACACAGGAGAGGAAAGATCTGTAGGAAGGACCTGGAATACGGCACGGATTCAAAAAGTCCTAGAGTAAACGGACTGCATTGCATTGCTTGTGCTTGGAGGAGGGGAGACAGAAGATACCAGAAGAAGATGACGAAGGATCTATGTACAGTGTGTATTTGTTTGTGTCCCGTAATGTGGGGACGGAATTGGACCAATTTTGTGAACCACATGAAAAAGATCTTGGAGGGGGAAGAAGGAAATGTTTAATTCCAAAATGACCTTGTATTACTGCATTTAGGTGCAAGCAGAAGGAGAAGGGAGCAACGGTAGATAATACATAGATGGCAGCATGAAATGCATGCAGCGGACTGCATAATTTTCAGCCTTGTTAACAGTTGCTTTGCTTGTACGCACATTGAATTCTTGAAAAGAACTGTGTTCCTCAAAACACATTTACAGAAATGGAGTATGAAATCTTTAATTTACCTGTTGCGAGATGATAAAAGTGTGTGGAATTGATGAGGGATTGCGAATCAGATGCTTAATAAAAGGCAAGCAGGGGTTGGATTCATATGCCGTTAGACATTAAAAGGATTTTAGATGATGTCACTTTTGTAAACGGAGAACAAGTGCAGGGGAGTTGAGATAGCTTGTATTAAAGGATGTATGTTTCTTGCAAGTTTTTTGTCTTCAACCCCTGCAACAGCGCAAAAAGTATATATTCACTATACTGACAATGGGTGTTGTCGATTATAAAATGATGACGAGGATGGAATATAAGAGGTTTTTAAAAATGTAACAGGACTTTGAGATTACAGTATCTCTTATTAATTATCATTTGAGAAATTAGGTGTCATCCGATATGGCAAGGATCTCACACAGTCCACTTACGTGTCAAGGCAAGAGAACCGTTCATCACCAAAGTTTATTTAACTTGAACAATACACGCTATAACTGTTTACAGTCACTTCTGAATCGATCATACGTGTCCCGAGTTGTGATTTTAGCCTAGCCTCTGATCAACACACATGAATAATGTTTTAGGTTTGAGTAATGTCTGTAAATGACAGGACGTAGACAACCGACTGAATCTGTAATCTGCCTTTCCTTCCGGAAGCACCAGAACATATGCACAGATGCTTCAGTGACAACAAGCACAGAAGAATGATGCTGAAAACGTGAGATGTTCAAAAGATATTTTCAAAGATAGAGGAAACAAACTTGGGATTTTCCAGGAAATTTTGGAAAATTGTTAATACAACACACTTGAAAATTGAAACGGATTATAATTTAATCTTCTATGATGACACACAGGGATTTATAATCCAAATATCAAATGTAAACACAGCACGGTTCAAGTGGGAAAAATGTGTATTCATAGTTTATAAGCACGTGATGTAAATCCTGTGATGACAGATGCTCTAAGGGACAACAACAAGGTAGGAAATACACTTGGAAACGTGACCGTTAGATGCAGAGGAGGCGACACTTCCAAACACGTGTGCCTTCCCTCTTGACAGTTTGAACCTAAGGGATAATATTTATGAGTTTGTGGGTAGGAATATTTGCACGAGATATTCGCGAATCCGATAACCGAGTGATGTGGAGCGATCCTGCTTCTGGAAATGCACGAAAGAGACTGAATGCTGGAGAGAAGATGCCGAGTTTTCGTAAGGATTCATGCAAGGATGAAGGATGGAGGAAGGAAGGAGTTGTAAAGGAGAATAAGCCCTAGGAGGAAAAGAAGAAGAAGAGATGCGGCGTGAAGGGAAAACGCATGGCTCTTGATGCTCGTCTTGGGGGTTGGTTTCGAGAGGTACGGATCTCGCTTTACATTCGGGGATGATGGTTTACTGGTACGGTTTAGTTTCACAGAGGAGAAGAAAACCCTTGAGTGAAGTTCGGTTCGGCAAGGCTTTTAGAAGAGCTGCGGAAGAGGATAGAGATTCAGTCATGGACAGAAGAGCTATAGGGCAGAAACCCAGAAGAGAAACTTTGAGCAAGCTTTAGAAAGATGTTCGAACAGGAAGGCAGAAAGAAGAGAGCTTGCTGAAAGCAAAACTGGAGCTGAACAGGCAGGGCATTGAAAAACTTGGTGCTGGAGAAGCTGAAAAGTTTTTTCATATTCGACACCAAGCTAAGGTGTACATACGCACTGAGTGAGAATTGAAGGCTTTGCCGTGTGCCGGGTAGTACGGAACTGAATACTGGAAGGGCAAACGAGAGCTGGGCTGCGGGATAACTGGATGATGAAATTGAAAGAAAAGAGGAGCTAAGGAGAGTACATATTTATATGCTCTGAATTCATGATGGGCCAAGAATGAAGGAAAGGTGGAAATTTAAGCGAGGGGAGAAAAAATAAAAGGTGAAGAAGATGCGGATGAAGAAGCCCGACTTTTGAGCTTATAAAAGATGAGATGCTGTGTGTGATGCTGTGAAGCTTGGGGGGATGATGATGGGAGAAAAGAGCGGTGAGTTAGAAATGAGAGATGCAGTTCTCTCCAGATCATCTTCCTCCTGCTCCAAGCTCTAGCTAGAGATCATGATGAAAATGAAGATGAAGAGGTAATGCGGATATGAAAAACTACCGGAGTTACGCACTGGAAGATGTAAAAGCAAGTTAGCTACTCCTGTAATACTAAAACTAAAAACTGGGGATGACAAGGCGGCTACGCCTTTCCATCTTCTACTTACGCTTCTGTCTAATGCCGAAGCTGGTCTTGACTTTGATGCTCTTCTTGAATATATCATGGGAGCTGGATAATAAATGCTGGAGGGTTGGATGCTGGGCTGGGTGAGGTGTACACATCTATAGAGAGGAACCATGGGAGGCTGATGGAGTGTGTAGTAGTAGATAATTCTGCAAAAGAACATTCTATTTTATGTATGCTTTTCATGGCAAGTTTTGAAGGGAAAGCTCCAGGAGGCGCGACTGATTCCATGGAGAATCGCCAGACGTAGAAGTAAAAGCAGGAGCAAGAGCAGCAAGAACGAAAGTAGGTTGGCCCACAAACGTGTAACTTCTAAGCTTCTGTAATAAAAGAATCAAATATGAATAAGGTGCTTCATTCCTTTCGTTCAAGTGAATATGAAAAGGATGAAATCCAACGGGAGTTTCAAAGAAATTGCTATGGAGCCAGGCAGACATGAAGAGACGCAGAAGAGGATGCGGGTAAGAGGTATTGGCAAACGAACAAAAGCGTAGAGAGGAGGATGGAAAAGCAAGGTAGTGAAGTGAGGTGTGAAAATTATGAGAATTGCAAATTTTATGCGCAACATTTACTTATGCTTGTTTGAAAGGTTGACGTGTGTTGCGAATTTTATCCGGGAGAACCGGGCTCCTGGAGGCGGGAGGGAGCAGATGCTGGCGGGGAGACAAATCAAGATTTATGGTGCTGCAGATTTTGCAATTGTTATGCAACACACGAATAATCCTGTTGGCAATTCGAGAAGGGAGTACAAAATAACCGAGAATAGGATTGCATGGAAGATAGCAAAGATAAACTACTGTGTTGTCAGGAATTCAAACTTAGTAGAGTAATGTAAATCTCTTGGAGTGAAAGCAATTTAATTTTGCAAGTACATTACATGCATTAGGGAAAATGAAAATCGTTTCGTTATTCTACCGTGCGGTACTTGTCAGTTAAGTTGCGTGATGAAAAGGAAAAGAATTGAGTAATGCAAATAGGACAAGATATAGTTTGTGCCGATAAGTGTTATTAAGTTGGAGTCATGCTCTAAAGTAAGCAATATTTTAAATATGAACTGTAACTCAGCGAGGGACAAAGGACAATTGCAATGGTATTTACCATTGCCTAAGCAGCAAGATCGGAAACAAATCGATATCCGTCCGAGTCAATTCTATACAAGTATTAACATGCTGGCATGGCATGCGATGACGAATCGTGTTTTTCTGCAACCTATTTACAAAATCAGAAAGATGTCATGTAAAACCGAGAAATATACTGGTTTCAAGGTTATTCTGCTTGCCATGAAGCATGCTACAGGCGTGAAAGTAGTTTGTTTTTATGCAAGCAATAACTAACCTATTTTTGAAAGTATTGTGGGAAAGGTAATCGCGTTGATGGAGCTTCAGAAACCTAACGGTAGAGATAGTGCGCAAATTAGATTAATTTAATTAATTTAACCATATTTTCAACCATATTTACATGGGCAAGGACGAAACTCAGTTATGCCTCTATTGTTTCGAATTACTCGAAGTGATTGCATGTAGAAATTCCATTGAGATTTTGTTGGAGAAAGTAGCAGAGTTTTAGCATGATCGGAATTTGGAATATGAAGCTGAGCGGACGACGGTTATTTGCTCATCTTGCAGTTTCAGACCATAACAACCGATTTAAGACTACGACAGTCACGACAACTACTGATCAGAATTGAAGCTTGCAAAATTTTCGAATCACGCCGATTGAGCAAAAAGCGAAGACCAACATGATAAACTTTCTCCTCTTCCTACTCCTACTTTCTCCATTGAGCTCTGGAACTAAAATATGTTCCGGATCGTTGGAAGCCTTGGAAGGAGTATTGAATTTTTTTCACGACTGTTCAATTTTTATCAATACTGATTTTGAGATTGCAAACTTGCACGTTGCCAAGCAACCATTTATTTATTATTACCGGGCTCAATCCAAGTTTTACTGGGATCATTTTCTTCATCCTCAGTTTCCAAAGTCATCCCTGCTGCGAGTAGAGGTGATGGACAGGGATACTCGGAACAAAATGCCAAATGTGACTGCTTTGCCGAGGCCACAGAACTGCAAACTTCAGATCCGTTTAGATCTGGAACTATCGGGACGTGCGATGGGGAAGTCTGTGTACGAAGCTTTTGTATTTTCGCAGTACGAGTCTAGTTACAACTACATCTTCTGGCTTTTCCCAAGTAGTACAAGAGCAATTATTAGGGCGAGATTCGGACGTGTGAGTAGCCCATGGTATGGGCTATTTGGACCAGATGTGAATTATGCCCATGTGCTTCAACTGGAAGAAAGACCGCCTCCTATACAAAGTTCAAAGTCAAATATTATTGAATTTGGAGAATCGGTCCCAGAATTGACCGTTAAGAGTTGGATATGCCCCTGCGTCTACTGTCCGAGGCTAATGTTACGAGATTGTACACCAGAGGGAGATCGGAGCACTTATGGTAATTGTTTCTTGAACGTAATCAAATTCACCTGCCTTGTTACTAACTCTAAGAGTTATTAATAATACAATGTTATTTTAATTAATCAAAGCATTATTAATAAACTGGGAATATGGCATTCGCAGGAAATATTGAAACGATCCCGCTACTACGGCAATTGTTCAAATCGCAACACGAGCAAAGCGTCCACACGGCCGTTTCCGGCATGCTCTTGCATGCTATGATCTTTACGCACATTAAAGTTGAACGGGGTGAGGAAGTGAGTTTCCTTGAGTATGGAACCAGGAGGAGCTTTACAGAGCATGGCAACGGCGGATCGTTAGGTGCGCTACTTTCGTTAATTCGGAACCACCTTGGAAATAAAAGTTTAGGAGATGTTCTAGTTCGAGACGCCGGACTTGATCCACCGGTGGCCGATTATATGACGACGGATACTTCGATTGGCACTCGATCTCAAAGCAACCCCAAAAGGTCAGCCATTCATCTCATAAACTTTGTGCCGATAAGTAAGGAGGCTGTTACGTTTGTAACCTGCCACAATGTCAGGCTGGCCCTTTCTCTTCAAGCATTGTATCAACCCTTTGACATTTACATTTGGCTTCTGGTAATCTGCTCTGCCATTCTGATTGGATGTGTCCTACAAATGGTGGCTGTGGCTGGGCAATCAATGGAAACCAGGGTCCGCCTGTTTATTTTCCCGTTAAGAACGTTAATTGAAAACCTTGACATTTTGCCTAAGAATATGCTGCAGAGTAGAGTACGCTTATCCGTTATCAGTTCAACGCTCGCTTTAGTAGGGATTGTCCTGAGTAACGCTTACAAGGGTCGAATGGCAGCGGATTTGACGGCACCAGGTGTATTAATTGGTCCTGGCACATTTGAGGAGTTTTTAAGCGAGCTTGAAGTCACTCTACTTGTCTTACCTGTTTATACAACGTTCATCAAGGCTCGGCCAGCGAGATGCGTAAACATGACATGTGACATTAGACCATTCAGATCAGCCCCGGTGGCAGCTCATATTAATCACGAGTGCACTAAACTTCATCAAGCTGTCGTAGGTCGGGAAGGAAATTATTTAGCAGGCATACAGTATACGGACATTTGTCATAAATTTCATACATCCATTCGGTACATTAGCAGGCATAAAGCAGTTGTTACTGACACAGTTTCTAAGTGTAACCGAACAGCTCTTGTTCAGTTTCGAAAAGATGTAGGGCAGTTTAGATTGTCGTGGGAACGGATTCGTAGTTTACGAAAACGTCCGTTCCTAATCGGTAAAGATTTATTTCAAGCAAATGTTGGTTGGAATTTCGCGAGAATGAATGAAAGCAAGCTACGAAGCTTCTGCTTAAAGTTGCTGGATGCCGGGATTTATAGTTTCGTTGATCAAAGGATGAGAGACTTGAGCAAGTCTCCCAAGGACTGGATAAATGTGTACCAGGAACAGAGACGTCAAATTGTGTCGTTAACTATTCGGTCAAATTTTATAGTTTCTCTTTTCATAGTTTTTTTGGTCCTCGTCATTGTTAGTGTCGCCGTTTTTACAGGAGAAATGCTAAAGTTATGTTGCGGCCGCCGTGCCGTTAGATCAGTTTCTAAAGACGTCTCCAACAAGGAAACCAAAATTATCAATGTTCAATCCCAGTCTACTGTACAATAACGCGTAGAGCTTGCACACCTGCATAAAGCCCAGGCTGTACTGGTGCGGATAGAGGTCATAGAGGCATCCGAGGAACTTAGCGCGGCTCAAGTATTGCACAACTAAGTGGTCACTATCCGCACAAGAATCCCAATTTAGCGTTACAGGTCGCTATGGAAAAAATGGCAGTGTGAAAAATAATGCAAGAAATAAATTACGAAGGATAAACGCCCATGGTCACCATGATCAGAGCTAAGAAACTCTGGCCTATGATATTACTAGCTTTGCTGCAGGCTTTGCCCAGAGGTTCTTCAATCAAAGTAGCCATATTACAAATCAAATTTCCGGCCATATTTCAAATTCAAAAGTCCCGTGATATTTCAAATCCATAATGCCGGCCATTAGAGAGTTTTCTAAACATGTTGCCATTTCTGTGAAGCAACCGTGTGTCACAACACATGGGCATCAAAGTCAAAAGGCTGTTCCTAGGCCAGAATTTTACGAGGAATCAGAATATGAAAATCGTTTTTTTCGCTGACAAATATTCGCCGAGTTATTCAAGAAAAACTAGGCGAATTTTCCCTAGACCATAATTTCGTGAGGAAGCCACGCCGCGCCGGGGCCTAACGCGTTGTCAGCGCCAAATTCTATTCAGATATCTAGATTCTCCGTCTTAATCTCTAACGATCGCAAATGTGATCTGAAAAAAAAACATTGTAAAGTTTTTGATTTGATCATGATGAACTATCGATGATACTTTGATTTTTGAAAAGCAACGCTGTGCAGGTAAATCTTTTGCTATATAGGTAAAAATTATTATGAAGCGTACCCGAGGCTGAAACTGGAAGGGTAAAAAATGCCTACTCAAAATTTGTATTTTCTAATCAACTTGAATTGAAACTTTGAATGTTGTTGAAAAACTTATTTCCTACTCGGATAGGATCAGACCTTACGGTTTAATTGACTTCTAACGGACCTTCAATGATCGATTTTAAGCTAATATGCAGGGATGATAAAAACATTGAAACACATGAATTTATATCATGGCCATAATATTTATAGTGTATTATAAAACGCTTTTAACTAATTAATTGGCAATTTAAATTACAAAAACAATATGACTTATTGGTTAAACAGCAGTACTTAGATCCAAAATGTCATGGTATTTAATTTATTTAATAAGTGAATACTCATATTAAATTTCTACATTCCACAATTGTTTGCATTTTTTAATTATTTGTTCATATTTTGCCTGGAAACGATTAAATTACAGTCGATTCTCGATAGAAGAGACTCCGATATAAGAGAATCCTCTCTTTAAGAGACTCAACTTAGTGCCTGTGCGAAATTCCTATGATCACAATGTTAAATTAACCCGATGTAAGAGATTTTCGTATAAGAGACTTCCCGTTATAGGAGACAAGTTCGTTCGCCTCATCCTGTAATTTTACATTGCAGAAGCTACATTTATAAGAGACTCGTTTTCCAACAACCATTTTCAATATTGCATGCGGGTAAAGAATGAAATTTGCTTTGCCAGCAGAATGCACTTCCAGGATTTCAGTTTTCCTTACAGTATGCGAGCCTTATGTTTCCTTTGATTTTTTGGAAAATATGAGATTTTTGTATCTATCAAAGGGATTAAGAGAAGGTGAGCCTGTGTTAGCAAGTCCTGAGAAGGTAGAGCGGTCGACTTTTCGTGGTTATTTCGCTGTGAAACCCTCCTCTGAGCTGAGGCGTCTTAATCTTATAATACCCTACGTTTCAATTTTTTTCACTACCTCGATTTAAGAGATTTCTCATTATAGGAGACTTTTTTCGGATTTATACGTGTCTCTTATATCGAGAGTCGACTGTAGATTGTTATACGCAATTCAATAATAGTTATTAGCCGATGAATAAGTGATGTGAATGTTTTGAATGCCAGCTCTACTATTATCCATAACTATACTTATTTTCCATGCGTTAGATAGCTCTGCTTGGAAATCAAATAGGTTGTTACTCAACCGGAATTACTGTAGCGTGTAGATACCCTTGGGTAGAAGAGGGAGAGGAGCGCTTGGGATTGAAGCGGCTCGGAGGAGCAACATTGTAGATTTAGCTCTGTGCGAGCCTAGTACGTAGGCGAGCACGCCTTCAATTGAAGTTAATTAGAGTTAGGATTTCAAGGAATAAACAGCTCCAGTTAAGCTTCTACAACAAAACCCTCTCACAAGGCAAAGTCTACTATCTTTAGCACACCATCCATAGAATTCTAGAGTAGATTTAAGAAACATCACATTTAAGGTGCGGCAAGGAAACTTTACCCGTGTTCATCAAATTTCAACTTCATCTTTAAAGTTCTACGGGGTTTGGTAAACTAGTTGTTTAAATCACAACTACACAGGTTTCTTTTATATTTAATTAAATTATTTATAGCTGCATTCATGATAGGAGTAAATTTTATTTGTGCCAGAGGAGAGAGTGCTTAATTTATTGAAGCACACAGTTTTATATAATTATTTCAGCAGAGGAGGAGAGAATCATAAATTATTTTGAAGGACAGATATACATTTAATTAATTCCTTGAAAAGTATAATTAATTTGTATTTCCAATCCAACAGTTAATTGAATTGTACCAGGCGCCATACATCGAGTTAATTATTATCGAGCTGGTCCGCTCTGGGATTTCCAATAATAACTCCGGCAGACGAACACCAGTGAATTCTAGTTTACGGGGCACCACACTTTGAGTTAATTATTATCGAGCTGGTCCGCTCTGGGATTTCCAATAATAACTCTGGCAGCCGTCCATCATCATAATTACAGTGCAATCAAAGGCTCAGCAGTGTCGTAAATTAAACTTTTTAAATATTTTGGGTTGATGCATGTACCTTTTCAAGTTTTGAGGAGAATTTTGATTTTATTCCCTAGTATTCGTCGTATTCGACGTATTTCGGTGGAGTTACGGATCTTCGGTTTTTGGGGAATATTCTATCATCTTTCTTCTCAACTTTCTACTCTTCAGTCAAGATTCTACATCGACAAAATCATTAGGATTTTACCACTGGCGTTGCTGCCGAAATTCCAAATTCTACGTTTGTTCCTAAAATTACCCTCCCACATTTATGTAAATGAGCACCCTTTTACCTGTAAAGTCTCACATCGATAGGCTTCGAAGGTTTAATTTTCTGTTTCGCCTTAAAGTTATCTCAAAGTCAAGCCAAGGTCAGAGAAAAGTCAAGTAGAGGTATATATATACACACACTTTAGGCAAATTTAAGTAGGAGCAGTTGTTGTTCAAAGGTTGGGTTTTTAGGGAAAAGGTGAATAGTCGTGAGTTCAGTCCATCCAAGTAATTAGAATACCTGGGAAGGTAAAATTTTCAATTTACATAAGCTATAACTGAGTCAGTACAATGGACGCAGAGGCAGTCAGAGCTTTAATCCAAGAGTTAGGCATAGCTTTAGCGGTCAATCAAAATAATTCTCCAGTGGCTAGGAATACTATAGTCAATTCAATTCGTAAATACGATGGGAACTCTAGTAGTGCAGAATGGTTAGGGTATTTGAATGCTGATTTGACTACGTATGGTCTAGATTCTACGTGGGTAGTTACAAACTTAGATAGATTCCTCGTAGATATACCAGCATTATGGTGGGCTCCTAAGCGTGCAGGTATTATTGCTGAAATTAATGAAGAGGTAGGAGAAGAAGCAAAGCTTGCTGTATGGACCGCTGTGCAAGTTAGTTTTCAGGCTTTTTTTAGTCAGCAGTCAATCAAGGAGCAAAGTAAGCTACGCAATGCTAATTTAACTTTTAAATTAGGTAATGATCCCAAGGCGTACGTGGCAGAGAAAAGAGCCATTATACATTTGATTAATCCTAGAATGGAAATTAACAAGATAGTTGAGCATCTCTTATTAGGGCTACCACAGCCGATGAGACAGATTTTATCAAGTGGAACATTCTTAACTGTAGAAAGTTTTGAGGAGGCTTTGAGAAAGCATATTAACATAGGCTTGGGAAAAAGTAAAGTTGAAGAAGCTATTGCCACGCAACAATTAGCATCAAACAGGAGTTATGTTAACTCAGGTAGGCAAGTTAATGCGGACAGAGCAGCCGTCCCTAATGTTCAGAATTCCAGTCAACCTCCAGCCCAACACCTTTCACTGGATGAGTTAAGAAATATGGTTGATAGTGAAGGTAGAAGAGTCTGTAGTTATTGTTCCAGACCAAATCATGTAAGGCGATTCTGCCATCAATTAGCTAGAGATGAAGGGAGGGAAATCCCTCAAAGGACTTTTACATCGGGTCAAACAGCTCAGCCAAATGGTAATTCAGGCAGCAATGCAAATCAGAATGGAAGTAATTCTAGGGCTGAACAACCACCGATTAGAGGAGAAAATTCTAGGAGTCTAAACCAGGGAAACTAGGTTTGCCGGGTGTGCGGGCACTCGGTAAACGTAAGTTTGATGAGAGAATAGGAGAGGATGATGATTATTTAAATGGTAATATTAAATTACCATTAGTTGTTTATAATAGCAGTAGGAAGGGAAGTGTAAGAGGGAGAAAAACTCCAAGCAGTATTGTATTAGAGGATGAAAATCCTATTCATTTATTAGATCCTAATTATAAGGATAATTTTGGTAAAAGCTATAACGTGTTGAACTATGACGGTAGTTACACAGGTTCAGATGAAAACATAAGTTTAGTTGGAGCATATGATGATGCGTCCGTATATTCAAGGAAAACAGATTTAGAGTCCACGATTCCAACAATAAGGTTATTGTCGAATTTTTCTGTTAGCGGGGAAGTAAGTGTTAATCAGCCAGAGGGAATTATTCAATTTGATCAGATTGTCAAGGTGAACAAGCATCACAATGTCAAGGCGTTAATAGATACAGGAGCAGCTATCTCAGCTGTTTCTCCAACTGTAATATCAGGTATAGGATTTAAGGGGAAGATTAGAATTGTTGAGCCAATCCAGGTGGTTATGTCTATCAACGCAGAACAATTATATACGATAGATAGACAAGTGGAATTAGGAGTTGAAATTTCTGGGGTAGCAAAAACATTTAGCTTTTATGTAATTCCAGATATAACTAGCTTCTTGGTTATAGGGATGGATTTTCTACACAGTCACAAATGTCAATTAGATTGTGGGGAGTTAAGTATTAAGTTTCCAAGCGTCAGTGAATCTGCACAAATAGAGCGCATAAATGAACAGAGCAAGGCGTCAAGTTGTCAAAAGAAAGAAGTTGCAAATCCTAAAGATAGTTATGTACCAACTCCTAATTTACCTGAGTTGAACTTGGAGGCTACTCTTTATCCTGATATTAATTTACCCGGACCAAGTTCAAAGGCTTCCTATGTTTATTCTAATCAGTCAGTCCCAACTCCTAAGATTAAGCATTGTGTACCTGAAATTGTAGTAACAGCTCCTTCGGTAATAGTAGAATGTGGGTCTGAGTCAAGTCAAGGTTTTAAATGTCAAACGTCAGGTTTAGCTCATACCATCCGACCTGTTGTCGTCCCGGCTTGGTCGATGAGAGCTTTACATTTACGTACCGACAATAATTATTCAGGTGATGTTCTAGTAGAGCCTGATAGGAAGAACGAAGAGCGTTTCGGAGTTAAATTCTCCAACTCGATTATCAGCTTAAAGAAAGGCAGGGGTACGATTTTTGTCTCGAATTTTACTGATTTTCCTCAAAGGCTTCCAGCTTTAAGAAAGATAGCCAAATATGAGCAAGTCACAGAGATAGGAGAAGAAGTAGATGAGACTATAGCTAGGAAAAAGTACAACAGTTCCATCATTACGCCAGAACAATGGGAAGTGTTCAAGTTTAATCCAGAGCTTACGCAAGGCGAATTATATAAACTAAGGGAAATTATTCAAAGGAATCGGAATGCGTTCGCTTTTAGTAACAAGGAATTAGGCAGAGTGAAGGATGCTGAATGTAAAATCGAAACCGATGGTTCTCCTCCAGTTGTTAGTGCTGCTTATCGTACATCTTTCCAGGAAAGGAAAATTATTCAGGGTATTTGTGATGAAAACTTGCAGAATGGTCTAATATCAGAATCAGATAGTCCCTATGCTTCTCCAGTTGTATTACAGCCTAAGAAAGACGGAAGTTTTCGCCTAACCTGTGATTTTCGTAAATTAAATTTACAATGTAGGCGATATATATATCCTTTGCCTAGAGTCTCTGATGCAATTGATCGGTTAGGAGGTATGTCTTATTTTGTTTCAATGGACGCTAGAGTAGGATATTGGCAAATTCCAGTTAGAGAAGCAGATAGGCACAAGACAGCTTTTATAACACCAGATGGAAAGTATGAATGGAATTATATGCCTATGGGATTTACATCGAGCAGCTCAGTTTTCCAACACACTTTAGATAAAATTCTCAAGTCATTAAAGTGGCAGATAGTACTTTGCTATTGCGATGATATCGTTGTTTTTGGAAGGACATTTGAGGAACTCTGCGAAAGGTTGGATATTGTTTTAAATAGATTGTCGTCAGCAGATTTAAAAATGAAACCTTCCAAGTGTAAGTTTGCTTTTAGAGAGCTCGAGTACCTGGGTTATTTAGTTTCCCAAGAGGGATTGAAACCGGATCCAAACAAGTTAAGAGCAGTTAGTGAGTTTCCTGTACCGAAGTGTGTACGAGATGTTAAGTCTTTCCTTGGTCTGTGTTCGTACTATCGTAGGTTCATATTCCGTTTTAGTGACGTCAGCCGTCATTTAAATAATTTGTTAAAGAAGGATGTTCTATTTAGTTGGGGTTCTGATGAGCAGAAGGCGTTTGATGCTCTTAAGTTACGACTCATTACTGCACCTATATTGGGGTTCCCAATGGAGGATGCTCCGACCGAAATATGGGCTGATAGTAGTGGGTACGGGCTGGGATGTGTCGTTACTCAGATGCAGAATGGTGTGTCTCGAGTTATTGCGTATGCTTCCAGGACTTTAACTAAGGCAGAACGGAACTACAGCGTCTCGGAGAGGGAATGTCTCAGTTGTCTGTTCGGAATAACTCAATTTAGACCGTATATATGGGGGAAACACTTTGTTATCCATACCGACCACAATAGTTTAACATATTTACTTAATTTAAAAGATCCGGATTCAAGACTCGCAAGGTGGGCGTTGAAACTGCAAGCTTACGACTTCGAGGTTAAGTATAATAAGGGTAGTTTACATACAGTACCTGACGCGTTAAGCAGAGCTCCTTTACCAATGTCTAGTATTTTTGTACAAGAAGGAAGTCAAAAGTCAATAAGTTGTGTTGTAAAAATGAGTGGACTTGAGTTTATCGATAATGTAAATCAGTTAGGTGATGAACCAGCGTTAGCCTTGAGTAGAGAATGGGAAAACTGTGGATTTGATCAATTGCAGAGAAAAGATCCAGAACTATGTAAGATAATAGACCGAGTCAAACATGCAGAGAGAGACGAAGAAATCCTAGTTGATAATCATGTAGCGTCAGATTATGCTTTAATTAACAACATTTTATATAAGGCTAATTTCAATGAGAATGGTAGATTATGGTTATTATGTATACCAAGAGAGTTACGTTACAGGGTATTTAAATCGGTACACGAAGAATGTAGTAGTCATCAAGGTTTCCACAAAACTTGGAATCTAATGAGGGAGAGGTTTACATGGAAGGGAATGTACAAGGATGTTAGGAAGTATATACTACATTGTCAAACTTGTCAATTTTTCAATAGGGATAATACAGGTACACCTGCTCCTTATCGTCCTATTCCTCCGCCTATTGAACCTTTCTATAGAGTTGCTATTGACTTTCAAGGAACGTATCCTAGGACACAGAGGGGAAATACTGCAGCGTTAGTTTTAGTTGATCATGCTACGAGGTGGACGGAGATATTTCCATGTAAAGCTGAAACTACAGATTGTGCAATAGCTGGGTTGAAGAAATGCTTGTTAGAAAAACATGGTTACTGTAGGATTCTTGTAGTTGATAATGGTTCACATTTTTGTAGCAATGATTTCTTGTCATTCTTATCTCAGGAGGGTATTCAAGTTGTACATACTTCACCTTTACATCCTAATAGCAACGGTGTATGTGAGAGAACTAATGATAGTATTAAGAGAGCAATAGGTAAAATTGTAAATGAGAATCATACGAATTGGGATAAGCTCATGCCTCAGGTTTGCTTTAATTTAAATACCACTGTTAATTCTGTCACTAAATATTCTCCGTATTATTTACTGTATGGTAAAGAGCCTTTCCTAAAAGTTGATGTTCAATTCCCAGTTATTACTGATTCTGCTCCGTTAGAGAGTCCAATGCAACAAGCTTATAGGTTATGGGAGACTAGGGCTAATGCTAGAGAAAATACATGTAAATATCAACTAGAACAAAAACTCAAATTTGATGCTAGTCATAAGTATCCAGTATTTAATGTTGGTGAGCAAGTCCTACATATAACTAATGAAAGACAGCCAGGACAAGTATCTAAATTCTTAAGGAGGTACAGAGGTCCGTATATAATAGAAAGTAATCCAGTTCCAAATGTGTATTATTTGAAGGACATGAGAGAGGGTAGAATATCTAATCCTAATGAGTATATACGTGCTCATGGTAATAACTTAAAGAAATACTATGCAGAAATCAGTTTAGAGCAGTTAGATGAATCTATTGATTCCCAGAGCGTCATGAACTCTGAGATTTTGGAGAGTAGTCTAACAAGAAGCTTATTAGTCATGAGGAGTTAGCTGCAGCAGATTCCGAGGACTTAAATCTAGAGGTTATTGAGGATTTGGAGGTTATACAATCAGAAGTTAGCTCTGGTACCGAGCAAAAGTCTGAGAGCGAGCGAAGCGAGTCAGAGGAAGCTAGTGCTGAAAGCGAGCGAAGCGAGTCAGAGGAAGCTAGTGCTGAAAGCGAACGAAGCGAGTCGGATGTATATAGTTCGAGTGGGACTTTTTCTAATTCAGCTTCTATGTCAAGTAATAGTGATAGTAATGAGTCTGTTCATTCCGGAGAACAGAGCTCAGGTGAGAGTTTACGTAGTAGCAGTAATGCTAATAGCAATAGTTTTAATGAGCAGTCAGGTGAGGAGGAGATTATAAATGAAGAGGAGGAGATTATATTTGAAGAGGAGGAGGAGATTATTAATGAAGAGGAGGAGATTATAATTGAAGAGGAGGAGATTATTAACGAAGAGGAGGAGATTATTAACGAAGAGGAGGAGATTATTAACGAAGAGGAGGAGATCATTAATGAAGAGGATGTAAATAGGGAAGAGGATAATAGTAAGAGTGATGCATCAGGAGAATCCCCGCGTCTTGTTGATGTGTCAGTGCCGATGTTTGCTAGTTCAACTAGTTCAGAAGTGGAGTCGGTTAGTGAAGTAGGGATAAATGTTCGAAGGGGAAGTAGGGAAAGGAGGCCGCCTAATAGATACGGGTTTGATGGTTTGAAAGTTGTTTCAAAGGTTCTTGGTGGTATTCTTAGGTCAGCGGTGACGAGAGAACTTTTTGCATGAGTCTTATGGGATGAAATTCTTTCTTTGGCTTGGGTTGGAAGTTAATTATTTAATTTTGTCAAGTGTAATGTAAATATGCAGATGGGAAAAGTACGTGTAGAGGCTAAGGATAGGTCTTGTATTAAACCGAATTGCACTGTACCAGCTGTGATGGATTATGAACGGATGAGAGCCGCTTTTGCTAAATATCGGATTCCTAAGCTTTCGGATAATCTGGAGGATGGCGAGATTCCAGCTGTAACGCCTCCGGATTCAACTGAGCCAGACACTACGGTTAGAATCGACGTTTTCGACGGAACCAAAGACATCGATCTCCCTATTCCAGCAATTCCAGCTTTGTTTAATGTACATCCCTCTATAATTATTCCCATAATTAAGCCTTGTTTTCGGTGTCAGGGACCGCATTTGGTCAAGAATTGTAATAAGCAGAGACCGTATAAGCGGAATCGAAGGGCTCGAGAGATGTTAAGAGCATCGGTCAAGAATATGAAAGATTTGTCACTGAAATAATGTCAGGGTGTATATATATTTGAGTTTCTCCTTATGTTTGTTAACATATTGTTATGCTTGTGGTTGAATCATGTTGATGAGATGCTATGATGTCGCGTGTGGACATGGGGTTAAGCTTGTGTGTATGATGATTTAAAATTTAATTACAATTATGATTGAATTGAGTATGATGGCTTTATAATTATGATATTGTTGGTGGTTATGATGCTTATACTATGTTATGTTTAGCTAACTTTTTGTCGTACCAGGCTTATTGTGTTATATATGATGTTAGATGTATTTATAGCTTGAATTACTTTAACTATGAGTATGTTTAATGTTAATTATCTCGCGAGACGCTTCGAAGTTTGAGGGGGAGTTAAATGTAGCGTGTAGATACCCTTGGGTAGAAGAGGGAGAGGAGCGCTTGGGATTGAAGCGGCTCGGAGGAGCAACATTGTAGATTTAGCTCTGTGCGAGCCTAGTACGTAGGCGAGCACGCCTTCAATTGAAGTTAATTAGAGTTAGGATTTCAAGGAATAAACAGCTCCAGTTAAGCTTCTACAACAAAACCCTCTCACAAGGCAAAGTCTACTATCTTTAGCACACCATCCATAGAATTCTAGAGTAGATTTAAGAAACATCACAGACCACGGGATTTCACCTAAAAATTTAGCAGTAATGCATAAATTTCCTGCCATCTACGTATTTCCAAGCCTTGTTCAAGCTAATATACGGCATCGCTGCCACATACTTGCGTCAGCAGCATCTGCATTCTTGGAAAGCGACGGTCACGTTCGATTATGCCTTAAACTGACACCAACGTTCAAATCCGAGGGAAGCGAGGGCTATATCTCCGGGCGGTTTATATTACTGTCGCCGAAAAAGTTCATCATGTTTCTCATTTTCTTGGTGAATATATGCTGCTTTGTCTATGGTTCAATTTTTCACGTTGATTGGAAAAATATGGGCGATAACATGATAGTCGTTGTAGCACACGTCACTTTAGATCCGATGATTGTTCTTGTACTTGTCATTTGCATCTCAAACTTCAGAAACCCCGATGGCTTGCCTATTCTGTATAATCGATTCATTCGCTGCCGAAACATTTTACGGGAATCTGCGGAAGATCAAAGGTATACAAGAGTAGGTTCTGAGTACCGAATCCTGATTATTGCTGCTAGTTTTTGCAGAATAGCTTGTTGGATCTCTGCCGCTGTTGTCATACCGGCTCTGGTTATAACTTATCCAACTGTTGCTTTCACTCCATTGCACTTTCTCGTCGACGCATGCTGTGTGCCGAATTATGTTGTGGGTTTAATTATCTTACTCACTGACTTTACATTACTGTACGGCTTTGAGGTTTACACGGAAACGACGCTTTTGCTCATTGTTAGTGGGTTCGGCATGATGGACGTTCTATGTATTTTACGGTAAGTTCGCAAGGAAAATTCTAATCAACTGGATTTATTGTCAAGTGCTCAAGGAAGGTTAGGCTAGGGATGGATTAAAACTGACCGGGGAATTTATTACAGGGACAAATCGGCGGAGGAGAATCTAGGCTTAAAAGAATTGTATCAGATACAGAGGAAGTACGGAGATGTACAGAATTTTCTGGAAGATCTAAATGATTGGTCCAATCCGTATTTTCTGCCGTGCATACAAACCTTTTCAGTGATTGTCGCTGCGCCGGTGTTGTGCATGATGATTCGTTCCTTTCTCAAGGAGGAATTTAGTGCAGTTAATTTGCCTTTGTTCCTTGTATTTTTGTGGGTTATGACTTTTACGGGCGTAACGTACCGTGTATTTGAACAGTGTGGCCTCCTTCCTCAAATATGTAGTGAAATCCTAGCCAACTGCAAAGGTCACATCATTCGTATGCAAGCGGGACGAGGATATATTTTTAAACGGAGGGATGTAATGGTGCTTCGGTTTGACCTGGACGTACTGAGGCCACTCCACGTTCAGAACTTTATTGACGGTCCTGTAACTCGATGGGCTGCATTTAATTTTATTTCTAACGTTACAGAAAATGTTATTTTCTTGCTGTTAGCATTTTAGTTGCTATGGTTGCAAATACAACAAGTGATTTGAGAGTAATTCAATTATTTTGTTGATGTGTAGACAATGTGTGTTTATTTTAGTTCCAGGGTGTATATTAGGCAATAAAACAATAACTGAGGATAAGTCGCGACAACCACTACTATTTTGGCGCAATGTACTGTATATATATACATGCCGGTGAAACGGCATTTGTCATTTCATATATTTATTATTTTCATTCATTCATGGTATATTTAATCATTTCATGAGAACATGATTAATAAACAGGCTATTCGCAAGTATCGCTTTTAATTAGTAGAAAGTATAATGTTGATTGACCATGTTACATGTATAACGCTTGATTTGCATGTTGATATGAAAAACATTTCTGAGATTTAGATTCCACAGTATTAGTTGGGTCAGTTCAGGATTATACAACAGGATCAGGAAGATTAACTCAACTTCTGGAATTTCCAAGAAACCAAAAACTTTAGCAACCACAAGAGGAGATAAAGCTTGGGAATCAAACTTATAAGCTAAGAACAGTTTGGAAAATGTAGAATTAGGTTTTGATGAAGAAAAAGTGTTACCTGAATTAAATGTGCGGGGATTCAAATTTAGACGTCAGTGCTTATTCGTTGCCAATCATTATTCTAAAGATTTCAAGGTTGTGATTTCAAGGTTGTGATGTTTGTGAATTCCATCAAGTAGGCATTATCATGGGCCTGAGAAGAAAAGCTCTAGATTTTCTTGTTACGTTTTAAGAGAAGAAAACCAATGCGGCATTTGCGTGTTCTGGCAAGCAGTAACGAGTAGGGCTGGGAAGCGTCGGGTGGGAATGGGAATCCGCCGAATCTTAAGAGAGATGATAAAGAGTAGATGCAAAATTTCTGCTGTAATTCCCACGCTTATGCTAATCCACTCTAAAGGATTAGTAAGGCCTGTGATGAGTCATTCAATTAGAACAAAGCAATATGTAACTTGCTTCGTGATACACCAGGCAAGGCTGTTATAGTTGTAATTAGATCTGTCTCAACTAGAGATGGTATTTCAAGTAGAATCGGCATCAAGGATAGTTGTTCACTTAAAAGCTCTGACGGAATTTCCTCCTTTTCAATACTATTAGCACCCGCTAATTCCGTATAATCTTAATTGCGGATTGTTTTGAAATCCTTAACTGGGTGGGATCCGCTATTGAGCTAAGGTTTGGCCTATAACGGATAATTAATTCTTGTGTACAGTTTAATTGCTACCAGGTTTACATTCGAGCTAAAAATGAGCAGCGGTTTAATGAAAAGCAGCAGCTCTTTGGAGTACACATGGGTTTTCGGTAAAAAAGTAAGTTACCAAATCCGTGAGAAAAAGGGCGGACCTGTTGTGCTTCTTTGTCCCGGATTCCTGGGAGGTTTTCTACTCCAGTTTGGCCACGTCATTGATAAACTAGGAGAAAAGTTTACGATCGTTGCCTGGGACCCACCTGGCTATGGGTTCAGCCAACAGGAGGAAAGACCATTTAATGGAAGGGAATTTAGCTTGATTTCTGATGCTAAATACGGTTTGAAACTTATGGAGGTAAAGCGTGGTGGTTCATAATTTACCTTCTTGAATAAGCGTCAAGATCTTGGTGTGCCCTCAAAACAAATTTCAAATAATTATTCTCTTGATATAGCTACTGGGATATGACAAGTTCGCCGTTGTGGGTCTGAGTTACGGCGGGGTCACAACGGCCGTCATGGCTGGAACTGCGCCACAAAGAGTCAACAAGCTTGTCCTCTGTAATTCGGTTCATAGCTTCACTGAAGAAAGTCTTCCGGGAAAACTCACAAGTAAGACCGGGTTTCTTGGCTGTTTCAAAATGTAATTAACGACAGCACTCTTGGAATGATTTATTAATGTGCATGCAAGTTGACCTAATGTGGCTTTGATACAGAAACCTGGGAAGACATGAAGAAAGGGACGATTTGGGATACGTATGCTAAACTATACGGAAAGCCGCTCATGGACTATATTTTCAAAAGCCATTCTCAATTTTATCATAACGAGGAGGAGACTCTGATTTCGGAAAAGCTTAGCAGAATTTACAAACGGGTTTCGTGCGAAGCGCTGTATTTTTGCACTCCTGACGATGAGGTCGCGGGGGAGTACCATGTTGCAAGATACAAAGAAGACATTCCACACATAAGGTAAGCTTTGGGTGATTTAAGTGTAACTATAAATTAAAACATTTATGGAGTCTCCCGGAAGAAACGTTGCTAATGAATGCTTGGTTTAATTGCCGATTTAGAATTTATACGAATCCTGAAGGAGGACATTATATGTTGAACTTTGCGGATGAATTTGTCCGGAAGGTTTCAGAATTTTTACTTACTTCATAGCGAAACAACAACTATTATAAAACTGAGTCAATTACCGTAATCTGATGGTAATGGAAATTAAAACGGCAGTACTCGCACCATTTCAGAAAATTAATTATCTCCAAATTACATTGATTGAAATAATTGTTATGGAACACGAAAAATTTAATTATCTATATAACCCATTTATGTTCAATTGTCATTAATGTATGGACACAGAATCAAGATTCGTTTTACAATTTTGAGACCAATTGGACAAGGTAATTTTAAAATATTAAAAGTAAGGTTGTAACATAATCCGTAACATTTAACAAGTACCGCACGGATGCCCATGGAGTTAGAGGCCCATCAAATGTATTGAAGAAAGCAAGAGGTCGTTTGAGCCCTATTTGTCTACTCTGCATTCTCCATGTTAGCTTCGTGAAGATTCGCGTAGCGTACATACTTGAGAGCTTTGATTTGCTGCATTCCAAAATCTCTTTGGAAATCTGTGGAACGGACCCAGCTTTTCTCAGTGTCAAAACTGTTATGAATCCTGTAACAGTGGCCCACGTAGCTAGTAATCCAATCTTAAAACCAAGCGTTCCACCCCCGCTGCTCATGAAAGAGAGACGAATCGTAGCGTAGATGACAGAAATGACCGTGATGGTCGAGATCATTTGGATTGTAGGAAGGAAAATGGGATTGGCCCAGTCGTTATATTGGGAAATGTGGATTTGCAGTTGAGTATATAGATCCAAGCATTCATTTAGATCCTCTTCTGTTTTGATGTTCTTGGCTTTTATCCTGATAAATTAAGAGTCACAGAGTTTTAATTCTTCTTCTTTACTTTAGAAACAAATTTTAAATTTTAAAAATAGCGTAAAAATCACTTTAGTACGAGCAGAGTAGAGTAGATTCCAAAGTTCGTAAAAAGAAGGAGCATGAGAGTTTCGTGAACGATGGAATAGCCGTAAAACAGTGTGAAATAGTGGAGAAGCAACTCGAGGAGAGCATGGATTGGTCCTCGGGAACTTTTGTCATAGAAGAAATGTAGTATGCTCGGCCATTTCCCAGGATTCCCGACGTAAAGAAGGAGTGCAAGAAAAGAAGCGGCAACGAAAGCCGCATGATTACTCGCAATGATGAGTGTAACACTCCGGCCATCTTTGTTGCCTCCGGTTACTTGCTGTTCGAATATTCCAAACCTCTCCCGGATACTAGCAAAACTATTGTGAAAGCATTTCATGCCATGGGAATTATTCAAATTAGTTAAGAAGCATAGCGTGAAAAACGCAATGGGAGGGCATATAATCCCGACAAATATTTGTTCGAGAAACCGATCCTGGCGGAGATGAAACCAATCAAAAGCGGATATGGCAAAGTGAGCGAAGCAAATAACATTCGAGAAAAACAGTGTGAAGATTACTGTATTTTTAATTGTGGGGATTTTACGGCATGAAACACAATTTCTGGCTTCATCCCAAGCAAAAAATGGACCAAATAAGTTCCAGCGAATAAACGGGGTAAACTCAAGTTGCTGCAAAAGAATGATTTGGAAGGAGTGGAGATGATGCAATACGGACAGAAATAACCTTCGAGACAAAATCGCCACCTGCCCCCTCTGCCGAAAGATATTGCACTGATAAGGGCGAATACGCAATAGTTGTAGGATGTCGATCATTCTGGATTCAAATATTCTGCCTACAGTGTGACTAAAAACCAAGGGTTTCGATAACTAAACAAAGGATTTAAAATTTTGTAATTAACAGCTAAAATTCATTCTTCCGATTTCTAAGGGAGCTGTTGCGTATTGAATGGATCAACTTTGAGTTATGGTAAATTTGCAACTCAGATGTGATTTGAGTATCTCCAACAGTCCATCAAAGATCTTTTGGGATTTATATCACTCTAACAGTTGGATCCACTTCCATGAATGTTATTTCGACAACTTGTTTTATCATCTCCCCTTTAATCAAGTTATGAAAAGTATTGCTTAGAAAAACTGATTAAGTAAAATGCACTGATGGATAATAGAAAAGCAGTCTTTATTGCATTCTTCGGTATTGTTTACTTATTATTGTGCATGGCTCCGTCAAATTATTATATAAACGGTTTTATAATCAATTATTTCAGCATAAAGAAGGAGCTGAAAGACGTAGCATTTAATATTAGACCCGTTCGTTGCATGATTGATTAAAGGCTTCTTTGACATAACCCCCTTAACTTAAGTTAATTGTTTCTCGTGCATTTTTTTGGGTACATATGGTGAATATAGTCTCAATATGAAGTCATTTGCAAATCATTACGAGAATGGGATTTGATTTTATTGACATACTCATAACCATTTATCCTGGGTTCCAAGGGGAGTTTAAAATATTAACAGGAGGTTTGTAACATAATCCGAAACATTCGACAAGTATCGGACGGATGCCCATGGAGTTACAGGTCCGTCGAATGTGTTGAAAAAAATCAGAGGTCGTTTAGATCGAATTTGCCGACGCATAATCTGTACACCCCCCGATGGCTTGGTAAAGATTTGCATAGAAGAGAGGCTAGAGATGGTGAATTTGAATCGTTTCAAAATATCTTCGGAAATCTGTGGCACGTTTCCAGCTTTCCTCAGCGCCAATATTGTTATAAATCCCGCAACAGCGGCCCATGTAAATAGCAATCCAATCTTGAAACCAAGCGTTCCACTCCCTATGCTCATGAAAGAGAGACGGATGACAGCGTAGATGATAATAACGACCAT
This sequence comes from Sminthurides aquaticus, assembly GCA_906901655.1. Classification (NCBI taxonomy): domain Eukaryota; kingdom Metazoa; phylum Arthropoda; class Collembola; order Symphypleona; family Sminthurididae; genus Sminthurides; species Sminthurides aquaticus. The sequence goes on along the minus strand of CAJQTT010000031.1, from coordinate 72,273 downwards.
ACAGGTCGAGATCATTAAGATGGTTGGGAGGAAAATGGGATTGGCCCAGTCGTTGAAATCGGAAATGTTGATTTCCAATTGAGTGTAAAGATCCAAGCACTCATTTAGATCCTCTTCCGTTTTAATATTCTTGGCCTTTTCCCTGGATACAGTAGCAATAATGGCGATTAAATTTTAGAAGAATTGACTTGTAAACTTTTAAATATCTAAAGTTTCAAAAACGACATAGAAATTTGAAGGAGTGCGGTAAAAAATATTTTTGATTCTTTATAATTGTCTTGGCTGGTACCCAAATCATTTGAATATTTAATTAAATTACTCAATTCAAGTTTTCAAAGGAAACCCCCCTTAGGAAGGAGGTCCCTTTAGAAATTAAATTTCTACACCTTTTTTAATTAGTTAACTAGTAAACATTCACCTCAGTCTGAGCAGAGTAGAGCATATTCCACAGCTTGTAAACATAACGAGCATAAGGGTTTCGTGGAACATGGAATATCCAAAGAATACTGTCCAAGAATTTAGGAGCAACTCTATGAGAGCATGTATGACTCCTCGAGATTTTTTGTCGTAGAGGTAATGTAGTATGCTCGGCCATTTCTCAGGATTGGTGGCGTACAGGAGGACAAGAAGGAAACATGCGGAAATAAAAGCGGCGTGATTACTTGCAATTATGAGTACGACATTCCGGCTACCGTCGTTTCTTTTGGACAATGCTGAAGGTGTGCGGTTTCCGGACATGCGAAGCCCTTTTCGGATGCTTGCAAAGTTGTTGTAACAGGTGACCATACCACGGGAATTGTTCATGTTAGTTAGAAAACAGAGTGTGTAAAAGGCAAGGGATGGGCATACAGTTGCAAATATCGCTTGATCAAAAAACCTGTCCTTTCGGAAATGATACCAATCAAAAGTGGATGCGGCGAAGTGGATGAAGTTAATAACGTTTGAGTAAAATAACGTAGTTAATACCATGTTTTTAAATGTGAGGATTTTGCGACGTTTAACACAATGTCTGGCCTCATCCCAAGCAAAAAATGGACCAAACAAATTCCAGCGAAGAAACGAATCAGTCTCAAGCTGCTTCAACAGGGTGGATTTGAAGGAATGGAAATAATGAAACATGGTCACCACTAGCCTTCGGACCATTTGTCGCGTCCTGCCTAGAGAATTAAACAGTCGGGATTGCAACATGGTGCGTGCGATGACTTAACAACGGATTGAACCTGAATACTGATCCAAGAAAATACTTCAAAAACCGTATTCTTCCGGCTCTACGGGACTTATGTAACTTAATTCAAAGATAATTCCTCTACCTATTCTACGTTCAGGATTCTGCTTATTCAATCCACCCAAATTCAAGTTAAGCTAGAGCTAAAGCCAAAACTCGAAGCCTCTCAACGAATGCGAAATTCTGCTCTGTTGAGTCCCATACCAATGCAAACACTTTTTAGAATCACATTACCCTAAAAGCGTCATATGCCCTTTAGTAACAATGTTTGCTCACAGATCTCCTATGTCCAGTTAATAGATAACTTTTTCATCAATACATATTACTCATTTCGATCAACCTATATCTACATTTTGCTGGAAGATCTCCTCGACTACTCCGTCATCCTATTTGTTTAGAGTGGACGAACTTGTTTATTATCGTATACCGTAATATGATGTAATTGAATTTGTTGAGCTATTGCGTATTAGCTAAATTGGTTATTTCTCAATAATTCTCGGGATTTGCCTTGAATCCACGGTTTTCTTGACGATTCCTTTTAATATTATGCACGCGTCTCAGTCATAATAGGATTTTTGTCGTAAGACTCTAATAGGAATTTTAATTACGCAAATATTGGTTTCTTTTAAAAACATATTTTACCCGCAATATCCATTTCTTTGAAAACCAAGTTAAAGAGTTTACAAGATAGAGTTTTGATTTAAACTCCACTATTGCTATTACTGGTCGCAAACTTCTATGTTATCATAGATTGAATCTTGCAGGCTGTAGCACCGAACTGAGAACCGGGTAACTAAAATAGTTAATACTCTAGAAGCTAAAGTTCATATGAAACCATAATCCTGATAATATATTAGCGGATTGTCACATACTTTCACATAAAGAGAGGAGGGGTGACAATATGGGACGATGTTTTTGCGTTTGATTGGTTTTGTGGAGAAAACGCAGGTTGTGAGAACTTGGAACCGTTAAAGCGGGTATCGGAGAGCGCATATGAGATATACCACCTCTTGCTTCCTCAATCAGTACATGAAGCATACTTTACGGTAGCGGCGAAGAATTTGGGTAATTTTAATATATTTCAGGTGTTGCAAGAAGAAGATTTAGGTGCAGGTAGAAAAACCGGGGATTTCAATTTCCAGAATATATATGGAGTTGAGATGATCTGTAGAGTGTGTGCAGAGCAGAGATAGAAAAAGAAACCCCATGGTTTACCCTCCATACGCACATTTCTTCACCCTCTTTTTCTCAATAGTCCAGGATGAATTATGAATATGGAGAATTTGGAAATGTATGCGATTTAGGAGAGAAACCAGCCGTAGAAGCTTATAAGGTGTGTGGAGATGTGATGCAATGTTGAAAGTAACTTAAGCCTTAGAGCAAGCAAAAGCAAACACCAAGTGAAGAAACTCCAAGGTAAACTGGAAAATAGAGAAATAGCTGTGGATAGCTAAAACTGGAAAGCGAGGGGAAAGATGCTGGATGTAGTAAGCTTTGATTCAATAGAGAAAATCCGACCAGGACAGCCCAGCCCGCCCGCCTGCTTTTCCTGTAGGCAGAGGCAGAAGCAAAACTTTAGAAAAAAAGAATAATAGAAGCTTAGACAATTGGTTCCATATTTGGAGCGAGAGAAGGTTGCACAAGAAAAGTTAAATTGGATTTACTCGTTTGTGCGGGTAAAATTGGAAGAAACGCAGGAGCTCAGTTAAGGTGACCTTCCTACCAATTCCTTGCAAAGATTCAAGCTCCAAAGGACAAGAGCCAGACAGGGAATAAAGGACTAAAGTTATAAGGAGACAGACTGGAAGTTTCAAGTGGATTCTGTAGGGACAACAGAGTCCATTGTGTAACTCAATTATGGTATGGTCGTGGTCCAGGCGTATGTTAGCTGGAGAAAACTGGCTTGATCTCTGTAAATTGCTGGAGGACGGCAAAAACTTACTAGCCGTAGCAACTTTGGCCCGATTAGTAAAGCTCTCCAGGAGAGGGAGGAAAACATGAATGAAAATAATAATTTAATAATATAGAAGGGGAGCACGTTTTTACTGAGAAAGGAGATGAGAGCAAGATTCAAATTATTATTAACTAAATTAACTAGGTGCGTGAAGGGAAAGAGAAGAAGCAAAAATATTCTCTATATAAAAAAACTCTCATGAACGGAACAAACTAAAACTTTTTACATTAAACTAGTAGTTCCAAGTTCACATGATTACAACAGAGACAAGTTTGACATTGCGGTCTGGAAGTGTAGAGAGAAAACACAAAAACAGCTGGACACCGAGAAGAGAGCGGCAATTCAAATAATATTTTCTCATGAATACAATAAAAACTATATGCATAAAAAATATATCCAACCAAAAGTTGAACTTTGACCGCAAAATTTGTTTTTTCCTCTCCAAAAAATTGCTAATAAGGTCCACGTAGATACATCTGGAGGCGGATAACAAGATACGAGTTTGGCGGATGCAGGCCCAACCGTCGCTGCTTTGTAGCAGACATGCAAGGGTCGGCCTGAAGGCAATGAAGCAAAGTGGGTTCTCGTACTAATTCAGAGGCTTGTTGGAAGTGAAAAGAATATGATGACATCTTCTTATTTATGTATGCTACTCCTCCACGTTTCAATTAATGTGGGGGAGGGTTCGAGCTATTTGTTACTTGAAAAAGAATAAGGAGGTCGAGGAAAGAAAACTGGACAAACATATAACCCACTGTCCTGGAGGACAACTGGAACAAGTCAGGGAAAATAGAAGAATAAGGAGAACAAGTTAACGTAATTTACGATTGTGGTTCCGAGAGGCGAAAAGTTGAGAAAAACATACAATACCATTGTGTGGAAAATTGTAAACAGGGTAGAGAGAAACCCGGGGGAGAGATGTGCGGTTTTAGGTGGGAGCTTTGAGACGAGTAGGATGGAGAATCGTGTGGGCAGATGCTCTCTCCTCTGCTTCTTAACTTCTTACTGCGTCCAGGAATATTTCCTCTTGGACATAACAAGGAGGAAGACAGCGCATTGTAAATTGAAAAAGATATTGAAAAAATCATGAATTTGTTCACTGATGAAATTAACCATGGAGTTTGTTCATTGCTTGAATGATTCCATTGGGCTAGGATTTCTGGACCTTGATTCCGAAGACCACGCTGTAAAAGACCTGATTATTCCAGCACCAAATATTCAAAGCCATGACCACCGGTTGGATTTATAACGGACGCTGTCCAGATCCTCGACACTTTTCACGCTTTGATTTGAATATATACAATCAAAAGCCAGAGAAAATGATGCTAAAGATACAAGAAACTCTGAAAATAGATACAAGGCTACGTGAGCAGAAGAATCGATTAAGATGAAATTAAGCACGGAGTGTCCAAAGACTGGAGAAGAATTCCAGTGACTTCCTTCTTCTTCATTACTGTGGTAAGTTTCTGTCTGATGCGGGAATGGAATCAATACCGGAATGCTTTTGTCCAGGAAATCGTGAGATAGAGAATACTGATATACAACAAGTTGCAGTAAAGTTACTCAACTGAAATCCAGAGGCTAACTATAGACTTTGTTCATGGGCTGCTGGAAGATAAAAGAGCGGGAGGAGGAATAGAATCTGCAGGGGAAGCGGAAATAAATTTAGGAAATGATCCTACAACTGATTCCGCCCAACAATTCACTTCTTCCACCCATGCAAGGCTAAGCAGGGAAAATTGACTTGGAGGAGGACACAAGGCTAGGAGTGTGATAATAGTGAACGGAATTTGAGACTAAAACCCGGGTATTGTCTGTTAATGCAATGACTGTGGCTTTACGGTACGGAGGAGGAAGATGTAAGAATAAGGTTTGGCTTATAGAAAGATTTCATTTAATGGGGGCGGGAATGGGCTGTAAAACGGATACGTGGCGGCGGTGGCGGTAGTGAACAATTCCCCGTGTACACAGATAATAGGATGATGGAGAAGAGAGATATCGTCGTCGGAATGAAGATTATACTGTAGAGAATATATATAGAGATTGATAGAAGGGAAGAGACAAGGCCAGGACGGATTTCATTGACACCCCTCTCTGCCCTCCTTGTCAGGAAAGTAAGGCTTTTAGCCCTGTCGTGACTGGAAAGGGACTTTTCTCTGTTGCAAGCCGAGAAAAGAATGAATCTTCTTCCTATTGTCATTTTTTTCTGGAGCAAAAGAAATCCTACGGTTTCAAAGCGAGCGAAGAGCAGGCTTATTCAACAAATTCACTCCAATTTTCATCCTAGTACCCCTCCTCGTTCTATTATCTAATTTTCCCTTGTGACGAAGCGAGAGACAGGTCACAGGGAAGTGAGACAGAGTAAGGAGGGAGAGTGAGAGAATTATAATTAAAAGCTTTCATGAAATTAGAAGCAAGGGTAAATGTGACCGAGGATTCTATATTCACGTGTGAACCAGTCCGGAGGAGGTGTCATAATGCAAAGAAATAACAGAAAAAACTTACGTGGGAAACTAAGCTAATTTCAGACTAAATAAAATGACTGTGTATATTTCGTGTCCAACTTTCACGTACGCTTGGAGTAATCTTGTTGAAATGTTGAGAAACTAATTTTCTCCATCCAGCCAACTTAAACTTGGAGGGGTCTCAAAGTCAAGGCTGAGAGGTAAGAAGCTGCAAGAGCTAAAAGCGGAGAAACCCTTGAAGAAATTTGACAAATGCTCCTTCCGAACGATCGATACACAATGCTTGAGTTGCATCCTAAAGCAGCTGCAATGTGCAACGTGCGCTCCTGTTTGCAAGGCTGCTACGGAGGAATTCTACAGGATCAGCAACAAATGTAAGCAGAGAGAGAGAGAGAGACGAAAGGGGTAAATGAAAGCAGAAGAAATCTTTGGAAATAAGCTGAGGAGGATTAGAAGAGAGGAAGGGGAAACACGTGTTCTTGCCGGGTCTTATGTACACGGTAAACTCGGGTGAAAGCAAGAAGGCGGATTACTGATGCGGTGCAGGACTGAAAGTATGGTGAAAGTTGCTCTAGGAAAATGAAACAGGGCGCAAGGGTTGAGTCGGTAGGTTCTTCTTCTTGCAAACTGCTCGCATATGTATAGCTTTTGCTCCGTTCCACTCTACATGTTGTATTTCAAGGAATTGCATGCACCGATACATTTCCACTACGGGAACTGAATAGGCTAAGAAACAAGGACATTGGGAAGAGAAAAATGTGGGAGTGTACAATAAGAGGATGCAATAAAAATATCATACATTAATTTTAACAGCTGTATTTAAAAACATCAACTATGTAATGTTCATGCCGTCATTTGATCAATCGATCAACTCCTCAAACATTACTGGAAAATTACATTCTTGCATTCATGTTTGCATTTGTAACGTCGTTATTCGGTTAGCCAAGATGATGATTCCCAATGTCAGTTCAGTTATAAACATGTTAGGGAGAGCAACTTGCTGAGCGGCGTCGTTGGAACCGCTAACTGGATGAGACGTGTGTTTGGAACCGCTAACCTGAGGAGACGTGTCGTTGGAACCGCTAACCTGAGGAGACGTGTCGTTGGAACCGCTAACCTGAGGAGACGTGTCGTTGGAACCGCTAACCTGAGGAGACGTGTCGTTGGAACCGCTAACCTGAGGAGACGTGTCGTTGGAACCGCTAACCGGAAGAAACTTGTCGATGGAACCGCCTAACACACGAGACGTGTTGTTGGAACCGCTAACCGGAAGAAACTTGTCGATGGAACCGCCTAACAGACGAGACGTGGTGTTGGAACCGCTCACCGGATGAGACTTGTCGATGGAACCGCTCACCGGATGAGACTTGTCGATGGAACCGCTCACCGGATGCGACTTGCCGATGAACTGGCCAAGCAGACGAGTAATATCGGTGGAACTGCTAAACGGAAGAGACGTGTCGATGGAATCGCTAACCTTGGGAGACTCATCATTGCAAAGATCTTGATTGCAACCACACGCTTGATAAGGAACCCCTCTCTCGCTTTTTTGAGTACATTTGGAGACAAATTCATCGTTATTAAAGCTTGAATAACAGCCTTTTACTGCCAATGGGCCCCATGAAACGAAACAAATGTGATCGAAGAAACTGTAAAATAGTTCAAGTACTGATGCAAAAGCCAATACAAGGGTGTAAAAACTTACCAAAACCAGGAACTATAGCTAACAGAGTTAATGTTGCACACCCCTTCTGGCAATCAACCGTTTCACTCTTGGAAGGTACAAAGGGAACAGGGCAGGAAACAAGTGCTGCTACGACGCCGCATTTGTAGCACTTAACTCCTTCGACCCTTAAATCTGCGCAATGCATAAATCCAATTATTGAATTTAGAAATTCCTATATCAAACAAATTCGTGAGTGTTATTATCATTATCACATGCTTAAGACACGTGTTTTCGTGATACGCAAAATATAGTTGTTCATATGAGCTATCAATTTTTCGTATCGGTTTCCACATAAGGTATACGAAAATAGTAAGGAATAAGCTGAATATATCCCAGAATTATTATCCTAGAGGGTGTACGAACGATACAATAACGGCAATATGATTTAAATAGTTATGTAAGCAGCTTGATTCTTACCTTGGATAAGGAAGACAGTGGAGATTATTGCTACTGTAAACATATTTAGTTCCATTCTTCAATCGCTTAGCATTTAGGATCAGGACCACAATTTGAACTTAAAGTGATTGAAATCTCAACTAGAGAGGAAAAATTATAAAATGAATTTCTTATAAGAAATCCAGCCCTGCCCTGCCTTACAACTCCACCCTTCTTTGTTGAGCACCTCACTCCTTTTTGAAGAAATGAAGACAATTTACCGCTTACATAAACTTTTATTTCTTGTAGCCGGAGTCCAATCCCAAGAAATCATTTTTAACAAGGAAGGATGCAGAAAATATTGTTTATTTAACGCAGTAACTGTTAAACAAGCTTCTGGAAGCGAAGCTTGCAACAGCCGCAGACCACAGGAAATGCCTCAAGTTCTGTTCTGTGGAACTGACCAGGAAGATAAAATGTGTCGTACAGTTTTTGTATCTCAATTCACTGTTTGTATTTACAAGGAACTTAAATATTCAAGAAAGAGTAAACGTTAACTTTCCTACGAAATACATGCTGTACTGCGGATGAACGAACGAATTTCCCACAATGAATTGATTAGTCATGATTTTACCTATTACTTCCCCTTACAATACAAACCGTCCCGCAACTTTAAATTATTCGTCACCCGTAAATTCGTCAGTCACCACCGAAATTCATCACCGCATATTTACAGAAATTTCGTCACAACCAATATTCGCCACTACCATTGTTCATCATCGAAGCAAATTCTATTCGAATATTATCCATTCCGTTAACCAGGCAAGTAAATCCTTTAAGCTAAAGCTCTTCTGAAGGCTAAAAGTTGAAGCGAACTAATGAAGATAGTAATATTAACTGATTACAACCCAATGGCATTGGGAGAATCTTGTAGACTCACAAAGTAGGAGAAAGGGTAACAGTGTCCGGGTAAAATTAGGTACAGTTCCGATCCGACAAGAATTTGTTACTCATCACTTGTTAACCAAGAGAGTGGATTTATCTCCTCCCTATAACCCAACACAAGGGAAAGATTATCAAAAATATGAACAGTTTCAGGCTCTAATTATGTGGGGTAGAAGAATAGAAAATATGGCGATAGCCGATTTCATTTGCCTCAATTTAAACAAAACCGCATGCATCTTTCTTTACTTCTTCTGCCCCTCCCCAAACAAGAAAAACAGGTAGCTGAAGAAAAAACAATCTTGCAGGGTGAAACCCGGTGAAAGTAGTTGAAGGAAACCTAAAGTGTACAAGGGCTGATTTGCAGGTTTTGCGTAGTAGTAGTAGTAGTAGTGGTTTTATTGATATAAGCCATACGGCTCCTTCAATATGTACAAAATGTACTGACCGCAAACCGCAACAGAGAAAACCATTGGCTAATAGTTACATTGCTTATTATTAGATTTAATTATCCTTAGCCTTGGGTGAAAAACTCTGTTACCAATTCTCGATACAATGTTCGCTTCTCAACAAGCAAACAAGGGGGGGAGCTAAGCAGATGACATGACGACCGGAGAGCACACTCAGAGAGTTACTAATTTTACACTGCTTTGGCGAATATATAATTTTTTCACGGAGTTAGTATTCTATTTTTTCGTTAATTCGTCTAGTGATTGATTCCGTTAAGTCGTGATGACATAATCGTTGTCCTTCTTGGAAGGTTTTGCGTAGTAGAAATGACTGTTTGACAATGTTTGCGCACAGCTTGGCCTCCTTCGCATGCATTACTTAAAAGAGCTTGCACGGATAACTTTCTGGAACGAGGATACAGCTAAGTACAGAAACAGGAAAGTTTGTCGGAGAAGTGCGGAGGAATATGAAAAGAGAAAGTCTGGATTTGCTGCGCTCTGAATGTGAGTTTGAAAAAACTAAGAAAGAGTGTATATAAGATGCATGCTTTCACTCCCTGTTTTTCTTGACGTGTCAGATGTTTGCTCGTGTGGAAGGGGCTAAGAGAAAGTGAAAAGCGAGGGATTTCACTATGGATTTAGCAAAGAAGATGGTAGCCTCCAGGGTTTTGGTGCATTGCATCCTGGGAAACTGGAAGAAAATATGCGAGGGAAAAAATCCAGAGGGGAAAGTAACAAGGCTAGGTGAAGATGCAGTGAATGCTACAGCTCCTAGAATCTAAAGACTTGAACAAGTAAGAAGATAGACGGGATACCACTGTGCGGACTTTAGTTAGGGAGACAGAGACGAGTGGTTTATCTGGTGGTCCTGGAGATTTTTCCGGCTTTTTTCCTCAAGCATTACCTCAGACACAGAGCAGGAAGAGAGGGAACGTGAGCGAGATCCATCGTCTTCAACTCAGCACGCTGTACAGACTGACCCTTGTCACTGAATACTGGAATGAAGAATGAAAGATAAGAGGTGCCGGATTAAAGAAAATTGGGAATCTTTTATGCTTAGCCACGTGGTGACAAGGAGGGGAAGTGGGCACAAGGAAATTTGACGTCAAGTGGTGAAGTGGTAATCCAATTGCAGAGAAACGCTACTTTCTTCCACCGTACTTCAGTCGATGTAAGCTTGAAAAAATTCAGGAAATCCTCAGGGGTTGTAAAACACTGTTTGGTTAGAAGCAGACTTACATGGGCCGGGCCCCACAAATACCAATGATAAAAAGATGAGGGAAAGATTCCTGGTTGTAAGGAGAAAGTCGTGGAGTTTTAGTTTCAAAGAAAAACGAGAATTTATTTCTCTCTAAAGTGAAAGCACAGAAACACAAGATGTTTTGCTATGCATTTTGCTGCTGACTTTAGCGATTTTCAAAATAATTCTAAACCCGCTAAAACTTTCTCACCACTTTCAACCGGCTACATCGGAAAGTATAATTTCGTCAATTATATAGTATTTTAACAGTTTAAAAAAATTAGATGGCTCGGTGTTATCTTATATCATTTTTTCAAATAAGCTTTTAACGTATCCGGATTGCATCATCCAAATCCTTAGCTCTGGTTCTCATGATCGCATACAAGTTACGCAACAGCCATAATAATACACAATTTACTACGAAACTAATCAAACGAACAAGTAGAGCAAAACTCCAAAACAATTTAAAATAATTGGGTGACAAGCAGAACTTGAATATGTCATCCATATTTCTTCCCCACACAGACACAGACACACCATTTTTTCTTCCCTCTGCCCCTGTCTTCTAAAACCTACCATACAGCAAACGAAATAATGACCAACATTCTATAAAGAATCATAGCATAAAAAATCTTCAAAATTATGCTCAGATGATGCGGCAAAAAAATGAAAGTTTTCTAACACCTACAACCCGAGCACTCAGCTGCGATAAACTCTTCGTTTCAATCGCATTATAAAAGTTCGGACATAAACACTAAGCATTCACGGGATAACTAAAGTCTATAAAAATCAACTCATTTGAATTAGATCAAGTATGTAAATGTTGATTGACAAGCGTTTAGTAAATGAGCAACGTTTACCCGTGTTGACGCGTTGGGTTTTTAGCTGGAGGGCTTGAATTCTAATAGACGGTATGCTGTGTGTGATAATTATACAAATGCGTAATGAATAGTGTCGGAGCTGTGACCCGCATACAATTACTCTCGGGATCCTAACCTTAGCGGGAGCAGCGAAGGTGAAAGCTTGAAGCGGGAGGAGGCCCAGGTTCCCTATTATATTGACAGAGGCATAAGCGGAACGGGAATGGGATTGAATTTGTAACAAGATCGGTCGGATCGGAGGGGGGTATTGACTACCGGGAAAAGGGTTGGAATGGGCTCAATACATGGTAGGCTATACCCGCCCCGAAGCGGGTATCGATTCATTACCTTACTTCCCGCATAGCCTCTTCCAGCCGTAGCCTTTTGCCTTGTCCCGTCTTGGCTTTTAGGGATTGCAGTGGCATTATTCTGGCGTAGGGTGGTTGATTTCAGACTGAGAATCAGTCCGAAACCTTCTCAGAATACTGTACGACTGTACACCGGGGCGGCGAGTTGGTTTGGTTTGATTAGATAAAAAGTGCAGAGTCAGTGAGTGAGGAGGAGATAAGTGGAGTGTGAGTGAGTGCGGGAGATATTAAATGGGATTGAGTGAAGTGAGAAGGTGGTGGTGGACTTTTTACAGCTTGGGGTTCAGGAGATGAATACAATAGGGAGGGGAGAAGAAGACGAGGTTATTTGAATTGGCTGGATGAAAAAATTGTAGGTTTGATCCCGTGTCCTTCTTGTAGTTCCACCGTGCGTCCTTGGATGAAACCGGGAACAGCCCAATCTATAAAATTGTAATGGGAGACGTTTAATGTTGCAAAAGGAAGGATGAGGTGTCGGACACAAAGAGGGAGATGAGTGCCACTTGCATGCATAATCATCAGCTATGTATGTCGCTGCCCGGGAAGGGAAAAGAAACAGAGAAAAACTGGATCGTTTTACAAGTCGTTAAATCCAAGAGGGATGATAGAAGAAAAGGGTGGTAAAAACTTGATGGGATGTTCAGCCTCTGTCCAGAGCTACTGATTTTACAAAGTCCTGGATTGACCATTCAGGAGCAGAGGATCAAAGAGACTGGAGGAAAAAATCAAGGTTTACAACATAGGCAAAAATTAAATCAGAAACTTTAGGGTAATGATGGGATGGGTTCCAAGGAGGATAATTTACATGCGTGATGATTCCAGAAAATCAATAGTATTCACTGATTCAATGAAATCAATTCAGTCCTTAATATTGATCCTTATAAAACTAGATCGTAAATTACCAGAGCGGTTGGTAAGGTGGAGGCTTTGACCGTGTTCCACTGCTTGGGTCTATGCTAAAGGATGCACGCGGGTCCGATGGGAAGCAAGTTTGAAGAGGGCTAATTTGTCGAAACTCCGAAACGTCTCTTCTCCTTTGGGAGAATCAATTTGAGAAAAATATTCAAGGGACAGCGATGATGATGGTGACAGAAAAAGAGGATTGACAAGGATATAAAAACAAGGGCTGCCAGAGCTAGAGACCCTGCGACCCAAGAATCACGAATCCTCTTCCAGGACCCAATCAGCTCCACAATTGTAGCCAGTGACCAGGTGATCAAGTAATATCTCCTATGTACAAAGCTGTTTTCAAGGTGTAGACATTTAGGTTTAAAGGTAAAATCAGCTCATGGATTGATGCTCTGTACTCTTAATCTTCAGTACTGAATGGGCACACGTTTTCCTCTTATAGTGTGTGTTTGTACTACAGATTTGTAAACGCAAGCCGGTAGCCTCAGGGCGGAGGAGACTATAAATGATTTACTCTCACAAGTTTTTAGTAACTGAAACTCGGAAGATCATCTAAAGTGAATATACTACAGCGGGATTGTGTTCTCGTAGTGACTGGTAAAAATTCTGCAGGATCCGCCGTGCTTTCTTCAGTTGGTGCAAGACAAGCGCAACGGCTTCCCTAAGGCTTTTTGTACGTTAAAGCTGTGCGTCTCTATGTCCTTGCACTGCTCTGCTCTGGTTTTAGTGTGATTCTTGCCTCTGGTTTCTGTTCCAGTCTGATGATATAATAGACTCGAGCCTCTTTTTTCCCATTGTCCACCATCATCTTTGTCTCTGTAGTAGCTGCGTGCGAGTGGAGCGAGGAAGGAGGGATGGAGGCTGCTGGATATTAAGGGTGAATAATTTCAAACAATGCTCTTCTTGCATACAAATGATGACGGGAGTTTTTTATGCATTATCTCACACTATCATGATGATGATGATGAGAATAGTTTTTGAATAGAAGAGGAGAGCATCTTTTAAATTCGGGGGAGTGTGTCTCTGTATGATCCACACTGTATCTCTTCCCTTTAAAAGAGTAACAAAAGCAGGGAGCTGGGAGATAACGGTCCGGGATTAACGCAATTAGGGTGTACTTACGATTACAACTGGATAGGCGACTTATTGTAAGGCAGTCGTTCAAGAGCTAGAGCTGCACGCACTTACATTACTGCTATTACGACTACTATTTTTTACAAATCAAGAAATCGTGGCAGTCGGACGAAATACCAGAAAGCCAGGACTGTCTGGCAACAAGGTGGAGGATTAGAATCCAGAGGCGCGATAAATTTTAGAATGCATTACTGAAGAGGATTAGCGTTGCCGTAGTTACGGATAGGGATCTTGTTGGGAGGGATGCAGAGACGTTAAAAGCTAGCTTTCGGGCAAGTGGCCAAGTGACTCAGAACTGAATGCTCCTGGAGGTATTAGGAAACCTGCAGAAAATATACCAAGGAGTTAGACTGTTGATTTTGAGTTGATACATAGAGGGGCCTTCAGAGGCTACCACTGACTAAATAAGAAACGGTTGCGCAGAGAAGTTTTAGTCTTACACGGATGCTTATTTTCATACAATATTTAATCGTCATAAATAAAAGAGAATTAAATCAAGCATTGTCGTGGAATGTTTTCGTAGATTATAAAAAATCGCATCTATCCGCAGGATGTATGCCATGAGTGAGCAACTCTTAATTGGGACCCTTGTGTACTCACTTGTAGAAACGATAAACAAGGATAGCGATTCCCAATGTGATGACTGTTGTATACACGGTAGTCAGAGCTTGGTGAGGCCCATCATTGCAAAGGTTCTCGTTGCAACTACAAACTTCTGTTTCCCACTTCCCCAAAAAGGTTGGCCCATTCTTGCAACCGGATTTAAAGTCGTTCAACATAAAACATCCTCTTGCTTTCGTAGCCCGCTCTGAAATAAAACAAATAAGATCACTATGCGCTAGAACAAGCAGCGAAAGAGTGGAATATATGCGAACAGGATAAAATTAGTGTTTGTAAAAACATTTCAACTTACTACCATCGCCCCTTAACACAACGGTATTCAGTATTGGAGCAACCCTTCTCGCATTCAACTTTCTCGCTCATCCTGGAGTCAAAGGAGTCAGGAGGATCAGGACAGTTATGTAAGAGTTGACTTAGTTCAGGATCACCGCACTTGTAGCACTGGACTCCTTCTACCCTTGAATCGCAAATACAAAAATGATGCTAATAATCAAAATATAGGTACGGTGTCAAAATGACTTGAATCGGATTGTTCATAACTTATAAACAATCCGAAGCTTATGAATCATAAGCTTCTACAGTGTGAGTGTTTATTGAGAAGAAGGAAGGGGAAGGCTCTCAGGTTCAGCATTGAATGGAACGGAGCTGCCTTAAAAACCAAGCGGAATAAAGTATATGAAATTATATCTGTACTGATTGGCAAAGTTTTCACTATAGCATCAAGTAATATCCATGATGATACAAATTTTAGACATCGAATTCAAGGAAAAAGATAGGAACTTCAGGGAAAACAAGAGGAATTGAACAAGAAAATTGAAGGATTACAAAACAAACAAACAGATAGAGGTTTAGGAAGTAATGCACTTGTTCCACTTTCCTGGTAAATTACCAGAGAAAACGCCCTCTTTCTGGAAGCCGGAGTATGAGAGAAACATAGTAGATTGGATCCGGGAAGGGCTACAAAAGTGTCATCAAAGAAAGCTACTAACATATATATTATTGCGTACATGTGTGTCGAGGATTTTTAGTGTCAGCAGCTCATAACTACAGTTTCAGTTCCGGAGAAGATGAAGCTCTTCTACTAAAGTCAAGGTACAACTGAAGAAAGAAAAAGATGAAAGGGATGATGATGGTGACGATGATTGGAGGAACGAAAAAGAAAAAAAGGTTAAGAAGTTTGAGATGGAATTGGATTTGATTAGCTGGAGATGCAGACAGGGTGAGAGATTTTTTTGTAAGAGGATTTTCAAGTTACGGGAATGGAGCATTATATATAGTAAGAAGATGATGGTGGTGGATGTTATTTTTTTCTACGAAAATGATGTGGACAGATGAAAAAGAAGAGAGAGTTTCTGGAGAAGATGATGCAGTGTCGAAGTCGCAAGGACCAGCCATTCTGAGCGAGTTTACTTAAGAACCATAGGCTGAACTGGAAGTGCAAGATGCGCTGAGTTACTGGAGAAAGTTTTTTTCCGTAGCAAATGCAAAAGGAAAAGATGCATCCTTCGTAGTCCATTCCAGTCAGGATTACAAAGGAAGCATCATAACGCGGAGAATTACAGCTGGAGTGGCAAAGTAAATGTTATCCTGAGGAATATACTAATATTATTTGAGCTGATTGCATACAAGGACACGGAGTGATGCTGCAGTATAATGCAATCCTGTATGTGCATTTCTTCTTGCCACTCGGATTGCTTTACGCGTAGTAGTGTAGCTTTTAGCAGGAACGAGCTAAAAGTTGGATACGTTTTCTGGAACTGACATAGAAAGAAGCATAAGTTGCAGTGATGGAAACACTCCAAGAAATACGAAGAAGCTAGTCTAGAGGAGGATAAGAAGGACGTGAATTCCGTGTGAGGAAAACTTCCTAGAGGCCGCAGAAATGATGATGAAACATGAGGAAATTGGTGGGCTTACAAAGCCATTGAGTTGAGAACTAAATGTTATTTTTCCTTTTTTGATAAAATGTAATGGGGTGTGGAAGATTTAATACGAAGCTTGCTCATGTTACAACGATATCTGACACTACTAAAAAAGCTGAAGCGAAAGCGCAAGGATTTACCCTGGAGTTCATGGTTCATGATTCTTCGTAGCAAAAGTCATACAAGCAAAGGTTTGTACTTTGACCCAAGGAATGTACTCCGCATCCGAAAGAAGCAATCAAGCGTCGGATGGAGGTAGACAGTTAAGCAGATAAGACGAAGTAGGTTTGATGTGAAATAGAAATTGTTTAAATTAAAATTTTATGTGCAAGTCTTCCAAGGAAGCAATGAGCTGAGAGAGGTTGAGTTGTTTGTGGATTTTCCGGAAGAATGTCCTCAAAGTTTATGATTTTTTCCTTGTTTGGCAACATTAGCTCGTTAGTTACAAAGTTGCGGGAGGGAGGAAGCAGCACGCCCGTATCTGATTTTCTTTTCGTGGATAAGGAGGAATGGGTTTTTCGACAAGAAGGCGTACAGGATCTTTTAGAGATGAACGACGCTGCAAGATGACACAAGAGATTGATGCGCAAGGATAAAAAGAGATGAACATCTGATTGTGATAATTGAATTGATGAGGGTATTTTATACCCTGTTTGTGCATGCATCAGCACATGTTATTAGCATCATTAGTAAAGAAGGGGGCACATGATTCAAGGTGTGTGGGAGTAGGAAAAGTGAAAAAAGAGAAAAATGCTGGTAGAAAAGGGTAAAAGCAGAGGGAGGAAGACACAAGCAGGGAGGGTGGGGTATGACTCGAGAAGGTAGAGTTGTAAATAATGGTGTTTGTGTAACTAGATGATTTCCATCTTTCTGGAGACAAAATTCAAGGAAGCTGTAGCTGCAGGCAAGGCCTTGAGATTGAACATGTATGCTTTTGGCTTCAGCAACAGAATGTCTGTTTCCTGGCTTTTGCTGCAGGATGCATTGTTCTGGAAATTGAGTCGAAAAATACCGGAAATTCAGGAAGAGCAAGGTGCAACGGATGCAATATGCTTACTCCGTGTTATATATCGACCTGTCTCCTGTCCCGAGGATTTCATAAATAGAAAAGCGTATCGCTGAAAGTTCAAGGTGGGAGAGAAAGCTTGTGTGAGACTCGGAGGATGAGCTGCCACAACTCCAGGCTGGAGGAGAGAAATAGTCTGATGTGAAATGATAAATTTGTGCGTTATGGAAGAACGATTCATCATGTGCGGACGGGAGGGTTGAGGGGTTGCGGTTACGGTTGCCAGAGAAGGCTCGAGAAGTTGATCAATGAGGATTTTTCTCTAAGACTCTAAGACTTCCGGGACTAACTCAGGAAAATGCTCACGGGGGAACTGTTCAGAAACGGAGGGAAGGGAATGAAAACATGTTAATCAAGTGTAATAAATAAAGTGCGGGAAAAATATAGACAGGAGAGAGAAGCCAGCGTGTAAGGAATTTATATGATAGATTGGGAAATGAGGGACTCTATATTCTTGTTCATGGTGTGGATTTGAAAAGTTTGAGCGTGAAATATTACGTATTACCTGCTGAAATATCAGTGGGATATTCTACTGGAAGAATTTTTGAATCTCAAAAAAGACAGATAAGGTAAAGCGAGAGAATTTGAAACGGTGGGGATGGATTCAAAATTTACCCTCACCGTCAGGGGCTACTGGGTGATTGGAAAAGTTTTGATTTTCTTCCATGTGGCTTCCGCCCTGTTTTCTACCCGGGTAACTGGCAACTGATTTGATGCAATGCCGGGTAGAAACATTCTGAAACTGAATAGGAAACCCGCAAAATACATATTCTACACAGCTTGAGCTTGCCTTCTATTCAACTTTTCCCTTGAATTTTATACATTTCTTGACAGATTACCCGTTCGACGAAATTTACTCGGTTAGGTTTACTCCAGAGATGTACGTAGTAGGATTTTTAATTTCAAGCTGTAGTAGAGAGCAGAGCTTTGGATAAAACCATGTGTTAGAACTAAAAGAATGTAGCGTACAAGGTAAATCCTAGTTGATCATGAAACGTTGGGGAAGGATGAGGTTCCTACTACCATCACCTCCGCAAATTGAGTTTAATGGTCTGTAAAGTGTATTTAGCGGTTCAAATGCATGGATAGGCAAGATGAGTGAACTCGTAGCTGCTGAACCGTTTTAAATTAATAATGCAGCCATACAAGAAAACAGTTTGCTAGGCAAGACGGTATGGTGCAATTATGCACCAAAGTGAAAGTTGATGAAATGTAGGCGGTAAGCTCATAAGGGTAGGCAAGACACCGACTGCCTGCACTGGAACGCTGAATAGTTTATAATGTAACAGCAATATTTTGAAGATCCTGGAGCTGCAGAGCCGTCGAACAAACAAATGCATGAGAGCAAGTGCTTGGATATAAACGTGAAGATGATGCTGTATGAAAGCATTTATGATGGAGAAAATAAGCTGGTGAAAGCAAAAGAAAGTATAATGGAGAAAGTTTAAAGAAGGCGTGAATAGAGAGGGAGGAGAAAGTAGGGGGAGGAAGATGAAGAATAATGGAAAGTTGATATGATATTAATATGCGGATTGTTGCGCTCCGTTAGATAGACCGTCATTGAAAAGTTTCTGAGATGAAGAGATGTCTGCTGATGGTAGTTTGAAGGGCAAAGTGTTTAAGATTTTCAACAGGAGGTATAGAAACATTTATAAGGTCTAAATTCCTGCCGGCCTGTAGTTGCTTCGTATATTAGATAGTAGAGAAAGCCGGTGAAAAATAGTCTTGAGACGGGGATTTTGTTGGAGAAAGTTGTATGGTAGCATGGGAGAAAGTTGAGGAAAAGAAGATGCCAACGCTCAAGAGAAAAGAGAAAGCTGGGTTGGCTGTCCTTTCCCCCAAGTTACGAAAGCCTTGAGGCAAGTGCGTGTAAACCGCGTATATAATACCCGGTTGTGCGTTCAAGGAGAAAATATCCGGCTGGCTGGTCTTGTTCTGCTCTACTGCAAGAAATAAAACAAGACGCAGCTTCCACTTTCACCACTGTTGCAGATTTTGAAAGAAAGTGAAAGAGGGGGAAGAAGGAAAAAGAGAAAATGCACAAGTTTCTCAGGCAAGAAACTTGAGACTTTTATAGCCAAAGAGCGGGATAAAGATGAAGGGTAAACATGTAGGGGATGCATGGTGAAAGTTTCTTTATCGATCCTTCATCACGTACTTAGTGGTATAACAAATGGTTTTTCCTTACTTCCATGTAGGATTGGGAGATGAAAGTTAGAGATGAAAGATTTGTGAGAAAGCGTGAGAGATTTGTATGAAAGGCACGTGATTTAATCATGTACTAATACGCCCTCTGTCAAAGAGTCAAACTACTAAATTGAAATCAAAGTTGCAACAAGTAAGTAAGCGTCAATACTCATTAAATCCAGCAGTTTTGACAATTTATGGATGCATTTAATGTTACCTATGCTTTATTTTCCGTCCCTGGGTTTTCGTATAACCCGGAAGTGTTCAGTTTCAATTAAATGCTAAGACGATGCATGTCATCATATTAACATTCCCAAATCACTCAGCTCTTCTTTTGGATTGCTTTAAAAGCTTGAAGCTTAATGCTCCTAAGGTATAGTGAACAAAATGGGATTGTAAAATAAATGAAACTGAAACTTGTATGCATATAAAGTAAAAATCAAATACTAGCTCAAACAAGCGCGCAAGATGCAGTGAAAGTCGACATGAGATTAGGGGAAAGCTGGAAATAAAAGAGAAAGCGAATCTGAAACTGATAGTAGATGAGAGGTTGCTGAAAACTGACTCTTGAGTAAGGACTCATACGAGATCTTTGTAAAGGTTACCGGGAGCAGACACGAGGAAGACTTACGGGTAAGGGAAGAAACAGAAGGATACAGAGTGGAGGGGGTGAAGAGGAGAAAGTAATGAAATGAGGAAGAGAAAGGGGAATCAATAATAGTGA
This sequence comes from Sminthurides aquaticus, assembly GCA_906901655.1. Lineage (NCBI taxonomy): Eukaryota > Metazoa > Arthropoda > Collembola > Symphypleona > Sminthurididae > Sminthurides > Sminthurides aquaticus. The sequence goes on along the minus strand of CAJQTT010000031.1, from coordinate 52,106 downwards.
TATTGTTTGCTTCAAATAGCCTTAAGATGTTGTTGAGAGGGAGGAGGAGGAGTAGAATCAGAACAAGATTGAACTTGAGGAGACGGTGGTAACGCAATGAACGGCTGAGGATTCAGATCAGTTTGGGGTTTCTTCAAAGAAGAGAAAGCAAGGGGGATGCTAATAATTATTTGTAAACCAAGTAAGGAAAAACTGTAAGGAATGTAAAGAGACCTTCTCTTGTCTTGGGCTAGCTGATGCAATTCATGTCGATTTTCTCTTTGAAGAGGGTAGAGGGCTGGTGAAAGAAGAAATGAAACCAGAAAATGGGATGATTGCAGTTCGGGGAGTACGTGCGGGTGCAGTTTAAACGAGCTCTCTTGTCTCCCATCAAACCCTCCCTCGGTAATCAATTAATCAATATATGTCATGGGATCCATTTGAGTTGTCAGTCAACTGAAATCTTGAGAGACTTTGTCGTCACTTGGTCTTTTGTGGGCGGTATGATTTTATGCATGGGTACGTGATTTATGTACCAGATGGAAAAGAGGGTGGGAAGGTTACAAAATTGTGTTTTTCGCAAATTAAAATAAAGTTAGTTGCAACTGCACTACAAATAAGCAGAACGGAAGCTAAAAAAGAAACAAAGAACGTGGGTAACTGGAATCATTAACCCCATTCGAAAATATGGGGGAAAAGGCGAGGAAACATCGGAGGACATTTGACTAGAAAGAGAAAAGAAAACTTTTTCACTTGGAAAACTACTCCCTGCACTAACAGAATAGAGTATAGTATAATAGGGAAGAAGAAACGGAACAAGTAATTTGGAAAAGGAAACTGGAGAAAACGGGTGGCAATTAAGGGGAAAGTCGAAAGGAAACCCTCTTCTAGTTGTTTACTCGAAAAACTACGTGCTAAGGGTAATAAGGCTGAAGGAATAAAAAGGGTGAAAGCAAGGAGTTCAACTGTGAGCAGATATGGCTGTGGAGTAAGTATGATCGTCGGGAATCCATGAACTCAACAGAGTTTGTGAGGATTGTTCCTAGGAGATATGAAATTCATGATGAAATTTCTGGTGCTCCAGAAATCTCCTAGGAAAAGGGAAGAGAAAAGCGAAGAAGAGTTTAGAGGTGGTCCTGTAAAGCTCTTCCTCCTCACAATACAGTTATGCCAGATATGGTTTATTGGCCATACTGGTTATCCAGGAACTAGGGTAGGTAGCTGCGTAGTGTGAACCTTAACTTAAAATTTAAGTGTGGTTAAAACTTAAGAGTTAGTGGTTCCATGTTATTTATTTACTCAAGCAGAGTAACAGCTTAGATCAGCAAAATCAACAATAGAACAGACCTCGAATGACAATTGGATCGGAGCTTTTATACGTTTCTGGAAATCAAGAAACGCAATGTTAAACATAGGAAGCAAGCTTCCTCGAAGATGAAGCAATCCAGTTGTAATCATTTACATTGAAAAACAACTGGTCAGCTTCAACTCCGATCCAAAAAACACAAATTGCAATTATTAGCATCATTTTAGCATAGAGTAGGTTAAGCTTATCGAACCACTAAATTTGTACATCACAAGTTTATTCCAATCAATAAGGTAAACAGAGTTAGCAATCCCCCGGACATTCCACCCAATGAATGTTTGAAATTAAAGCTTGAAAAGAAACAGAATTTGAGTCGTGTGACAAATCCCTTTGCAGATGTGAAACTACTAACTTCAAGTGGGAGTGGGGGTTAGCTTACAAATCATCTCTGTCTTGAGAAAACGCTAATGCACGAAAACCAGGGTTGCTTAAAACTTATCTAAAAAATCTTAAACTTATTTCTGGAGAAAATCTTGCTTTCACTTGTGACCGAAAGTGCATCAACACATCAGTAAAACTGAATTAATATACTAGTCGTGCTAAGCCCTTAAATGGTAACACATTCGTATATAAGCCAAATATCCCCCCAACACATAAAAACCAACATGAACTATCGTCACTGTGAATCCAGCTTTCTACAGGCGACACCTTCCGACCGTACTGGAAACTACTGGAAACAAGTCCCTTGGCTATTCTATTGTCCACTCCTCCAAGTTAATTATTTGTGGGCAAAACCAACTTCAAAAACAGAATTCGATGGACAAATACAATAATTGAAAGCAAGATTATTTTGTGGACTAATGGAGCGTGCAACATAAATGAAACTAAGTCGAGCACTAATGGTTAGAGTTAGAAATAATTTAGATTAGTAATAGCTAATTGGCAGGAAAATAACTTAAAATATTAAAAGGAGGGTTATCACATAATCCGTAATATTTGACAAGTATCGAGCGGAAGCCCATGGAGTTATAGGTCCATCAAATGTATTGGAGAACGCAAGAGGTCGTTTTAATCGTATTTGCCTACGCAAGACTTTTATCCCTCGTGAAGGATTCCTAAAGATTTTCCTAGCGGATACACTTGAGAGACTTGCTTTAAGACTTTTCAAAATCTCATCACAAATCTGCGGAACGGACCCAGCTTTACTCAGCCCCAGCGTTGTTATAAATCCAACAACAGCGCCCCATGTAAATAGCAATCCAATCACAAAGCCAATCAAGCCACTCCCTCTGCTCATGAAAGAGAGACGAATGACAGCGTACATGATAGGAGCGACCACAAACGTCGAGATCATCTGGATAGTCGGTAGGAAAATAGGGTTGGCCCAGTCGTTGCATTGTGAAATGTTGATTTGCAGTTGAGTGTAAAAATTCAAGCACTCATTTATCTCCTCTTCCGTTTTGAGGTTCTTAGCTTTTGCCCTAATAAATTAAGAGTTCCAGAGAATCCAGAGTCATAAGTGATCTGTACTTTCTAAATCACCGCCAAATCCAGTAAATAAGATAAAAACTCACCTCAGTGTAAGCAGAGCAGAGCGGATTCCAAAGGTCGTGAAAAGAAGGAGCATTAGAGTTTCATGAAAGATGGAATATCCATAAAACACTAGCCAGAAGTTTAAAAGCAACTCGAGGAGAGCATGAATGGGTTGCCGGGAACTTTTGTCATAGAAGAAATGTAGTATACTCGGCCATTTTCCAGGATTCCCGACGTAAAGGAGGAGAACAAGGAAACATGCGGCAATGAAAGCGGCGTGATCGCTCCCAACTATGAGTGTCACACTCCGACTTCCGGTGTACTCACTGCTGGCTTGGGAGGGTAAAGGATTTTTTAACACTCCAAGCTTATCCCGGATACCGGAAAAAGTGTTGTATAAGGCGACCATATCACGGGAACTGGTTAAGTTAGATACAAAGCAGAGGGCAGTAAACGCAAGGGTAGGCCATAAAAAACCGAAAATCATTTGTTCTATAAACCTATCCTTTTGGAGACGAAACCAATCAAAAGAAGATATGGCAAAATGGGTGATATAAATGATGTTGGCGTAAAAGAAGGTGAATAATGCAATGCTTTTAAATGAGAGGATTTTACGGCATGATACACGATTCAGGGCCCCATTCCACACGAAAAATGGGCCAAACAAATTCCACCGAATAAATGGAACAATCTCAAGTTGTTTCAACAGAGTAGATTTAAAAGTATGAGGTGCGGTGACCAATAATCTTCGAATCACCATCAATACTTGGGATATATGGGAAGCGAGAATATTTTGGTTCGTGGTTCGATTTTTTAAAAATTGTACCACATTCCCCATATTTTTGATCGTAGGCTACTGCTACCTGTATTCGGCGACCAGAAAAAGAATTTGGGATCTAAGAGTTAAAACCACACGTCACGCCAAATCCACAAATTTGAACCGCTTTCAGGTTTCTACTACCGTGTCTTTGAACTTCGTGTGCGTAGGAATGTGCTGGCGCTCACCTGCTTTCGAGTTATGATTTGATAGAACTGGAGGCGCAATAGCCTGTGTCCAGCTTTAAATACCATCACCTCATGTGGACCTCATGCATTCAGGATTAGGTAAATTAAAAAATTGCTTCAGCTCTTTTTGATGCCTTCCAGTTGGGATTAGTAATAGTTTAAAGTCTTCCTTCAATTACACAAGAGAGTTTGTTTTTGTGTAGCACAATACTATGGAATACTCTTTTTAATCAAGTAATGCTAACATGTTTATGGATCAGACATGATTTATTTATCATTTCATCTAAACGAAAGCCGCATAATATGATGAGAGTCGTATACATGATCAACGACACTGCAATACATAACTAATGAATAATTTGTTTACTTTTTTACATTTCGAATTATATGTATATTGTGTCAACAACACCAGGGATTACGGTTTTTCCTTTGTAGATTGGATTTCATGGCATAGAATTACAAGACGTCTATCAACGAAAATAAGTAACCTAAAAACTAGCTTCTTGTTTCTGCATTAAAAGCTTTTAGAGAGAAATACACTACAAAGAGTTTCAAGTCATGGAGTAGCCCTATTTCTTAGTTTTCAAACAAGCATATACCATATACCCACTTGTGACCTTTGAGGTCATGGTACCTGTGGTGACGCACCATTCCAAGGACTTGTTTAAAGTCGAGCAAAAAAATGAGTATCATATTGGCAATCACCCCCTTTCTAAATATCAATTTTATATTGCAAATATGAATTATCCAGCTGCAACTTATTCTTGCAATGATAGATAGATGTTTTATTGATTTTACCAAATTAAATACAGCTCCTTCAATATTATTAGTATGATGAATGTGTTAATTAAAACACCAACAATAAATCGGCCGTGTATTCAAAGACATTCTGTAAAAATCGTTGCGCAGCCCATTTGGTTACGTATCCATCGACAAAGTTGTAGAAGGCTAAGGACTGACTTGCTCGCTCTGTCATATGAAGAAGACTCACAGAACGCTTATTCGTCAGAGCTGAATCACTGTCAATCATCAAAGCGCCTCTAAGGCATAATTCAAGAACCTTTTGTGAATCACCGGCAACGCGTCCACATTTCTGGAGCACCATGAAGGACCCAACGGTTAGCATGGATGTCATGAGGGTGAGGCCGGAAATAAGCGTAGCTACGACTCGTGTTGGTAGTTCGTCTTCGTATACCAGTCGTAGTAGACCATAATTGGATACTACAACTAGTGCCGTTGTAAGCGTAATAGCACAGGGGAGGGAATGCTGGATAACCTCGTTCATGTCAAGCATGAGTATTTGGACATGCCTGTGAACCTTGAGTGCTTCTTCCAAATACTGCCGCTTCTGAGTATGCGCACAAGTGTTTCTGTAAAAAGTTATTACGGGTTAACATTAATCGTGTACTAAATATAGGTACAATCATAATTGCATAATCCTTGACGATTAACCTTAGGAACGACAAGAGCGATGAAATTCCGAAGGCAGATGCAAATCCTAGCATTATTTTCTCATAAAGAACAGAGTAGCCGTACGATATGGTTAAGCATCCGGAAATGATTTCCAGAACCGAAAACAGTGGCCCAATAAATGGCCTGCCTATCATTTCTTGAAAGGGTGAATGAACAGTTGCAGGGAAATAAAGTACTAAACAAATATATGCAAAAATTACGAAAAGAGCCGCAAGATGCATGGCACAAGTAAAAACCGAAACTCGGAGGCCGTTGAAGTCAAAACCGGTAAAGTTGAGCGCCTTGAACTTATTGCTTCCTTGTGCTTCATGAGAGGCCAAATAATACTTGTATGTAACGTACCTATTGTACAGAAGGATAATTTCCCTCTTTTTAAGGGAATTCAGAAAAGTAAAGATGAAGACAAAAAGTAGAAAAACCATTATAATGACCGCCGTTCCTTGGCTCAACAAGCTCTGGCCTGAAATATCTTCCCAGTCAGTTTTAGTTACAGCTCCGTGAACAAAGTATGATGCCCGACACAGAAAAAGGATACTTCTAAACAGTTTCCATTTGGTTGTGTAAAGGTTTTCGGATTCAACGAGGCCCAGGCGGTTACATTGAAAAAAAGGCGATAGTTTCAAGTTTTGGCGGATAAAGTTCTCCGGTTTCAGAAATATTACTACGCCGTCGCGTATCCTACTCAGTTCCAGCTTCCTTTTAACCACAGCCTTTGCAGTTCGATTCAAGGAAGCCATGGTGTATCGAACTTCATGTGAGACGTCGCTAATGGCCTCAATAAAATTTTGTACGGGCAGTAGATACTGGCACCGACGCTGATACGGAGGGCTATCCATGACTACCAAATGGGAGCTTACATGTACTTAAAGTGGCTGCAGGGGAAGTTATTCAAAAAACTTCATACTACCATTCAAAATTGCAAGGATTGCGTTAATTTATAAACTTTCCAGCTAAAGCTTAGCTGATGTTTGAATCTATGGGTTTTACTTTTTGGCGTCGTGAGTCAGTGTTGTCAAGACTAATGCAGATAGAAATACCTTAAATGGACATTGAGACGACGCAGTTGCGTAAAAGCAGTTACTAACACGATTGTTTTGCGGTCATATAATCAATTCCTTCACTTAAGCTACTTAGGAAAGAAATATTCATTTGGTTAATGCACTCTTATTGGTTTTGAATCTGACATAATACCATATTAACAAGAAGTACTGATAACTAATGCTCGCTATATAATGATGCTATTACGAACTTTCATTTATTAATTCATTTGATTAACCTAAGATAATTTGACCGAATTCAATGTCTAGTTATGCCATGATTGGACTGTAATTTATTGAAAATTCCGAACTCTCCTAACCGTCGATGGTTTTCAATTTCAATACCTTGCCTTGGCAAATCTAAGAGTAAAACAAAAAAGAAAATCATACCATTTTGAGCCCACATACATATTGTAATGGTTCACCCTTGAATGTTTTGAGAAACTGGAAATTGATTGCTTTATTACTCACGTTGACTTGGGTTACAGAAGCATCCATATTTGCTCCAGCAGTTGCATCAAACGTTTTCTTCAAGCAGATACCATACTGTACAAAATCAGAAACGTTATTATATTTTTACCGCTACACAATAAACTCTTATAACTACAATACAAAAGAAGGAATGCATTTCTTATACACCAAATACGCAAATTCATGTTACGTACCGGGCCGACCTTGTACAAGTTGAGCAGTTCGCAAACTTCGTTAATTTTGGGCGTGGCATTCAATTGTCCACCGAATACTTTGTCCTGGCATGAGAAGAAGATTTCCTTGTTCTGAAAAATAGTATTTACGAAGAACCAGTTAGTGCCTCCATCTATTTCGTCTTTTGAGTCTACAACAATACATGATGTGCGAAATAAAGAGTAGCCATTAATAGACTTACTGGGACGTTGTCGTAGCATGCGTAGAAATCAGTGATGGTAGCAGCGTCATTCTTGGCTCCGCACATTCGGTTAACAATGCAGGGAAGAGATGGCAAATCTCCGCCAATCACCTTGTTGTTGCAGTACAGGGTATCCAATAAGTTAGCCGATACGGTAGCGATACCGAAAACTGCCACTAGAGCCAAACCGAAAGAACTGCTGGAAATCATTCTATAACTGGATGCAAAATGCAAATTACTATAAGCTTGAATGTTCAATTTGAACGTGAACGATTAAACTGACTGCTGAAAAATCAAGATCATGGCTTTTATCTGTAAATTTTCTAGAGATGCCTTACAGTGTCAGCGACGTCCTTGAAATCGAGTATGGATTAGAAGCGGTTTCAATTCAACAAGTTTCCAAGCAAATAATAATCCTCCATTTGCCATTGCGAAGTGGTTAGCAAACAAAGCTCTGCTACTCTCCCGTATTCCAGAAACGTTAGCTATACCATATGCTACCTACATTTACAAAAACCCAAGGTGATGTGTAGGTGAAGCTTTATTGAAAAACCTATATTATGTTGGACATTACTTGTATACGTAGATCAATGTGGCATTATTGCGAAATATTTTTGCACAACAAGCGAATATTTGTTGCTCCTATTCACTGTATTGGTAGCGATGAATAGAATAAATATCTGCAGCTGTGGCATATTTTGTTAGGAAACGACGAATTACTTGGTAAAAAAAGAGCTGATACAGGGGATAATATCAAATCAAATATTAGAGTATAACGCTACAGCTCTGAGGTCTTTGTTTCCGTAAGAATGCGCCATCTACACTTGTAAATTTTAGAATGAAAATGTAATCTGTTGGTTACCACTAGGCTTCTGGATGTCAATCAATCCACTTGACACAACAATTGACAAGGACAGATCTATGGATTTGACACTATGCGCGGCTGTTGTTGATAGATGCAATTGGATCGAGAAAGAAGCTAAACTGAGATTATTGCATCTGTGACAAGATGCAATCTTGCAGATTCGTTCAAGGCTTAATAAGATGCAAGGTTAAGCAGGATTCGAGACCTAATTGTGTGTTGTTTAACTCTTATAAATACAACCTAAAATGTGTTATTCATGAATCAAGCCTAAAATTCGATTTTTACGTACAACTTAACACAGCCCAGTACATACGCGTATTAAACCAAATCAACCGCAAGTAAAATTTTTCAGAAGAGGAGCAAAAGATTAATGGTCGCATCCATGACGCTAGCTAAAAAATTCAATCCCATCCATGAAGTGAGGGGCGCCTGAATAGAATTCCGGAAGCTAACAGTCTGACAACTTCGAAGTGTTTTACTCAACGTTAGCAATTGAATCTTTTCGTAATGGTAGTCTCCTTCAGAATTCCCATAGCCCGTGTGACGGAGAGTTAGGATACGAGTCTTGCAGTTTCGGAGGGTAAGATTGGACCACGTGGGAAGGAATCCAGCGTTTCGGAACGTTACGTATATAACCGTTATGGTGGCAACGTCAAGGAAGAATCCAACGATAATAATGGGTGCCATTTCCTGGAAAGTATCAGTTTCCCAAGTACAGAGAATCTTGATTGCAGCGTAATTCAAGGGAGCAGCAGCAAAAACGGAAGTGATTTGAATTGCGGACACATATATGGGATTGCTCCACCGGTTGAGATCCATCATCATGATCTGAAAATGGTTGTAGACTTCTAGTACCTCGGAAACATGCTCTGCATCCCGAAGATTCACTGTTTGCCGACTGAAATGTTTTGAATCAAAAATTGATTTCTGCAAACATTTTAAGCCCGATTACTAAAAATACGCAGGTTCCACCGAAAATCCTTACCTCAAACTTTTCATCCCAGACATAACATTGTTGCAAGGGTAAAGTAGAAGCATTACACTGTCCATCGTCGTCGCGTGACCGTAGCGCAATACGGAAACGGTGAGGATCACCTCGGCGAAAACAAGAATCTTGTTTCGAGATTCCACGTCCCAAAGGAAGTGTAACGGGGATGGGATCATCCCTGGAAACTTAACGACCACCCATGCGACTCCAATAGATCCCACTAAGAACGATCCGAAATTCATGACGAAAAATGCTGCTACATGGATATATGAGCATTTGAAGCGGGCGAGTATCGGGCTTGCGGAATGAGCTAGATACTTTCGGTAGTTGAGGAATCTGTTGAAGGAGATGACAAGATCTGAACCTTTGCGAAAATTCGTTATCCAAACGGCTGACGTGTGAACCAGTTGAATGCAAATAAAAGGCAGGATTAATTGCAAGGGCTCAAAATAAAGGCTTAAGCCGGATTTTTGAACACGAATGAAGGCGTGATAGGCACATTGAAAGGAATGCAGCCAGAACACTATTGCCATTATAAACTTCCAACGTGTTCTAATCATTCCGTTTTCTATAACCCTTCCGTCCTTCCAGGAGAAAAATGGAACAATGAATAGACCGCATGGTACGAAAAATTCTGGATCCGAAAATTTTGAACAGTAAAACCATACTCGCTTCCGCTGATTTTTTGAAAACCTTCCCAAAAATGTGGGAAGATTCGAAAACAAGTAATAAATTACGATGAAGCAAAGCTGAAAGGATCTTTGTCCCGCGTTTTTGAGAAGTCTTATCACGAAAATCATCGTCGGGTAATGCATTGGAAACAGTTGTGAAAATGTAAGCCCGATTGAAGAAGCTTCCTTCTTGAGACTCTAGGATCCCCAAGAAATTCAAAATGATCAACGACGAACGATTGAAATAATAACCTTATATAGTCAAGTTGGTTCTCACAATACAAACGCAAAACAAAAAGCTCACAGTTTCGAAACCAAAACTATAGTATGCTCCTTTTACACCAGGTAGCAGAGTGTATCAAGTTGTCTTTGGGGAATCTTAGGGTTCGTGCTACATTCCAACCATCAAATCCAATATGTTAATGGTTGGATTGAAAAAATATGGCTTCAATTTGACATCATTTTAAACAAATGGCTTAAAACATGATCACATTGAATGGCACAGAAGGAATTCTGGTTTGAAATTGTCTGAAACTCGTGCTTGCATGGAAAGACAGTGGGCCTAGTTAAATCGATGCTTGTTACAGTTAAAAATTATAGGCAGTTGTAGGAAAATACAAGTGTTTAAATACAATTGATCGCATTTAAGCTCATGCAACCCGTGCGTCACATTAGCGTCCACACCCAGTCCTAGCCTGTATAATACCTACTATTATTGAACTTCCTATTTTACAATTAGAAGCAGGACAAAATGCAATAATCAAACCAAAAAAACGATTTTCAACCATTGCGGAGCATTATTCTCGTTTAAAATTTTATTTGGAGATTAGAAATCTGACCCTTGCCGTATTTAGGGTTTGTCTCGAAATAATGACATAATGGTCACAACATATTATTTATCATTTACATTAGCTTTGCAAGATTTAATATATAGCTACAGTCCAAATGGCTGTTGTCTGTCTTTTCAAAATTCTAGCGACTTTACGAAAATTAGCCCGGGCTTATTCAAAACTATCCTCATTAAAATTGTTATAGTATATATTTCAGCAATATTTAAATTCAGCTACAATGGCTGTTTTCGATGCATTTTTAAGCAATGAGTTATAATTAATTAATGACGGGGAACGGCGCTACATTTACATAAATATCGACTTTTGGCTTACATATAAGCTACGTACAGAATTGCACAATATCAATGAACATATTTAATTCTCCTTTGGAGAAAGTCACTTAACACATACACGGGCGGTTGGACCGATAAAACAAATTGCCTCAAATTTACATTACGATTGTCACAAAGACCATTACATTTAAACGCCACTACAGCATGCACATAAACGTCAGGAATCATGCGAGGAACACGATCATTAAAATACTCTAAAACGCTAGTTATTTAAAATAGATGGACTTGAATAAAATGATTGTTTACAGATTTGTCGCGGAGCCTGAAGCTATACAGACTACCAAAGCTGAGGATATGCATGCTACACAGTTAATTACAATTAAATAAACAAGATGGACGGGACTAGTGCAGGGACATTTAGAGTACAACAAGTAATGTGTAAATACTAATTAAAGAGACAGGCTGGATAATTTATTACAACATAATCTTGAATTAAGTATCTATTAAGTTGTCACAGGATTGAGACTTGAGAGTACGATCCTTCTTTTTTGTTCGACGATTGACTGTTATGACGACAGGACCCCGCTTGACCTTCTTGAACATTGTGACGGCTTCAAGATGAGTTAAACCCTCGACGGGCTCCCCGTTGATAGCTGAGATTTCATCGCCTGAAAAACCAAGAGAAAAACCTCATAAGTTTCATTTTTCTTTTCAAGATTTAACGCGTCTTACGAAAAGAGACAAGAGGAAGGGGATTTATTCAGGATATTGGCATTTTACGCAATTTACCAAATCCCTAGCGTCTCTTTACATCCCTACAAAATAGCAATAAAAATCATCCAGGGTGTACTTGTCTTCCGGAAAGACTCACTTTCACCACAGAGGGAGGGCTGCTGAGAGTGAGTGAAAGTATGGGCCGGCAAGGATGGATAGACATACTCCTGGCAAACACAAGAGGGTATAGGAAAGCAAGAGAAGAGAAGGGACCATTAGCGTGAAGCTATTATTTATTGTCGGCTATCAACATGAATCTTGTTGGCAGGATTTCATCGGTGCAGTTCAGCTGTTTTCACCCCACGAGTACGGTAAGAAGAGCTACAAAGCAGAGCGGTGAAAGTACAAGGAGAAAGCTCATCGGCTCAACATGCATAAGAGGGTGGAAGTGGACGTTGCCAAAATGAATGCATACACAGCTAGCTCTGCATTGTAGCAGTTCGAGAGAAAGTAAAGAGGATTGAAACATAACAAGTGGGGAGGGAAAGTGGAGAGGTGCATTAGCTACCCGGGGGAGAAACCGCAAACGGAGGGGAAATTAGCTTCCCTGTTTTGTTTTGTTCAGATGGAGTACAAGCCTACAGTTTTGGCTTTGATAAACCTACCCTCCGTATTTTGAATTGTGGATCATCATCTACTGAATTATTCAATGACACCGAAAAGGGGAAAACAAAATACGAGGCAAGGTAAACATAAGGAAGTTGAACACAACAAGTTATATAACCCTAGCGTTGACCCTGACAATCCGTCGAGGGCTGTAAATTATAGATGCACTTGAGTTGAACTTGTCTCGCTTTTTCTTCTTGGACTTGAGTGCAAGTTTATGCAACTCGACTGAACTTGCCCTCAAAATGCAATAAGGAAAACACAGAGATGGAAAGAGGAAACGATGGATGATTTTGGAGATGAGGGGTAGTAATAGGAGAGGAGTAGGCGGGGATTTTGTTTAAATATTCAAAGGAACAGACTGGTTTTAAGACGGAATGAGGGGGACATAGTTGCGCGAATGGATCTTTTATAGAGGTGCGTTGAGAAAACGAGGCTTTGAGATTGTCCTCTGCTACTTCTATTGCTTCAGCAGGGTTAAATATGAGGAGCGGAAAGGATTTAGGACGATTTGTGGTGGCTGTTTGCTCGTATTTGGTAAGGAGTATTTACGCTTCAAATAATTTCAATCCAATGTTCCTAAGCTCTTTTTGAGCCGGGATGGCGTACTTAAGAAAAAATATGTATTTGATTCTGATAAAAGAGGAATGATGGGAATCCCGTGTTTTCGCATTACTAAGCTCGGATAAAAGGTTATCTTTCCGAGATGGATTGATGGAGAAATATCATTACTTGAATCCGCATCAAAGAATACAAAAATCCATGGCAAAACTACAGAGTTAATAAAACAAGTCTTCTGTTTCCGTTTGATCCAGCTTTACTTATGGTATGGCTAAGACAAACTATGGGGACTTGAATTTGAAAAAAATAAAAGATGATATTCTTAAGTCGCGAATAGTAGTGTTGAAAGAAGAGGAAATATTCACATAGTAGATTCCTGTCTGTAAAGTGTGCATTGGACTGCAGAATAACTGGGATTCACTGTGACAAGGTGCATTAGGATTTGAAAACGATTGAATTTTGTCTGTCCCCTCTTTTTGGGGAAAAGCAGTCGTAGAATTCAGTCTTCCTATGGAATCTACAGTCAGTCTCTGCTACCTGCTTCGCTAAGCTTAAGGTTTAGGTGGCTTCTGTGTCGTCGGCTGAAAGCAATTCAGAAGACTGGAGCCCCTGAATTCTGGAGAAACTTGGTGACAGTCAGATCGATAGAATTGAATAGGGGAATAAAATAGGAGAGGGACAAAGTTAAAGATATCTTTCCGCTACAGTTGAAGAAACCAGGAGAGAGGGATGAGAAAACTGCACTGGAAATGCATTCCCGTTTTCTCACCCTCCTGGAGAAAATTTTAAACGGAAACGCAAGGATTTCACACCCTGATATACCTACAGAATTTACCTCAAAATGATAAATGCTTTCTATCAGATTCTTCCCGAGTGTGAAACCGCAGTTTCTATAGACGAAACTGGAAGTGTGAAGCTTGATTCTCAAACGGCTTCAATAGAATTTCTCCTAGACTTCTGAATATAAAGGGCTTCACTTCCTATAAGGTTTCTGTATGATTTTAAGCCGTGTAACCGCAACAGACCCGTTGCCACCCTGTCGCAAAAGAGATCTAACCGTGTGAAGCTATCCGACACGGCAGACACAATTCGGGAGCCCGAGATAACCATTAAAGCATGTGTAAAAATCTTCTGGAGCCTACCGCAATTCCAGCGGCTTATTTCATAAAAATATTGGACAGTATAAATAACAGGACGGCCCGCCAGAATAAATCAGGGTCGGTGCCGGTCAGGCTGATTAGAAATCAGGAGTTCACGCGACATTGTCACACATTATGCTCGGCTGTATCCTTTAGGAACAGTAGTGGAACATGGGCCAGGGAGTAACATAAATATTGGAAAGTTTAAAAGCATGAATAATCCCTCTCGTTCTCACCTTCTTGGAGCCGGCCATCCTCAACCGCTTGACCGTTGGGCAGTATACTTTTGACAAAGATGCCCATGTCTCCCTTAGGGGAATCCTTCCCGCCGACAACTGTAAATCCAAGCGGCTTCTTCCCGGCACCTTTCTCATAGACGACCGTCAGGTTTGTAAAACATTGAGATTTGGGACGTCTTGGCAGGGTACAGAAGGATGGTGACTCGTCCTGAGGCTTTTTATGGAGGTCTGTGACGGACGTGGCTGGAGAATCCAGCGCAAGGGATGCAGTATTTGAAGAGGATTCCATTAGACTGCTCACAAATTTCCTCCGTGCTGAATTCAATTCGTTTCGACTAGAAGGGCTCATTAACTTGTTCATGCTGCTGTTGCTGCTGCTGCAGTTCTTGAGGGAGGTCAAATTAGAGACGGATGAGAAAGCACTTGGCTTTCGCGGAGGGAGGAGATTACTGATGGCTGACGCTTTCTTCCCCTTATTTTCACCAAAATCCCTTACTTTTCCATCAACTTCGTCGTCGTAGCAGATTTTTATTATTGTTTTGTTAGACGAGTCTTGGGTGATGGATGAGGGCGGGGGAGGGGATGGTGGAGGGGGGATTACATCAGTCTCATCCTCCTCAGGATCATCAATTGACGAACTTGCTGAGGATTCACTTGACAAGCTTCCGGAGGGTGGTGGAACTGGAGATGAGGAAAGGCGGAGTAGAACCAAGTCCATATCCCGTTTTAAGCTATTCTTCAATAACGTATACACTTCGTTTAGCGGTAGACCTCGCAAGAATTTACCGTTCACACTAATTATCTCGTCACCGATACCAAGTTCCCCGTCACTGTAAAAATAAATCACATCAAATTAGCAAACTCTAGTTAGTTTAACAACACAGTCACACAGCACAATAACTATTCCTGACACTAAGGCCAAATCAACCTTGCAAACAGCACAATGTCGTCCACTTTAATGATATTATTTAAGAGAGAGTCGAAAGTGTGTGCTGTAGTCACTGCCGTGGTCTGAATCTATAGAGGAGTAGTTAAGGAGAACAGCAAGGATACAAAAGTGAAGCGTCAACACAGAGTCGTCAGAGTATGTGCAAAAATAATCGCCAATTCTCAGCCACACCACAACTGTGAGCAAGGGGTTTTGGCGATAATTTAATGATGAAAATTCAAGGGAATATCCCATTATCTTTAAGGCGAAGAATTTAAAAAGAAGGTGACGTTACTGTCTCGCTCACAAGAAGATAGCAACCAAGGAGGAAGAATTCAAGAGAAATTCAACATTATCTACACAAGATTGCGCATAATAAAGCACTGGGAGTTTGGGATGCAACAGCCCTCATAATGTGATCCTTAGTTTCTTCAACACTAACTTAATATGTAATGCCATGAAAAGAAGGCTTGGAATTCAGTGGAGAAGACTGTCAGAAGGTTAAAGTGAAAACGCCTTAAGATAGGTCGCTGTCAAGAGATCCCAATGCCTACTTCCCTTACATCAACGGAGCGTTAATATCAGCTCTCCTCCTACGTGCTCCCGCATTAAATTAAATGACTTATTCACCCTTCTTTATTCTAGCAAATATTCGCAATTTCACGGAGGCATAACAATTTAAAAACTTTTTAAATCTGCAAATTTACCACCTCTCCGCACCCCAATTTAGGCAAATGAGGAAAGAAAGGGAAAAACTTTGTAAAAAATAGTTGCTCCATCTTAAAAAGCTTGCCAGAAGGCAAGCACAGCAGACGGCTGTATATGCAGCAAAATATGAAAACATAGCCTTGAACATAAACTTAAAAGTTATGTGCCTCCAAAAGTCAAACTAATAAGTAACCCGAGTGGGATAAAAATGACAGGTCGTTTACTTTTACAACCACGTTACTACGTGGCGTAAAAATTTAAGAGAAATATACCCTAAAGCGGCGTGGATAAAATCCCTCCGTTAATCATTATCATAACAATTATGAATTACGACCTTAGTAATACTTTTTTAGCACGAGCTGGATATATTTTTGTTCGTCGTCAAAGCATGCATTCCCAAATCATTAACATAATGTATGTAAAGATACGTGAGATGCACAAAGATTCGGAGGAGTACACGGAAAATAGACAATAATTTTTACGTTAACGCTCCTTCAATCTAACACGCGTTCGGTTTTTGGAAAAGTGAGAGCTAACCCGTCCCAAATGAGTGTCGTTTGGGACGGGTTTTCATGTTAGGAGAAAATGCAGAGATTTTTATGCACCCTCGCTAATGAAATCAGCGACAGAAGAATGCAAAAGGGAGAATGGTAAATTATAATAAGTTTTAATTAGGATTCGTGAATGATGAAAAATTCAAGAAGATGGAGGCAAAGGAGGCGAAATTGATGAAAAACCTCACGTGCATTAAGAACAAGAAGGAGCAAAGCAAGGGAAATTGGAGAAGAATTTCAAACGTAACCAAAGAAAAGATGATGAAGAGGACACAGGTGGAGGTGACATTAGGCTTGGATTGAGGTGTAATTTAGTTTGCCGGGAAGAATTATAAAATATTCATAATTTCCATGCTCGGAATACATTAGAAAAGTTTCAAAGAGAAGTCTAATTCCGGCAAGACAATAAAGACTATGGCGAGAAAGGAATAGAGGAGGGAGAAAAGAGAATTAGTTTGGCAGTTGATCTATTCGGCTTTGAATTATACATTTCTCCTCTTCTGCATATTATAATGCCTACTCTAGAATTTCTCTGGTTGCAACTGCACTCCAGTGTTAAAGCTGTTAGCTTGGGAATAGCAGGGTAGAAGTTTGAAAAATAGCATAACGAGGCATTCCAAGTGCGTAAAACGTGGCAATGTGTATAAACTCCAGGAGAAAACAGACCAAAGAGGGCGGAAGGAAGAAAAAGCTTTTGTGAAGAAAAATTGTTCGCACTCCTGAAACACATCATCATCTCTTCAGTCAGTAACCGCCTACTCGCACTCAAATGATTCCCTACACATATTTGCATTTAAGAGACTCGTACAACAAATAATGTGAACCGGAGGGAAAATGCAGGGGGATGCACGCCCAGGAAGAAAAGAGGGGAGAAAGTTGTAGCCTGCGAGGCCGGGAAAGTTGTTTCCACTATACACTCCCGGGCTTTCCCTTTCAAAGAAAGGGATGAAAGCAAAGGAAATTCCTACATTTCCATCATTTACAACACTCTTTCCCCCATCTTCCCGTATTCATCCTCCTCCCTTCACTGTCTCTCCCTTAACAAGCCCCGCTTCAAATTCAGTAGTTTGCTTCATCTTTCAAAGGATGAAGAAAGTCGCAAAGAAGCCGCGTTCCGACTTGCATCTATCTTTCTACGAAAAATCTTGTTAGAAAAACCGGTTCGAGTTTTGCTCTCTATAGATTGCTTTCACCGAACAAGGTTTCTGGTTTCCTGCTTTCTCCTTAAATTTCCTCCCCTCCTTCCTTCCTTGTAATACAAAATAATATCTTATTCAAAATATCTTAAAATACATGCTATCTCACCAAAAACTGGAGAAAGTTGATAACCTTTGATCAGTAAAACTGTAAAAACTTTCACGGAAGAGTTAGTGAAACCTCAACTTGGATTTCAAGATACGAAGCACACACATTTGAGAAACAAAATGCTACACGACAGTGCACAAATAAGCTCGTGTATTAAGACTGTTTCAGTCAGAACTGATAGGTCAAGAGACAGTAACAAGAAGAGGGATGATGACGAGCAAAAGAATTTGATCACTCACTCTGACTGACTCAGTCAGCGTTTCCTTGTTTGCTTTATGCCGCAGCAAGGCTGATATCAATTTCATTCTTGCTATTCATATCAGCATGAACAAATTTCAAAAAAGCCTCAGAGCAACAAATACAAACTTACACAGCCGTAATAAAATAAATCAAGGCCTAGTTTATACTCTGTACAAGCGCCAGACACATCATAAACTCCAGTACCGCAGAACGGGTTAAATGACACAAAGACCAAGGAACAGGGACGGATTCATTTAGACCGAGACAAAGTGCATATTTAAGTGATTGAATCAATTTGAAATTAGAAACGTCTGGAAGTAAATTAAGCTCGAGTTGCTTGTTTGTTCGCTGCTCTGTATTGAAAATTTCCTTCAAGCGTTTCATGTGTCCTTCATTCAAATTCTGTAGATCTAATCCTTGCAAAACCCAGCTCAAGATTGTTCATGGCTCTCGTCTTTCGTGCCGAACTATGGCGAATGCACCCTATGCTATGTTGGGCAAGTTGTACATGCTGCGTCGGCTAATTGAATCAAGAGAAGACCTCATAGCTATGAATATCGTCAGTGTCAGACAGGCCCAGGGCTAACAACAGAGGAAACGATTCATTCATCCCAGTTAAAGGAAGCCGACAGATTTAATTTTATTTGATACATGCCAGGGGTGGATTACTCTCTCTCCGCCCTGTATTGATCCAAGCCACTAAATCCACTAAAGCCCGTCCATGTTTTTCTTTGACTTAAGCTTATGTAGAGATCTTCTCTTGTGAAATGCAAATAATCTCTTGTATGACCAAGATGACAATGCATTATGTGCAACTGTGGGCTGAACTTAGTCGTGGATGCACCCGTAATTGAACCAACGACCCCCGAACTTAACAAACACATCAACCCGCTGCAAAGTAATCATGTGTGACTAGTAAATTCAATTTAAGGTAGGATTCGACGCTCAGATTCAAGACCGATGAAGCTGACAAGACCAAAGAATGCAGAGGAATCACCACGAGGCTAAATAACCACATGCGAAGAATGGAGAAATTCTTTCCATATGGGTGTCACAGTTCAGAATGCTTTTCTTGGATTCGTTCTTTCAGGTAGGAAGTTGGGAAGCTACAATACAGACAGGATGTTTGGTAAATTGGTAAACGAGAGTGCCGTAGGGAAGAAAATAAATACCTGATAGGAAATGAAGCAAAGCAAAAGGAAGAAGGCATGAATTGAATTGGACTAAACTTGGTTTCTCATTGTGTGTTTATAAAGAGAGCTAACTGATAGAGAAACCAAGAAAAATTCTTTGGATGTAAACATATACATGATGCGGACATTCTTATCTTTCTTTGCCTCTTCATGTCCTCCGTCTCACTGTCTGCACGCAAAGCATGTTTGGAGGAAAAACATGAACATGAAAGATAAGAATGAACATGCGGAAGATGATGCACTACACAAATGCAAGGGATGCAAAACAAATCATGCAGCTTTATGCATCTATTGAATCTATCGGTATCGGTTAAAGCTCCGGGAGATACCATAAGAAAAGCCGGCGTTTTTCATTTCATTCACGTAGGTTGCAACGGCTGCAGCGAGTATCAAAGATCATGACGCTTTAGCTTTACTTACGTGCATCCAACAAGATTTCCATTTCAACATCCTACCAAGCTAACATGATTTGAAACTAATTGAAATCATGCTCATGTCTTCCGCTCACAGTACATTGTACATTCTGGTCATGTGCCAATAATTTCTGTCAAAAATCCATTTAAGCCATTCGTGCCAAATCCATTCTCGGAGCTGATCTGCAATCAGCTGTGGGGGGACTATCACTATATTGAGTTGGCTGCTTCGAGCCGAGGCCAAACCATCTCAGATAGTGCAGGAACAGTGAACAGCATACATATTTATGCCAATGGTAACCACAAATTGCACAGATGCTATGGCACAGATAAGCTAAATGCATCGAGGATAAAAATTCAGAGTAAATTGCAGTAGTTGCAAAAAAGAGTATTCGCTACTAGGGCTATGAAGAGAAAATGATTCAAATCCTAGTTTATGTCAATGACTGCGGTTTCAAGGAAAAATTTAACCGCAAGGTAAAGTTTCCGGAAGCTAACTAAATATTGTAAAAGCGTGTGAATGAGACAGGATCTAACTAAATGTCGTTAACGAAATGAAATGGAGCGAGAATTTATTATCAAGTGCAAATTATTTTGACCGTGAAACTCTATACAAATCTCTCAACAAATGCAAAATGTCACCTTATGCGATTGCTCCAGGCGTGTATTATACGACTGTGGCGTGCAAAATATTTCGCGAATATTAATAATTTACTATTTTCTGGAGGCTATTGTGGTTGTAATTCTGGTATACTTTAACATTAAAACTTGTGGCAGTCATAACAACGCTGGTACTGACATCACCCTTTGATGTATAAATGGACTGAAGAAATACGCGAATCTGTAAAATATGCTGTGCTAAAACGATCATCACGCTTGAATTACTGAACGTTTCGCGAAAACGTTCTTGAAAGAAATGGCTGTGCAGGACTTTTGTGGGCATGAATTAAGGGGAAAATAATGAAAAAATTAAAAGCCAACTATAAATCCTTCCTTATTACTTCATTAGACAACGCTTGTTACTACATTAACCTTGGAAATGTTTAATTCTCAGGCCATTACAGACACGATCAAGTTCAAATCTTAAGCTTTATGGCAATTACATCATCGCATTCGTTCTTTGAGCTTTTACACGCTTCATTACCTTCTGGGAATCTCGTTTAAATCTCATACCGTTGGTAGGAAATCAAAGCTTTGCTGTGCTGACTAGAAGGTAAAAATTACCACTCAGTCCACGAAATAAAATAAAAGGTACTTGACCGAAATGAAATTTAAAGCTGGAGCAAGGGAATTTAAGCTGTGATTCTTTCTTCTATTATTTCACGGAGCTTACAGCGGATCTCTAATTTGTGTAACTTGCTCTTCCTCCAAGGACTTGAATTTCAGGATATAACATTACAGTAAAGCCTTTACTTGAAATTGAAACATTGTTGGTTTAAGTGCTATCAGTACGGAGGAACGAGTCATGCAGGAAAGTAATTTGACACTTGACACTATCAAGTTGCTTTCTTAATGCTCGTTAATTTTATTAACAAGTGCTGGAGGAAACGAGAGCTGGAGTTGTTGGAAGAATAGTTCTAAACAATTTTAATGCCTTTTTCTTGCTAAACAATAATTAAAAAATGTAATGAAACAAGTGTGAAAACTGGTCTATACAGAAACAAGTCTGCCTGTACTTGTATTTCGTATATTTTAGCCGTCCTAGCAATAAAGAGAAATGACCTGTAGAACTAATTCCTTGATTTACAAGAGTCATTTCAACGAGATGGCTAATAGCGTGTAGAAAATGGTGTAAAAATTATCACCGCAGGTAACTTAAAGCTACGACTGGGAAGAATTGAATCTGTGTTATGAATTTGATAAACGACATCATTCCTTCACACCTTACTCGCTCTAATGAGGTTAATGAGTTGCGAAATAATGTGCTAATTAAGAAAAAAACATTTAGAGAAGAGGCTGAAGGGATGAGATGACGTGAGAAAGAAATAAGTCACTGTCTCTCTTTCTGGTAGGACGGACTGACGGACTGCACTGCATTTTGAAATGCAAGGCAACCCTTTTCTAGAAGCAGGACTCGGGGCACATGCCCCAGGGATATCGTTCACAGAAAGTGTAATGTGGAATAACAACACACATTATCACCGTGGACCAAATACCTAATTAGTTTGTGAAATTTATCAGTGTCGTCCACACATGACGAGTATGAAAATTCACCTCAGATTTTCAACAACCTCTCCTCAAGTGAAGAAGATGATGAGAGACTTTGCACTGCATGGAAGCATGAAAAATAATCCGCACGACAACCGCCAAAAGCAATTAGTCAAAAGATTAAAGAATCCTGCTGTTACGGATGCTCCTTGTTGCCAAAGTGGAGACGTTTAGCATTGAAAGTCAGGAGAGGAAAAACAAGAAGAAGAAGAGCTCTTGCAGTTTGACAATTAACTACGGTACAGAAATCTAGGCACGCGGAGGTGCGCTTATTGAGTTGAATCCAAGATTTACAAGATGGTGAACAAGAGGTAATTTAAAAAAGAAGTGACTTAAAGAATGCAGTAAATTAGTTATAATGAATAATGAGGGAAAGAGAAAAGGGGGGAAATGAAATAAAGAAGGAAGACACAGTAGGAGATATATTAGATTGGTTTTGGGTTCTTTGAATTTTAAGGTAGGAGAGTCAGTTGCGGGAGGTAAATATAAAGCTATTTGAAACAAGCTCTTGGATTGACTTTAGATAATGATAGAAAATTATTTATTGGTCTGGGAGGAGGAGAAGCGCGAGATTGATGAAACGTGGAGAGGAAAAAATTGGAATACGAGGAGAAACTGGAGACGGTGCTGCTGCAGAAGCTATTCTTCTAAAAGTGGATGATAATTTAAGTTTTTCTGTAGAAGCTCAGCGTCCAGAATGCGGGAAGAGATGGAGAAGAAATTGTAAAGGAGGATAAATGTACAGGAGAATTAGAGAAGAAGAAAAGTGAATTGTGAAGAAAGTAGAGTGAAATTTAAAGTGTCTTGTTGGATAAAGAACAAGGGGTAATTACTGGAGAATGCGGGAAATTGAAGGTTCTGCGGTTGTAAAGAGTTGGATGATTAAGAAGAAGAGTGTGGAAATAAGTTGTTTGTGTCCGTCTTGTCTGGATAGTCTGGAAGTAAACATGTGGGGAAGAGGAAGATTTGATATGTTCCTAGGAAAAAGTTGCTAGGAAACAAAGTTAAAAGAAGTTTGTGCTACTTCTTCGAAATGTTTTACACGCTTCATGTGGAGAATGTGGTGGCGTTCAAGTATTTGAGATTGTGCTGATTGAAGGTCGGCTATGAACTACAAAAGTACGAAGCTATTTAGTTTGTTGGTTCTCACCTGGCAAAAGAAGAGTCGGGATGAATGTATCTAATGAGGTAGCCGGGAGAGGAAGTCTCATTGAGGTTTTTCTCGAGCGTGATTCCCAATTCGGTAGGTAGAGCTACAGAGGAATTTTTCCAAAGGCTCCGACCAGATCCCACGAATCCTCCAAGTCCAGTACCCTTGTTGCTGGTGCTGCTTCCCTTCTTCAACCTCACTAATTTGTACTCGGCTTGTCCAGAGGAGAAGAGTGATTGTGAATTATTGTTGGGCGTAGGGCTTGGAGATCCAGAGGAGGAGGAGAAGGAGGAGGGTGTGCCGCCAAAGGGCTGGTGGCTGGAGGGACTGTTATTTCGTTTATGATTTCCATGATTGCTATCACCATTAGCTATGATTGTTGATGGTTTCTTCTTTTCCCCGCTGCTGCTACCATTGCCCAAAATACCCGAATCACTTTTCTTGTTAGTTCTTCCAAGCTGCCAACTAAAATCCGAAGAGGGCTGGCTAGAAGAATTATCTTTTTGTTGCTGAAAGGTTACACATTTGTTACTCAGGGTACCTCCTCCGCTATTATTACTGGAACTATTGGATGATAGCTGTTGTTTACGTTTGTTCTTGTTCCATGGAAGAGAATTCGTAGTATGATTATTCCCGCCAGATCCAGTTTGACTTTCAGGGCTGGAGCTTGTGCTATATCGAACTGAACAACATCCATTTGAAGATAAGGTCAAATCTGATTCCTGGAAGAGGGAATTATTGTCTGCATTTTCATTAACGATTCCGCTATCCCCATCGGAATTATTTGAAGCGCCGCTACCGCTGCCAGCGCTGCAGCTTGGAGGAGGCGGGGATGCTAGGGAATGATGAGGGTGGTGGTGGTGATGATGATGGTGCAACAAGTGTGGAAAGGATGATGAGCCAGAGGAAGACAAGTAGTCTAAATTAACACCATGGTCCAGACTGACAGGTTCCGCTGATGGATCATCCTCCTCTTCTTCTTCTCCGACGTGATCTTCTTCATCGTCCTCATCTTCAAGGTCCGGGTGATCCCGGTCGTCTCGACCATCCTCTTCGTCTTCAGGATCTAATAGATGGTCATTGTCATGATCATCGTTGGGAAAGCCGGCGTCATCCACATACAAAGGATTAACACGAAGCTCGTAATTACTTTGGTGAGAATCCGAGGCGTGAAATTCCTCTAGTTCTGGCACACCACCAAAGCTAAAGCTCCGAACTTTACGACCGCTCACAGTCGGACTTTCAACACCGATGTGGTGGTCGTGAGGGCTGTGGTTTGAAGGCTTTGCATTTTGGCTGTCTTTGGAAAACTTGCTGAAAAACTTGTTCTTCTTCCCTGAATTAAAACACTTGTCTGATACTTCCTTGAGCTTCATTTTCAAATGCTCATAGCTGGAGCCACTGTCTTCGGAGTTGGAGCGGACGTACTTTTTAGGGGCAGAGGATGGCGGTAGGGGTGGCGGCCCGCCATCCCTAGGGTTTAGGGAGGAAGTGGACGAAGTCTTTGTTGGCATTGGAGATGCAAATGTTACAGTCTGAGATTTCTTTGGCGGGATGGGGAGGGGCGGGAGGCCGAGGACTTTGGAGGATTGATTGTTATTGGATCCTCCAAGGAGGGGTCCGTGACGATTTATTCTCTTCAAGCAAGGGCTACTCTCACGACTTCGTCGTGAGGCAAGCTTAAATTCTAATCCTTCATCATCCCCTCCGAGGAAATGATGATCATCTTGTCCGTCCACATCATAATCCTCTGATGGAATGTCACACCCTACAAATTTGACTCCTGAAGAATACTGTTGTTGTCCGTCCAGTCGACCGCCGTTGAACGGCTCGTGAAACCCGACTTTAGGACGTCCTCCGCTTGAACGAGATGGGCTATTACGTCCGCTTTGATGCCGGTTGTTTTCCTCTCCTCCAATGCTGTACGAGTAGGAAGATGTTGTCCGGGGCTGGAATTCACTCAGAGTTCCACCGCTTTTACCCTTGCTCCAGCTGCTCATTCCGATCATCTTCCCGTTCAAATAAGAGGATGAACCGTTACCAGAAGAGCTTATGCCCGTCGTGGAAGAAGAATATGGCCGGAGGATATTAAAATCCAAGGAATTTAAATCCGGAGTGCTTGGTGTCTTTGAATCGAAATGGCTGCCGGAGTCGTATTTCTTGTGATGGCTGTTACCATTGTCATCCATCCCGGAATTGTTTGAACGAGATTCTACACGGGGAAATGGCAAAGGAGCACGGCGAGGAGACGGACCGAATCCGTAGCCGCTAGTACCGCCTGCACCGATACCAACCCCGTTAGGTGGCACTCGTTGTGGAGACCAGCATCGGATGCGACCCGAGTAGGACATGTGACGAGCACGGCGGTCTGCGTAATTCATTGCGTGTGGTGGAATTGGCGGGTGGTGGGGGTTGGATCCTGGGTAATGACCGTCATCCCCTCCTTCCTCGTTTATAGAATCTTGTGTACGCATCTTCCGGCGTAACCATGGCGAAATACCTGGAGAGAATTAATGGATTATTAGTGATGTACCTTTGAAAAAATCAAGTTTTTATCCAACACGCTTTTTAGTCCTTGTTGATGCAGAAGGATTGCAAGGGACTTTCAAGAAGATTCGATACCCATCTGCTGCAATGCACTTTGTGGTGCAATAAAAACATGAAATCATGGAACCACATGTGCTTGCATGCATGCAGACAGGTTTGGTGGTGGTAAAACCTGCGGAGATATTTCAACAGAGCATTAAATTCAAGGGTAAAAAATAAGATACGGATTAGATCCATGATTCCCTTCAGATTGAATGCCCCTACGAGGCTAAGACAGAAGATAGACTTGGATAGGAAGCCCACACATCTCTCAAGAGAAAAGATACAGTCAAGGGAAATAAAAACCTTGGAGAAAAAATCAAAAGAAAGATTATGCATCCTGAAACGTTTCAAAACCTTTTGTACGTACGCCTAAGAGCTTTGAAAATATGCATGAGAATTTGGATTACACCGGTGAAAATCCAGATGGAATCAAAAGCAGCCCGTAGCACTGAAGGGCTTTGAAAAGTTGGAACTAAAAACAACCAAACTGACAAATCAGACAAATGATGAATGCGCTCAAAGGGAAAGAGTGTGTGGGAGGCGTGGTAAAATTGTTGCATATCCGTTCTGCCAGTTTTTATACAAGTCAGCTACGTCATACGCCAACTTTTGGCAATTATCTAACCACCAGACTGTCCTACAAATCCTACCCGAATACCATGGGAACGGAAGAGAAGACTGGGAAGATGTGCTCTTGATTACATCCTCTAGTTCTCACACCCAGGACAGGATTTAACTAGATCGAGAATATTCACACGCGAAAAAATCCACAAGCTTGCCCGAATACCCAAAACCGCTTGCCAAACTCACACGTGCAAGACAAATAAGATGCATAATATTCTACAAGGAAATTTTGAAGGATGTGTGTGTGTGTAGGATAAGATTTTGTCGTCAGCTTCAACTAAAAGGCTTGATAGCCCCGGAAGGGATACATTTACAAGGGATGTGGCAAATTTAGGCAATCCAGGGCTGAGATGATAAGACGACGTTGAATTTTTTCCCATAATTCATTTCCAAAAAACACTTTTTTTCTCTCAAATAAGTCTCGTCTAATAAAATTGCGAGAAAACAAGGAGGGAAGTACGCTCAATACGTTTCACGAAATTGCTTCAGTTGGGGCAACCAAAGCAAAGTTAGACGTAAGGCTTATTAGTGAGCCAGGTTTTACAGGAACCTGTTCTGCCATTAAAATGAAATAACATATAAACATGGACTTGTTTGTCGCAGGGACGCGCAACTGGCGATTGGCAAAGTACAGGCTTGGCCCCGTGTAATTGCCCTATCGGTTTTTTCAACAATCAACGTGTCCTCAATCAGCGGATGCCGCAGATCCAAGCAGCAGCAACACCAGCCGCCAGCCGTAGAATCTATGATCATTGCATGAAGAACATGATGAAATTGATCAAGAAAAAAATGCAACACGTCAAACCATTTCCACTCATCCCAGAAGATCATATGAATGAATTGCGGGGTTGGGTTTGACTACTGAACAGATAGCAGATTGCAGCCACAGTTCATACACCGAATCCAAGCCAGAAATCAAAATCAGAAGCTTGAAAACATCAGGAAGACTTGGACAAATTGCAAGAGCAGCAACAAGTTTGACGAATGTCAATGCCAACCGACGTCGAATTGACAGACATGTGTGGGTTGATTGGATAACACAGAGGACAGCATCCAAAGCATAGATGCTAGCAATTCATAAGGAAGTACAATCACAAGGGGTAGTTTTCTTCGGCACTGTCCCTACTAACCCCTGGAACACGTAATGAGCTGCAGAAGGCCGGTTGGTCATCAGATATGTATCGGTTCAAATCAGAAGAAAAAAATTACGATAGAGACGATGACAGAATGCTTCAAGAATCCCTCCCTCCCAGACTATCTAACTCTTGCTTCCTTATCTGCTCATGCCTCCAGGTAAGAAGGAAAAGGAGCTGATGTTAATCAGCTGAATGATAATGAG
Organism: Sminthurides aquaticus; assembly: GCA_906901655.1. Taxonomy (NCBI): domain Eukaryota; kingdom Metazoa; phylum Arthropoda; class Collembola; order Symphypleona; family Sminthurididae; genus Sminthurides; species Sminthurides aquaticus. Next base: position 24,670 of record CAJQTT010000031.1, on the reverse strand, counting down.
AGTGATAAAACATTAAGATTCAAAGTGTGATTCTCTTTAGAGACACAAGAAAAGGAGGGAGTAAAAAAGCTTTTATTTACCCTCTTGGAATAGTAATAGATGATGTGATTTGAGTCAACTAATCTCTGTACGAGTCAAACGATGGGAATGGTTGAATGCGCGCTTTGTCACATAATTGTGGGCTGTGCATAAACTACCTTTCAGAATCAAATCTTTCCTCTTCTCTACCACAACTACTCATGCAGGCAATGAATCTGGAGGCATTAAACAAAGAAACTTCATGGACTTCTCAACAGGATTTACCGAAGAAGCAGAAGAAGAAGAGCAGGCGGTAAAGGAAATCCTCTCTTCTTACCAAAAGTTCCTAAGGTTCTACCTTTGTTGACTCCTTGTTTTCATGACGATTCATTTAAAAAGATCGGATGAACCCTGAGCTACAGACAGATTTCTAGGATGAACCTTCGTCTTCCTTGCTGATGCAAGCTACTACTTTGCTTCACTGATTGTCCCCCCGACGTCCTTGATTTCTACTTGTGACTTGTCGTTCCCCTTGTTGCACAAACTTGTACACTTTTTTACCCAATCATTATAAGGGAAATGAGGGAGGGTGGCGTGGAGGAGGGAAGGAAGAAGAAGCCTCCTGATTTTTTATTTCCTCCTGGAGGAAGAAGACTTTGGAGAAATGACGGAGAGAATGCAGGCAGGCAGGGAAACGAAAAAGGGGAGAGACGGACGGGATCGCATGAATCGAATAATGTTCCCAAGTTTCTCTACCAGGTCTGGCTAAGAAACAAATTCAAAGTCATTAAATCTATGCTTGCTCCAACTTGTGCGTCCAAAGACGAAGAGAAAAAGAGGGGAAAGAATGATGATGGTGTGTGAATGGCCTGTGAGAAAAAGATTCGGACGACAGCAAATGAGCTAGTGGAGTATCAAAGCAGGAGCTTTAACTAACTTGTGTTTGAATCGGAAACCCAGAAGTCCCATAACACTTTCCCGGCTGTGCGTGTAAATAAATAAACAAGAGTTACGTCCGGGATTTATTCATGCAACAAACTTGGAGAGTTTTTCATGTGGAACTTGTTGTCGCTTTTAAAACTTTTTACGGCCTCTGGACAAGAAGAGGAAGTTGGATTCGTAAGATTTGAACAGGAATAAAGAAAAAAAACTGGAAAGTAAATTTTAAGGACTAACTTCACCAGCTTGTCCACGACATATCACTAACGTCTTATAAAACTTGCCATGATAAACAAGCTAACATCCTGTTCTATTCAGAGACAATTGTACTAGTTCAAGTTTGGTTTGAAGCTAATTACGCGGTAATTAACACCTCATCCTATAAGTACAGTAATCATATTTATTTTAAATCGATCCATATCATTTTGTTCTTACTAACCCAACTAACACAGGAAAAATAGCGTTGAAGGCCTGAGAATTTTTTTAAAATTATGACTTTACTATCAAGAAGAAGACAGGAAGCGTGGGGATGAAAGTAAAGGTAAAATAAGTATCTGGTAAGTAAGGAAAATACAGGGAGGAAAATGTTCCCATGGTGAAAACAGGATACGGCGCAAATAACAAGACTTCCTTTTGATTTGAAGGATTTGGATACGCTCGTCAGCGTGGATGTCGCTGACTCAAGGAGGGACTAAAAGCCTCTGTGTGCTTCAGCGGGTTGAAACGCGGGAGAAAATAAGAAAATTACACAAACTTTGACTGGGAGGAGTGTGAGAAACGGAAGTGGGCGCAACCAAGCTTGCATTACTGTGGAGAAATCCCAGGGATAAAAAGAGATTTCAATGGCAAATTCTGTATCAAATCTGACAAGGAGCAAACGTGACAATGTCGGATTGTGGTTCAAGTTTCTTCCTCTGGCAATTTTCTTGGCAACAGCTAGCTCGCTAGCTTTACAACCGCCTACATCATAGCAAATCTACGCGGATCATCCTTCAAAGGACAATCTGACCTAGTCATGCCAACAGGTCCCGCAAACGAACCCAGAGTTGAATTTGGTTTGATGCTTATTCTCTACAACTTTTAGCTCTGGTTTCTTCTGAACAATACTCGTACACAAATAAAGGCAATTATTTCAACAAGGCAGTCAGTCACATCCTGTATGATTTCATATATACAAATTGAATGAAAGAATGCAATGCAGGCAGGGTGTAATGAAACGCCGTGCGGGTTTGTTCAAAAGCTCTCTCTCTCCTGAGAGGCCTGGGAAACCCTCCTCTGTTTGTTTACATTTGAAAGAATGAATAAGGATCGCGGAAGATAACAGGAATATGGGAGAGACTGGGACAAGTTGAAACTCACAACTTGATAGTGAAACGGTGCATCATACATTTCACAAGAAGAGGATGTGTGTAATAATATGACTGTTGTAAAACTCTATTTTTTTCCACACGATCCTAGCAGACCCACCCGCCCGTTCTTCTCTTCGTCTTGGTTTTCATTTCCTTCCACTGAAAGCTCAAGAGCATAGCAAGATAATAAATATAAAGAATTAAAAGATAATTCATAAAGATCCCATGATGGTGGCAAAAGTCGCGGCATAACCCACCCTCCAAGCACCAAATCTCAGAAAAGCTACGTTCAAGTGGATGACAATATTACGCTCAGCTTTCCCGAGAGCACAGCTACTGAAAAAAGTCAACTACAAAAGATTCTCCCATGGAAGATACTTTTTCTCTTTGTTCTGTATCTTCTGGTTCTTTTCGTTTCAGAGAAGAGGACGAGCCTGGAAGATGAACAGGTAGGTAATTGTAGACGGGGGTGAGATTGTGCTTTGTAAAGGATTTTTCGCTCTTTAGCCCACATGTCGCGCTGCTATTCACACGAGGATGACATGGGACCCAAACCCAGAGAGTGAGAAGCAACACATACATCTCCTGAGAGACATTAAGAGTGGGATTTCAAGTACTGCTATGGCTTGAAGAATAAAAGACATTTAAAGAGTGACACCACGTGGTGAGGAAACACCCTCTGTTCTTCTACCCTACTTTTGTCAAAGGCAAAACTGAGCAGATATAGTCTCTCTTAAGACTGCAGGCAGACAGAGAGGGAAGAAAACGATTAGGGAAGTGTATTAAGAAGCAGGTGTAATAAGCGGCGAGCTTGATGGAAGTTAACTGCAGAATCATAAACGGTATGAAGTGTGGATGCGGGAGATTATTATTCTCAGTTAAGATACAGATTATTGTTAATGTTGTGCACGCGAGGGAGAAGATGTGTAGTACCATAATGTTTGCTTGGGAGATAATGGGATTCTAATTGTTGGCATCATGACAATTCCTCTTCCTCTCTTGTAAATATCACAGAGATTATCCAATTTCCAAGCAGACAAATGCACACTTAATGAGGGGGAAGAAGAAGGGTGGATTGAGAGGGAGACAAGAGGGAAAACCTATGCGAGTTTCTATGCAGCTGCTATTTGTAAGGCTACGGCTGTTGTAGTTGGTCTTCAAGTGAGGGTAAACAGATTTAAAAGTGATGAGAAAAAAAGTTAGAAATCGACAAAATGACAAGGAGATGAGTTTCAAACAAGTAGAAGATGAGGATTTAGCCTGTGTTGAATATTAATCTTGTTTAAACTAAATTAGGGAGTGGGGATATACATTCTACTGTGGGAGCGAGAGTTGCAGGAGCTAAATACATTCAACTGGTGTCATAAGCGGAAGAATAATGCATCATCTCACGAGGAGGACAAGCAACAATTAAAAGGATGAATTCTTTAAATGTAAGAAAGAAATTAGGAGAAGGTTCATTTGCAATTGATATGGCAACAACTTTCACGATGTACTTGTGATGATGAGGAGGAAGAAGATGGTTTACAAGGATTGAGAGAAAGGGGTTGGTGCTGAGAAATTTGTGTAACAGATGATGAATACAAAAACGTGAGATATCAAGTTTAAATTTGTTAGCGCTACACATAAAATAGCAGTGGCAATGCACGAAGAAAAACTGTCAGATTATATTCTTACACTGGGATGTCTAACAAGTGCGAAATTATTTTCAAACACTTCTCATACATTGCTTGCTGACTGAGAAAGCGTAAATGTTTGAAAAGAGAAATGAAACGCTGCGTGCAAGGAAATCAAACTAGGTTTTTTTGCAATCATCTTGTGGTATGTACCGACTGCAGGCTGTGAAAATAACGTGCGAAACTGTCACACAGATCACGACAATCCTCCATGTTGCACCACAACTCCTCCGGCACAACAGTGACTCTGTTTGCACGAAAATAGTGTTCCGAAAGAAAGGTGCAAATCACTATTTGTGTACTACTTTTCCAATGTTCAAGGATCTGTTACAAATTCGCGGAATTCTCTGGCGACAGGCACAGTGACCCGGGCAGAAGGCCTTTTAAAATAGCGGCCAAGAAATGAAAATTTCCACCTTCGTCGCACACTTATCTTCGACCCGCAAATCTTGCAGACAATTTATGAACAGATAAAATCAGAAATCCCGAAGGTGCGAAAACCTAGCACACTCGAACGACCGGAAGGTAGTAATTGCAAACCTACTTTAAGAAACTCAATACAGTCTGATTTCGCATTTTTGGCTCAATCAATAATTTTTCTAAGTCTGCAGTCTGAGCTCAAGCATATCTCATCAAAACAGATGCGAATGTCTACTGCCAGGTTAGCTTTTGAGTTAATCAAAGACTTATGGCCGAAGGTGTCTGTTTCCTTGTTTGAGATCCTAAAAATTTGCCTTTTCTGATTACACCAAAGCCTGAGAAGAATACAAATTCTTCAAGTTTGAAACCTACACAAACGAGAGTGAGAAAACCCGCTGGCGGCTATCGAAGAAGATGAAACTCTTTGATTTAGGATTTAAAAGGGTGGTCACAAATTCAGTAACTCAATCATAAGCTTGCTCCAGGCTGGATGGAATTGCATCTTCTCAATGACGCCCGCTTCTTTGTTGTATGATGACTGATTGTAGAAGAAAGGATTGGAATCAGCTTAAGAATAAGAAGCTTTATTATTCTTATTTACAAATATTTTTTATATCAACTTTATTTAACCTGGAGTCTTAATAAAAGTAGAAGGGATGAAACTACTACTATTTCATGACCAGTGTCAGCCGACCACCAGTCCAACGATTCCTGCAGCTAACTATACTTGCGTACCTTGTTTTCTTTAAAGGATCAATGCTAATCAGGATTTGAGCGTTAGCCTATTGCCAGGAGGGATTTAAATGTAAATCAGGTGTAAAAAATCATCTCAAATTGAGAGAAGAAAATAATTGCACGGGATCATTTACTTCAAGTCGGTGGTTGGTTGATAGTGAAGATGATGACGAAGAAACCTCTCGGCTTATCTTTGAGAATCAAAAGAAGATGGAGATCAAAGCCAACTCTCGTGTCTTCCGTCAGCTCTGCGTATCATTTAAAAGTTGACGGAGGAAATTGAGAGAAGCGTGTGGTGGTAGTGAGTGCAATTATCCTTCAACGTGCCAGATCATTCATGTAGGACGTAAAATAAGAAAAATGTATAATGTGCGAGAGGGCCAAGTGCAGTAAAATTTTACGTCTTTTTCACTACTCCTCAAACTTAAAACCGTTGCTTATGCTTATCTCCTGAGTTGCCTGAAGCAATAGTCTGAATTTTACACCTAGAAATCATTTCGGCTCAAAAGAGAAGACACGGTAAGAAAAAGAGTGCGAAGATGAAGGTAGATGATGAAATTCATTAAAAATTCTTGGAAAAGTCTTTCGTCTCATGAGAAGCAGAGACGGCATTGAAAATGAAGAATACATATATATACTTATAGCGGCCATTTGAAATTTTTAAGTGCTAGCTTGTTTGCCTTATCGTCAAAGTAACCGAGATCGGAAATGAGAACTGAAAAAGACTGCTTGCTCATCCCATCTCATTTGCGTCTCATCTGTCACAGCGTGTTCGACACGCTTACAAGAAATAAGAATAAGGAAAATAAATTAGAGCGGGCAGATGGGGAAGATGCGCGCCGTAATAAAAAAATAGCGGAAAGAAAGGCGTGGCGTTAGCGGCAAAGACGGCGCGTTAACATAAGATTAGCGCAGGTTTAAGCGCGTCCTATTCCCTGATTTGCTTTGATTTAATTCCGGAGCGGTGAAAATGCCTTGCGGTGACGATTGACGCGGCAGGTGACTTTTTGCTAGTGCACCGGCATTGAAAGCATTAAATAAGCTTGACTTGTTTTCGAACAAGATGACACCGCTTATTGATATTCTAAAAGAGGACACCTGCTGTATATTATTTGAATTTTAAAATTGCAAATCCATCATCTTGCTACGCTTCCTCGTTGGCAAATCTCTCAGCCCATGTTTTGAACTTGATGCTCTGACAGAGCCAAGCGCCGCAACGCCGCACAGTTCTGGCGCCCATCTGACAGACGCTTGCACCTGAGCTCCTCAGTTCTAGTGCAAGCGCATCGAGCGGTATTTCTTACCACCATAATTATCAGTAACGAAGAAGGAAATCAGAATATTTTTCAGGTCGGCAAAACAAAATATCGTGTGAATTTCAGTAAACCAAATCGCTTAGCTACCGTCTCAGTAAAACTCCATACGAAACAAGCGGATGAGCTTGAACTACATGTATACGCTGCAGATTATGTATTTTGATATCATACTGGTTACTGGTTACCAGGATTCTTCCTATCCTGTCCAAGAAGGAACGTGGGGAAGAACCACAAGGAAAACTCTAATATTCACAATGAAGAAATATGACAGCAAAGGTTATTGGATGGTAATAATTTCGTGAATCTTTTAAACTTAATGGCCTTTGAATAATGTGATGCGGTAGTTGGAGCAGAAGCAACCACAACCTGACGACTACATAGAAAAACCAAGACGGAAGCGGGCATATCGCATAAATGTCCGAAAAAGTTTGTAAATTCCCAGTGTCAACGAACCAATTTTTTACTACCTGTTAATGGCCCTTTTAGATGAAGCACTTGTTAATTGTGTTCTCGGGATAACATTACTTAGCTCATGTAGATGAGTGGGCAGATAGACGCTAGAGCTTTTAAAATTCTCAGAAAATGTCGTAAATCATGGCTGCAAAAATCAGCGACAGATTAGACTTGTAAAACTACCCTCATGTTCGCAAAAAACATGTGACGCTTCCGGATGCAAGCGTCAAAGGATGTAATTAGAGCAAATGACATTGACACAAACGCTGTGAATGTTTTACAAAGTAGACTAGGTGTTATTTCGCAGACAGCACAGCTGTAAAACCAAACAAACAGTACCGGGAGAAGAGCATGCAAGAGAACTGCTCCGACTTGATTTAACGCTAACGATTTACTTGGAACTTGACAAATTTGAAGCGTGAGCGGAAATTACTCCTCAAGAAATGTAAATAAATCCGACAAAAAATGAACACTTACTCCAGGAAGAAGACGGGATTTTCTTTGAGAGAAACGTTAGTTAGCTGCCAGTTCGCATCGTATAATTATATTTTTCGTTTGCTTCAATCTCTTCAGTGATTTCGCTTGAATTTCTTAATTAAGAAGCTACTGACAAGAATGCAAAGTAGTTTCGTCAAATTTTCCCCTGTCATCATGCTTTCACGAGGTAAATAAGAGAAAATAGCAACTGAAATTTATATTCGTTCAAATACATTGAAGCAATCATATCCAATGATGTCCTCTGTTTTTCCTGCTTCTCATTTCACTCACTTTGTGACAGACAGAATGGATGGAAGTGTGACAAGTTTGAAAGTAGAATGCAAATTAAACTCTTCGGAAGAACCATCTTTTGCTTTTACTTTATCATGTGATTGCTACTTGAAATCAGCACTACTGTTTGCTTTCCTCAAGATCACAAACATGGGGAATTGGGTGCAGGAAACTGGTTGAAATGAAACCTTTGCGTGCTTGCACGGCCTCAACTACAAAGTAGTGACAGAAAGCGGGAAGAAATCAGGTAAAATTGCCCGTGAGTTCAAGTAATTAAAAGAGTGCCTTTTCATGTTCTCTTCTTCTCAAGTGTTAATTGAATAGTTGGTTTCAACTACCCGTTGGCAGTAAGCCAGGGTGACCGCCTGTAGCCTCATGGGCCCGTAGTGCAGTGCAGACCAACAACATACGGTTTGTAGGTCATCCGTGAAGTAAAACTGAATTGAAATGTCCCTCTCGAACTGCGGAACAATACACAATTCTTGAAAGAACAAGAGGGAATGAAAAAGCAAAAGGAGTTGTACTTCACTGGCATTGCCTTCACCAACTATCCCTTCCATCAAGTCCATATAATAATAGGCCACGTCCGAGGGAAAACAGAACACTACAAAATCCTATCGGGAATGCAACAGTTCTGGTTTACAACCTCACAGACAGACAAGAAGAAAGCAAAGTTTCTGTACTGAAAGCAAGTGGAATCTAAAATAAGCCGAGTCATTCATGGCGCTCCTAGTGTACAGACCTTTAGCTTACTGTCAAAATTGTGAAAGTGGATAGTAATATTCCGTAGAAACACTTCAAGGATTGGAAAACTCAGGAATTTACACCTCCAGGACTCAAATAGTTTGAGTATTTAAAAGAAGGCCTGATTCAATTTCGACAAACATGTGAATTGGAAAGATACATAAGCTGGAGGAATCCGGATTAAACTTTTTCAGAAGTTGGTCCTTGAATTTTAAAAGTTTTAAAAATTCCCACCATTTCAAAGATGCATTTTCCCAGAATGGGTTGGTAGGAAGTTTGGCTAGAGCTTGGAAAAGAAGTAGTAAATTATACCAACTCGTAAATGATTCCCAAGAATATTTGGCTCAAAACTTTTAAAATGATGGAAAAACAAGATTCATCAATTACCACTCAAAGTGTAAAGTTTGCCAAAGAGGAGAGGCCAATGACAGAAATACTTGGAATTGCCAACTTGCACGGTGCACCTTACATATTAGCTAGAAAAAACTTGTTTTCCCCGGTCATCACATAAAGATCTGCTAATAATATTTCGTCATTACCCCATTGAACGCTGACTCGTGTTGTGTACACGAAGAAATAGAAATGATTGCACAATCCTCGCAAATATGCAAATAGGATGACATAACTGCCGACTAACGAGGTAGTAAAGGACGAAAGGTTTTTATCAAAAAGAAATTATTGGAGATGATGGGAAAATGAGGAGGTTGTAATGAAAAAGATGCATTTCCTACATGCTAGAATGCACCCAGGATAATAGGGCACATAGGTCCGTATGAGCTCTTTAGTAGGCATTACACTTCTTCACCCCAGGAATCGTGACAGGATTTGTGTACACTGCTTGACCATTCCCAGAGCAGCACAGCTGATGATGACGAGCTAAAATGTGACTCATGGGATGATCATCAACAAAGTGTCTTATAAAGATTTCGTAACTGACCAATGGCTCATCTTATGTTAATTAAGGATTCTCTGACTCAAAGGAAGTTATGTCGTCGTGTTTCCATGATTTCATGCTTGAGATGTGCTGTATTTCAAAGCTGTGAAAAGTATCCATGCTTTTCCGGATGTACTCCGAATGTGCAAAACGGATTTTGCAGCTGTGCAGAGAACTCGCCAATCACGCATGTTTTTCTCAAAGTTTTAAACGACAAAACCGAATAACAAAAAACACTGCTTACTTCTTCCGCGTGTCCTCCGTTTGACTTCACTGGGTGTAGACGGTGCTGAAGGAGGGAAATAGAATCTGTCCCCTCCTCCGGAGTGATGATGATGTTCACTTCCTCCAATATCATCCTCATCCAATCTGAGCGGGCTTAAACTTAACAACTGTGGTCCAGGATCCTGGACTTTTCCTCCAAACCACTTCATAGCTTCAATAGAATTCCCACCAGCGGATGCTGGCTGCGAATGTGAAGCACAACTGTTATCACTTTTACAATTTGAATTCGGATTCAAGAAACAGGGAGGAATGGGGGGATACAACCGCTGGCGCTGTGGATGACTCGGTTGCAAAAATTGTTGCTGACGTGACAACCTCGGTCCGCTCACAATCCCGATTGTATTGATTCCAATAACTGGTGCCACAATCCCACTCGATCCTCCGACAGTAAGGCCTATGGATTTTAATGAAAAACACGGTTATAACAAAATTCACTCCCGGTTACAACACATTTGACAGCGTGAGCCATTTCACCCGGGACAATAAATAAATATGCTAGTAATAGCCACGCACAGTTCAAGCTTCACTGCATGCACTAACTAATCTCAATTAAATCATGATTATTATAGCCAAACCATGGCTTCGTCAACAACTCCTGCCTGTCTCTAGGCTACACACTTCTTGTTTACAACGAGTTGTTCACTGGATGATGAACCACCTGAGAATGAAACAAGAACATGTACAGAGGTACTAAGTTCTGGCTGAGACAGTGAGAGAAGCTTTATGTGTATACAATCATCCTCTCTCTCTCTTTCTCTCTCCATTGTTGAGTCCATGTAATCTTAGTTTACCTCCGCTTTACCTGCCCATGATAATCAAAAGCAAGGAGCAAGGAGCTCCTCCGGTGTAGGGTGGGTGAGGGAAGGTGAGACAGAGACGGAGCACCACAACCAAACCAGGTACCAAAACCAAACCATCAAGATGGAGAGAATAAGAAAACACCACCACCCCGTTCATGTCGAGATTATATGCTTAAGGGAAACTTGTCTCCTATGCTCCTTGGCTACTCAGCAATACCTCATTGTTACACCTGTTGATCCACAACATACTCTCAGTTTGAGAACCCACAAAGCTTGTGATCCTTTGCTCCGTTTACTCGCAGGTAAATCTGGAATATATTGCAACTAGCAAGTAGTCTGAAATCTAAAGAGAGCTCTCAAGGATCTGGATCTTGGAGCTCTTGCTATAAAACTCGGGAGAGATACATGCTTGCTTTCAATTACCATTTTACCTGGTTCCCCAGTACCAACAATCAGGTGAGGGGAGCATGGGCCCAGGTAGGACAACTAAAGCAAGAACTTCTTGCCAAGAAGACGGATAGACAAGGTAAAGGTGAGGAGAGGAAGACAAGGGAGAGGAAGCAAGGAGGCAAGTTGGTATGGCTGCCCCGGTTCTCGCTGGATCCTAGGCTGAATGGGAATACACCTTAAATAGAATATATAAGCTGCTCCTAATCACTCTTTGTGTTCTTAGGAAGACTTCTTTAAGAAGGTTTCCAGGTAGGAGAGGGTACAGGTAGGAAAGAGTGGTATACGAAACGGATAAGTAACCGGACATGCATACACGGGGTGCATCGAAGAGAGATTTCTTGGTTTACTACACATCTTTGGACAACAGGTTTCTTAGGTAATACCCGTCATGGAAGGAGTTGGGAGTCAGTGAAGCATATAAGATGTTTCTTAGTAAACTTCCCTCCCTCTTCCCTTCGTCTTCCTACCTTCTTATTGTACCCATTTCTCTGAGAAATAATGAATGCAAGACAGGAATCGATTCAATCCGATGGTAAAAAACATTGACTGGAAGGCGGATAAAAGATACAAGGAGGACAGACACAACAGCAGAGAGAAGAACCACCATGACCATGGGAAACCAGGAGAAGAAGGTAAAAGGGTAACTTAGCCAGCCTCCCCTGTGAAGTGTTCATCGAAGCAAGAAACAAGCTTTTAAGGGGAAGAGACTTAGAAGGACCTGGAGGGACTTTAAAATGTCTTTGTTTTCTAAGAAGAGTCTATTCTCCGTTTTACAAGCTGAATTACGTGCTTAATTCAAGAGAGATAGCCCCCTTAACAGTACCCGGGACTAAAGGGGTAAGGGATGATCATCGGGGTATTAGATTACAATAAGAGTTGTAACAGAGATAAGACTGAGCAAGGATGAGGATTGAAAACTACATGGAAGCAAGGGACAAAAACACCTGGAGAAAATAACCAGTTTCTCTTCTTCTAAATTCTTTAAAATTCTTTGGTTTTAATGCACAGTAGCTCTTGAGGATTCTTACGAAACTAAAGGCAACAATAAGGGGCGGAGAGACTCGCAATGTTTTGACGCTGGAATTGACAGGGTCAAGTGTCAACTCCAGGAGTGCGGGGTAGTTCCCACTGGTTCGTCAAAAACATTGCTTCAAGATGAAAGCACTGCTAGATCCATAACTTCTTTAAACTATAATACTAACAGGCTTGTCTGAACCCAGAGAAATTATGATGCCAAACTTAAGTGAGTGATGGCAGCAGGAGCAGCGACAAGACAGAAACGTATTTAGGATACATTATCGTTGAGTGAAAGAAAAATGTTCAAGAATTCTGTTTTGTTTTCTTCAACTGATTGATGCTGGAAGTAAAAGGTTTGAAATGATGATGCACATCATCATGTCTCAAAATCCTGTCATGTCATCCTTGCTCATTGCTTCCTGGACAATTGATCCTTCTGAATTTCTTGCTATCCTTTATCTTCTGCTCGTCAGCTAACACTGCACATGAGTTTAGTTCATGTAATAGCAAAACCTCGTATACTACACAACTTGTCTCCTCTTCCTTGGTCCTCGACAATAAAGATTACAAAACGAAAAACTAAAAGCGAAGAGCATTAGTTAGCAAAGAGAGGAAAACCAATACAATTACTCAGGAGAAACCATTATTCAAGCAGAGAAAGAATACAATCAATAAGAAGGACAAGAATTGAAAGAAAAGTAAGAAAAAGACGCAATCCATCTATTAACTCACAAGAGTGACAACAATAGCTGAGGACAAAGTCCTGGAGAAATTGCCAAGAAACCTGGAGAAATAGTACACTTAAAAGGTCTCTTTTAAATCCTTCGTATTTGTTACAGCCAACTTTCAGCTAAAACTAATCGACACAGCAGTTTAAAGGTTAAACCGTGAAGGCGGGAGGAATGGATTTACAAGAAAATACGGACAACAATCAAGGCAAGGACCCTTTACTTAATGCTAGACAGAGCGTGATGTAAGAAAATAGAAAAATATAGAAGCCTTTTGATTTCAGCCATGGCTGATGATGCATTGCACTGCACGTGTGTGGGGTAATTTTGAATCTTTTCCCTAAAATCCATGACGATCGCGGCGGGATAAGCCGGGAGGGAGAAATAATATTTACACGATTTGAATCCAATTTATAGATTGAAATCCCAGGTGGTTTCCACAGGGACTTTGCTTGTGCTGTGCACTCCTGATTGTGTGCTCAGGCTGACGCTGAGCTGCATGGGGAAGGGAATTGATTTTTTTCGAATCTTTCAAAAATATATCCCTAAAATCAACAGGATGCAAAGTAAATCCCCATGCATCTCCTGCCTTCTTCCTCATCTCTGCCACAGACGGATGCAAGGTGCAAGCGGATAAGAAGATCAAGGGTGATGGGAAGAAAATGGGAGCAGGGCAGAGGGGAGGATTGCAATGATTCTGAAGCGATTCTGATGCGGGTTAGCTTCTGACATGTAAGTCTTCGGTATGCGGACTTGTAACTTGTTTTTTATGGTGCACGCAAAGAATAAGCGCGAAGAGCGCATCTGTATAAGTCCTTTCGTCTTCTCTTCATCTCTTCAAGCGCGTTGAATAAGTTGTTGGAAAATTATAATGTCGTGCTTTTCCTTGTACATATGATGGCTACACTGTCTCTTGCCCATCCTACCTTACCCTGCCACAGGAATTGAGTGAATGATAGAGGAATGCATGAAATCTAGCACGTTCACCAAATTATCCAACTATTAAATAACTGACCTCTGACCTACTCGCGAGCGAGAACGAGACAGCAAAAATAGTATAATCACGATACTTACTTCAAGGATCAAATAAATCAGGTGTTACCTCATCGTACTAAATTATATACTGCTGTATAAGCTTCATGAATTCAATCCCCTCAAAAGTGTTAGCCTGATGTAAGCCGAAACTTTAATTGGCTTCAGGAGAAACCAATTTGAATTCCTCCAGAAGCTACAGAAATATCTACTGCCCAAAAGCTACCAATAATGATCCGGAAATACAGACATCAATCAAGACCGGCCGGCTGGCTAGGGGATGGCACGAGCGATCTTACTTAATATCGGCCTCAAGAAGATTCCAGATTATCGTGTTTACAGGCATGGCCTAACCGGCCTATTTATCTGCCCTTTAAATCCAAATGTAAACAAAGCGAGTGCCTTCTTCCCTCAAGGCCTCAACAGGATTGCAGTCAGCCGATATCTTATCTACAGCCTATAGCCTGCTCAAGCCACGACAAACTAAAGCAACCTGTATGATGAATAATGATTGATTCTCAAGCAGAAACGTCAGAAAACTGATGACACGGAAAGATTAAACTGTGGGAATTTTAAATAGGAAATGAGAAAAGTATGAGTTAACTAAGGCTCGAGAGCTTGTTATTTCGTAATGTACAAATCTCCTCCCTCGTAAACTCAATGCCTCGTTCAAATTTGATGAATTACCTGACTCGTTATATCCACCTAAATTGTGTTATTGCAACCTTCTATAGCGAGGCATGCTTGGTTAGGACGAGGAATGCTGTGTGCATGATGCTCCTCTGGGACTAATTTAAAGTCACTTGGACGATGCTACAAAACATGTCATGCCAGATAAGAGTTTGTTTACATTTTCTCATCAGATTGCATGCTTTTTCTTCATGCTCTTTGTATGCAGAAAATGCAGATACGGAAGACTTGTAGTAGAACTTGGAGAATCTTAAGTGATAAAGCGTGGGTAAAACTCTCAGGGATTCGCGGAAAATAAAGTGTCCCGGTTTAACTTGATCGTCGTGTTTATAAGCACTACCTTAAACAAGGAACTAACTTGTTGCACAGATTGAAAATACGGATGATTTCAATGAAGAATCAAGATCCAAGTGGACACTTAAGGAGACGAAGGAAATGAATGAGAAAAGGTAATAAAGGGTTATAGGACTGTAAGTGTTTTGTAACAAAACGATCCCTCGTGCTTCTTCTTCCTTGCATCATCATCATCATTCAAAGGAGAAAATCAGGGATTAGGGTCGAAGAAAATCCCAGACACAGGAGCTCATGATTTGATTATATCTTTTCAATCAACTACTGAAAATTAACCAACAGCTTCAGTTCTTAGATCTGAACAAGATTCGAGAAAACAGGGATGAAATCGATGGGATTACATGTTTTACGCAAGCGCTGGGATTAATTCAAAGCATACTTGGCCAAGATCGAGTCTGAAGGTATTTTAATAGCTTCTGCGCTCTCTGACCTACAAATTAATGTCTGGTTTCTGATAGATATTTAAGTCGGTGTTGTAGCCAATAGGGTTTTGAGATACGTCGGTCATTAACCAAAACTTTAGGAGGTGAAACAAGGTTTATTAATCCGTTTTCAAGGCGGACTCGTTAATTCGTTATCGGACTCTGCCTCAATGTTTACAAACTTGATCAGCTGCCATATGATATCTAAGTCCTAGCTTTTACAAAATTAAACATTTATTGGACTTGAAGTATGATTAGTTATTAAGCATGGTTATCAGCTCAGCATACTTGATTATGAGATAACCGGGAAGAATTTATTCCTACCAGAAAAACTGAGGATGCAGTAGAGAATAGGCGGATGACGTAAAGGTGTGAAGATGAGGGATTGAAATAGGCGCCAAATATATTTTAATATTATTAATGATGGGAAATGAATTAAGTGGGCGTCAGGGTCTAGACGGGGGCCTGAATGGGTTAAGATTTAATATTAATCTCTACGTATATCTTGTTCCAAAGAGATGAGAAGAAGGCTGGATACCAAAGAATCCTGTGGAGAATCTAAGTATAAGATCCCTGAAAACCAGCCCTGTTATGTAGGTTAGTCGGAGGCAGAGAGATCTGTAAATAAATACCTGCACGAAACCAGCTAATAACTTGGGGCTCATCCCTCTTACACCACCGGTCACCACCGGTTGAGCAAGATTAAAGAATAGATATTACAAGTGTAAGTACTGAGGAAACTCAATGAGATGGACGTTTAAAATACAACTAGCTTTGAATGGATTCCACTGTGTATGACAACAATGTGTGATCCAAGTGATGTGATGCTAGGATTGTAATGAGAAGAAGAAGATACAAGAAGAATTTCTAGTTGCTTAGTTTTAGAGAAGACTTTCTGACTTGTGAGGCTTCCCACGTGGGGGTGCAGGAGAGGATTTGTAACCAGAGAATAGCATAGTCGGACAGGTAGAGGAGAGTGGACCCAATGGTGAAGACAAGATGAACCGTGGTGGAAACTTCTCCGCCTGATATTATTATTGGTAACGTGAGAGAACTAGGGGAGATCAATCAGCTTGAGATTGGAGATGGAAGAGTTGGGGAGTCGATTGAACAGAGATACACAAGGAACAATTGAGCTGAGATGATGATATAACAAGAATCAAACTGAGACCTGAGAAATACCTACGATGGGGTTGAAAATAATAAGCACAAGTGAGATGAGGATTGTTTCGATATCTTTATAAGATTATTTCCTGATAGCAATGGATCCAATCGTTTGTCATCCATCTAACAACCTGAATAATCTTCGATCGGGATATTTTAACAGGCTTGCCAATCACTCCCCTTTCACCATGACTACGCCAATTTGCTATCGGTGGGCTTTGATCATTCAAGAAGTGCTAAAAAGTGAACCAACTTGTAGATTAACCATTAAAGATGTGTGCACAATTGAGGCAGCAGGAAATAATGAGGATAGGAAAAAATGCAAACGGTTTTGAATTTTCAAAATTGAATTGCTGTCATTTTCATTAGAAACACAGTCTGGAAATGTAACACCGATACGTTCAAAGCAGACACAATACAGAATTGTGCCGTTTAACATGCATCTTATCCAACAAGATTTAGCAATACTTTCCTCCGTTAACTACATTCAAAAGAAATATGCCAGGCTTCCGTTTCTGAATTAGATTAGTTATGACATGAATTATATTTATTTTATTTAATATGGAGTTCATAGATTAACTCAGCTAATGCTTATAGTAAATCAGCAACGAAGGTGCATGGGACTAGCTTTTGCTTCTGATGGTTTCAACAGTATCTGAAATGCAATTAGAAAGCCAACAACAAATTAATTATCTCCGATACTACAAATTCCAAGAAGAGGAGTGTTGAGCACGAGGTGAAAGTATTAAATCCGCCATCAGAGATGCCTTTGATTATAAAAGATTTTCCGAGGACTTGAAATATTTTTCGCTGAAATCTCGGGTTAAGCTGTTTGGCGTTGAGTAGATATAGTTTTTGTATAGTTTTCACGTCTTCCGGAACAGAAAATGCTTTCCCGAAGGTGAAGATGTACAGCATGATAGGGTTGATGCAGATACCAAGAAAGGCTACACACAAAAGCAATTGACGCCTATACAGAATTGCAAAATATCCCCCGAATGTGGCAGCAATAATCGCAACCAACTTTTCTACGTATGATGGCTCTCCATACGTCATATTAAATAGGTTAACTTCAAGTTGGGCCCTTCGCATTAAGTTTGCAACCTCCATGAGTGTTGCAGCCCTGCATTTCGCTCTCCACGGACTGATTCCATGCCTTTCCCGCAAAAATTGGTTAACGTAATAGTTTTCGAGGCAAGTAACTAAACTAGCCAGTTAAGTTGCAATTAATACACATTGCTTACCACTTTAGCAGATGAAGGATATTACGTGTCCTGTGCTGAATATGAATCATGAAAATCAGTAAACAGTGAGCACCGATGTACACTGCAGTCATTCGCCAGGATAAAAATAGCAAGTCCACAAGAAGGCAGACAAGGAAGGTAATCAAGTAATTCTGCATTGCTTCTGGTACGGCACCGTACATAAAGCATGGCATTTTTGGAAAAATTATATAAAATGCTATCGTTATGTTGTAGAAGGAAGCTATTATCAAGGGAAGAAGAGAAAATATCTTTAGTGTTGCCGGTGTCTTTCCCCGATTCTTAGAAGTTTTTAATGCTGGAAAAATCATGAATGATTACGGGTGTCACAATTATGATGGTACAAGATATGCATAAATTCCAGTTACGATATAATATCATATCTTTGAAACCAGCTTACCACCGCGCACTGTATTTAAAGCAGTGCTATACAAAATGGCCACGCTTCGTAAATTTAGAACAGCCACCATAAAATTTCCAGCGTCCAATAGCGTAAACGATACGGAAATCCCTAAAGATAACATGAATTCTACATTGGTGTTATTGTCGGCACCTTCTCCTCCCGACCACCAGTAGCGCAAGTGTCTCCAGTAAATGAAAATCAAATGACAAATAGCGATAATAAAGTAAACCAATTGTATTTTCTTTCTTCTTTCATTTTTAGGAGGCAAGAGAAATAAAAAGTTTTTCGAACCGCTTTCTTCCAATGGAGTGAAACAACATTTTGACATAAGAGCTAGTGCTAAGTGATTGTAGCGTAGATCCCAGTGTATCATTTTTTAAATGAAATTTTTACTTTTTCCTATACCAGTAAATGTTATGCTTGCTTTCCAACACATGTACCTGATTTTTGGGAATCTAGCAACCACACTAGTACGAAGGAAACGGGCAGCTTTGAAACTATAGTTCTCATTTCAATTTGTTGGAAAACGAAATAAAAAGCAACTTTAAATTTAGTTTACAATGAAGCTGCCGTAAACAATTGTCAATATCAAAAATAGCATATAAAATATCAATTTCTGAGGTTAATTTTGAGTAGGTAAACAGTCTAATAAGTTTGCATAAACTGTTTGTACGTAATCATATACATGTTCTAAGTCAACGCTTATTAGGTCTCAGTACTCAATACTCAGGCCTCCAGCCAGAGGATAAGCATCTGTAATTGGTTTTTCTAATAAATTTCCGAATTAGCGAATTGCAAACACATTAAATGGTCGCATCTACTGGCTAACTCCTGCTGGAATACTTAAAACGAACAGTTTAATTATATATACATTGCCTTCATGTGATGGAATTTTTAAACAGCAATAATCTGCTTGGTTTACATCGGTAGGGAAGGTTTTAAGACACGGCAAACAAACATAAACAAGAAAGCTTAAGTCTCATATGCTACCTAGCTAAGTAATGTACACTAATGCGCATTGGATACTATGAGAAAATAGCAGTTGGTTACGATGACCATGACATCTTGTTCACCCTAAAAGCCTGATACTCAACAGAACCGGAGGAATGACTTAAATCCGTATGAAGAGTTAACTTACAAGGTTTCCTATTACGTGTGTGAATATATATGTGTAATAATTTGCAAATGAAAGCTCAATCTGCGGTTACACTAAATCGGAAAGCAAACAGCATCGCTTTGTCGAATCTCTTTGAAATAATGGTAATGGTGTGAGGAAGAAGAACCACAGAAATGCATTGTCATGGCTTTGTTTTGCGGCCGGTTCTTTGTGGCTAGCTCTGCGGCACGAAAAATATTCAAAAGCAAAGGAAACTTGGCAAGAATCCGAGAATACTAGGTCTCTGGGTTTGCATGTTGGCTCAGTAGAGGTTCTTGTATCTTACCTATCACATAGCAATGTATACACAAGATGTTTTGTAAGCCACAAATATTCAGTGTAAGAAAATCCTGTAGAGACGTGGACAGCTAGGTATGGATAGCGAACATGGTGAGAAGAATGGAAAGAACTGGTTAGTTAACTGAGCTACTGCTAGGAATGGACGGGAAAAAACGGGAAGTTGGTTAACTAACCGAGATTACGAGCAAGCTCTAGTTTAGGCTACCTTTTTCCTGAACAGTGTCGAGGGAAGATATTGGCGTGAAATAATTAATAACCACGAGACGTAGATGATTGCGCTTTTCATGTTGAAAAAGAATACTGTAGGTGAGGAGATTGCCTGCTAGGTTAGGGAATTAACGAATGCATGCTTCACTGCAAAGATTGATAGATGCCGACAAGGAAGACAAAGAAGAATAATGATTTGGTTCTCATCTCGGACCGAATACATGGTGTCGGTTGAAACTGTATGGTAGTGGGCAGAAATAATAATTGAAAAGCGGAAAAAACAAGAACGATCCTCAATTTGTATCCTACCTAGGTTTCTGCTTCCTACACAGCAAGAGACATAATCTCGCCCTTGAGTTACAGCACGTTTCTCAAAAGATGTATGAGTGAACGTGAGGATTTTTAGAGTTTTTACTCAAAAATTCCGTTAGAAGAATGTACGCCGTGTGTGGAGAAATAAGTGTGATAAGGCTTGTGATAGCCTTGCGTCTTTAGTTGGCAGCGGTTGTGAAAAACATGAATTTCGCGTGAGATTCGTAACGAAGAGGCTGAAAGGAAGATGAACGGAAGATGAATGCATATAGCTAAAGCTTATCTTCCTTACTGACTCAATGACTGACTTAACTGAGACACTAAGACGGGTAGAGAAAAGTAGGATAAAATTTGGAACATTTCCCTAGATTGACAGCGAGGGAATCCGTAGAGCAAAAAATCAAATCCCTTGTTTTTCAAGCTTGTTTATATTCTCTGAGAGAAAATGTTTGATTCCATTTGGTAGCTTTGTGGGATGTGTGTGTGGGGGCAATTCCAATTTGATGGCACAGACCACCGGTAATTTAGTGGTAAAAAATAATTCTGTCAGATTGTGCGTTATTGCTGGCAAAGACTTTGCCAAAGAATGGTAAGTAAATGTAAGGCATTCGTCGGTTTGCCGCCACATTGACACAGTTGATGAGCGAAACCTTAAGCTTGTTACTTACTACTTAGGTTTTTTCCATCAATGTCTCAGATACGGAATATCAAGTTGTAACTTCATCATGACAGTGAGAAGGAAAGAAGACCTACAACTTGCAGGCTGAGATAATTTAGGGAAACTAGAACAAGAACAGATTGACTGCGAAGCAGTCAAGGTGTTCGTAAAAGGAGTAATCGAGAATACGGTAAACCGGGAACGAGTTACATGACACGACCCGAATTATTTAACTTGTCAACGTCAACATGTTTATGAAGGAAATGGTGTTGATGTGTGGTCAAGAGGGAATAAACCGAAGCCAGGCAAGAATCCCTAGGAATGCGCACACAAAGCCGGTGTATCCGCATCAGATTATAAGTACTGATAGAAACTCAAGCTTTCTAAGGCCGACCACAAAAATCCTCGAGGTCGGCCTCTCAGTCAAAGCAAAACGACTCGGGAATGTGTGACTGGTGGAAGCAAAAGAAGGTACGCTAGCCCAGTCTTCTAAACTGCTCGTAGACTGTGGCGCCATCTACGATTCGCTCGGAAGCTGTAAGATAGTAGATGCGTAAAGCCTGCAGGATAGAAACCCACAGCCATGGTTTTTTTGGTTAAACTCAAAAGATACTGTGTGCACGTTTCCAAGATATTACTGCCCGAAGGTATTGAATTCCATTTAAATTGATACATTTACCACCTTGGCAGTTTCCGGCGGGAAGAGGCACAGCACAGGAGGTGGGATTAATATGCTCCTGGCTGCCTCCCGTTTGTGGGAGAACGAGATAGATTAAGCCACTTTTAGAGATTCACTTGTTCATATGAAAAAACGAAGCATCATAGATCACGACTGCAGCATGCATGCACGGGGCTCATTGTATCGTCGCACACATGGCAAGTTTAGGAAGGAAGAGAGATGAAAATGAAGACGTGAAGGAAACTGATGATGGGACACCGTCAGTGTGTCGTACACCTGACAGCATGGTTGACAGAGGGGGGTAGTAGAAGCTTTACATAGAGTTTTTGGATGGGAAAACAAAAGGATAACTTTCCATAGAGGAAGCAGGACGTCAACCAGTTACCCATATTGCGCAAAAGAAAAAGAGAAAAAGGGGACAGGGAAAAAGTTGTTTCTGAAGTGCTGTTCCTTGTTCTTCTTCTTCTTGGATGCATATAATATCCTTCCTGGTTGAATCAAACTGACTGCGTGTCAGTACTTCCCTTTAGTCGTTGGGTCTGATGGTTAATGGTGTTTGTCGTTGAGATTTGCATTACACTTCCAATTTCTACCAACCACCAGAAGCTGACAAGTTAATTTTTTCACCTGATTCTTTAACTTGCATGCAATCCTAACAACGTCAAACAATGCGTTTAAACAACATCAACTAGTTGCATTGTTAGAGTACTGTACAAAAAACAATCAACACTTCTCATTCAAGCTTCACTCTTGAAATCTGCATGGAGTTGGTAGCAAACATTAGAGATGCTGAGGCTATGTTATATTCTGAATCAGAGGTGGTCAAGCAGTGCTTGTATTGTAGTGCATTTGTCCCCCTGGCGGCAGGCTGAACGAGTCCGGGAAAACTCAGAGCAAGTGAGCGAACAGCACCCAGAAATAATAGATGATTAACCTGGGAATTACATTTGCATAAAGAGTTTTTGGACTCCTGGGGCGAATAATTCCACCTTGTAATTTTGCAGACATTAAGATGGATGACCTACACGCTCCTTTCTTGCCTGCTCAGCACTCGTGTCTTTTCCATTACACTCCTTGTAACTAGTTAATAAAATCCGAGTGGCCTACGGTCAATCGGGCGGACGGACGGACGACTCAACTCAGCAGTCAGCAACGCAATGGTAAGTTCAGCTGAGGACTTTGGATTCGTTGTGGTGGTTAACAACCTTTTCAATTCAATTGAATCGTAGCCAAAGAGGAATTCAATTGAATTATAAAACATGACAAGCAGAGAGTGGATGACGATGAAGATGGTGGTGACATTCTCAAGAACCAGGAGCTAAGATCAAATATGATAAAAATTGTATGGGACATACGGCAGCAGGTTTTGAGTTTTGTTTAGTCTTGCAGTATTTGAGCAGAGGTTATTTACCATGTTAAGTACAGAGATAAAGCCAAGGTGGACTATCAAATCAAAGGACTGATTGATTGACGGATGATGGACTCGTGTTATGAAACAAGTTGGAGGAATAAATTACTATTAATTTTTGGTACTTTTGTAAAGAATTTGCTTAAGGTCGCCGGTACATGAGGATGTGTGTAATTTGTCTGGTGTTGTTGAATATTTGCATGTTTACAGCTCTGAAAAGTTGAGCCATGCAAATGGATATGTGCTTACGCCAGAGATGCAAAGAGTCTAAAAGTTTGTTTTTTCTGCTCAAGAAAAAGTTGCGCAATCCCACAAAGAGCAGCGAAATCATTTTAAGATTAAAGAGACGAACATATTGAACATGACTCTTAAGGGATATTCCGTGAGATGCGAACATGAAATTACTATTTAGGAGAAATATTTAAATTTCTTTCCGTAGTTGTAAAATGAAGATGTGGGAGGGTTAAAAGTGAAGAGGAGGGGGGAGAAGCAATAGGTAGGACTGGATTACAGGTGGATGAATTTTAAGATTGGAATTTCAGAAACAGGTGGAAGAAATCAAAGAAAAACGTGTAAATTGTTAATACAAAACCCCAATATTTTCTATCAAGGAACAGGAACTCTTCGACACAAATGTGCAAAGTCGATAAAAGTTTTACACGTACAGGAACAGCAAAAACTAGCCAAGGAAAGCGTAGAGAAATGTGCGAAATGCTGTAAACTGTGCATGTTCACGGAACATAATGTCGGAGGTGTTTGAGAATATGCTTACAAGTGTCTATCGTATCACAGGGTTGAAGAATGCACATGTGCGTTAATTCATAAATTGTTTTCAGATTTTGAGAAAACTCAAGGTGTAAAACTATGGTATGAAAAAACTGAAACTTTCTCAACACGAAAGCTACGCAAAAGTATTAAAAACTTTATTATTTATGAGTAAACTGTGGTTTGGTTTAGCAGACTTTACGTTTTGCATGCATGAATGTAGTGTAATGGGTAGGATTGCGCATGATGGGCGTGCATAGGATCTTAATGGCCATTAAGATCCTATTATAAAGGTTCCCGTTAAGATCCCATGGTGAATTTTTTCCATTTATTAACCAACGTAATACATACATTCCGCACTGCTATCTCGCCCGCCAACAGCTTGCGGATTCTCCCTTATTTGCGCTTGCTCGCGGCTATAAAATCCGATCTGCTCCTTCACAATACCGCCGCCAAACTTCCGTACAACGTCCAACTTTCCATTAAGATCCTATGTAAAGCAGTCATCCATTAAGATCCTATGTTAAAATGAAATCTTCATTAAGATCCTATGTTAACCAATGCCCCGTTAAGATCCTATGCTAACCGAAGCTCCGTTAAGATCCTATGCTAACCAAAGCTCCGTTAAGATCCTATGTTAACCAATGCCCCGTTAAGATCCTATGTATAACAAAGCTCCGTTAAGATCCTATGCTAACCGAAGCTCCATTAAGCTCCGTTAAGATCCTATGGAAAGCAGCAATCCATTAAGATCCTACGTTAAAAGAAAATCTGCATTAAGATCCTATGTTAACCAACACCCCGTTAAGATCCTATGTTAACCAACACCCCGTTAAGATCCTATGTATAACAAAGCTCCGTTAAGATCCTATGCTAACCGAAGCTCCATTAAGATCCTATGTTAAAATGAAATCTTCATTAAGATCCTATGTTAACCAATGCCCCGTTAAGATCCTATGTATACCAAAGCTCCGTTAAGATCCTATGGAAAGCAGCAATCCATTAAGATCTTATGTTAAAATGAAATCTGCATTAAGATCCTATGCTAACAAAACCTCCGTTAAGATCATATGCTAATAAAACCTCCATTAAGATCCTATGGAAAGCAGCAATCCATTAAGATCCTATGTTGAAAGAAAATCTGCATTAAGATCCTATGTTAACCGAAACCCGGTTAAGATCCTATGTTAACCGAAACCCGGTTAAGATCCTATGTATACCAAAGCCCC